>JAMBUN010000324.1:0-357214 GCA_030271035.1 Microascus cirrosus | reverse complement strand
TAACCCTAACCCTAACCCTAACCCTAACCCTAACCCTAACCCTAACCCTAACCCTAACCCTAACCCTAACCCTAACCCTAACCCTAACCCTAACCCTAAACCTAACCCTAACCCTAACCCTAACCCTAACCCTAACCCTAACCCTAACCCTAACCCTAACCCTAACCCTAACCCTTAAGTGCAGAAAATAATATTAGCCATTTCTAATTCTATAAGTTTGATAATAGTTATAGATGTTCAATTTAAGGGTAGCTTTCTTAGTCAACTATATTATATGTGACAACATAGGACTAGGAATAACTATATAATTTATCAGCATGTATCTGTTAATTACAGCTTTCTAGCCCTAACGCTGACAGATTTAGTGGAAATACCATTAACAACAACTCTGCAGATAGGCACGAGAATCTCTGTATCTTCTCTAAGACGTATCAGCTGCCCCTATTTCTATTCGACTATGTAGCTGTTATATTTCTGTTTTTAAGCTGGTCCCCTTGGCATCACTTTTTCCTCGCGAGATGCACTCTATGCACTTATATTTGTATATATCCCCATGTCTCTCCATCTTCACTATTATAAAGGGAAAGAAGCACTGACTATTCCGAAACTGGTTATTCCGCCCTCGAATCGATCTTATGTCAACGCATGCAACGCCTAGTCGAAGGGATTTGCTAGCATAACGGTCCCTTCGCCTGCTGAGAGCTAGAGTAGCACTACTCACTGACTCCTACAGGAACAGCTTCGCGCACTTAGCGCCCTCCTTACCAAGGCAGGCAGACCCCTGGATACAGGATGTGCTGATTCCCCCGGCGTCGAGGCAGAGAGCCCACTATTTCACTCCGTTAGTCTCTGTTTCCGCCCCGGCTCAGCAGGTCAACGAGTATGGGCTGGGGGAGAAAAGAAGGGACAAATCATACTTCAGTCGCACACTCGACAAAGAGCTGGTGGCCCACACAATTGGCGAATGGCTTGATCCTATTAAACAGCTTCGTGCCCTGCTTGATACCGTGTTTGGCAAGTAGCCAGGCAACCCGGATTGCCAAGGGGATCCAGCGCTTCTGAATAGCGACGTTGTCGTTGGCAGCATCAATATCAAGCTCAGAGGCGGGGATTTCGTTCCCGTCTGCATCGACAGCTTGCACTATCAGTTCGTTAGGGACAAGTTGGTGAAAATAAGGAAGACCGGGTGACGAACATTCTCCGTTGACCCCTACGATGACGGAGCCCTGGTAGGTGCCCTCCTCGTACACCTGGAGCTCCTGCCGTCCGTCAGGGTGCTCAATAGGATCAATATCGCGCCTCTCGATGGCCTGGATAGCCGCGCGCTCCAGGTCCTCGGGAAGGCTTACGGCCGCAGCAGAGACGCACGCGATGAAGGTGACGAAAAAGGTAAGGACAGAGAACTTCATTGTGAAGTGAGAGGCTGTTACCAGTGCAAGTGTAGTTTTAAAGGAAATCCTCGAGTGCAGGGTGCTCTAGGAGTCTTGTAATGGACAGGGTGATGAAGGACATGTTGTGGGGAGGGAAAGTTGAACTTTATAGTTTTACCCGGGACAGTTCGGACAATACGGACCCGCCTTTCGCCCGAGAATATAAGAAACCATGATGCTGAAGAAACATGGTGGATTGCTCAAAGTCATTCCGGCTTATGGAGTCCACAAGACGGGGTGGTTGTGTGACGAAGAGCTGGGGCTGAGAAATGAAATGGCCGAACCGTGGAAATAATCAAGGTTCGGCTCGGGGACATACCCATCGTTGCAGTTCCACGACGTCATATGGTCGATAGTGTGGCCACGACTCCGACTCTGGTGCACGGGTTTCCAAAACAAGCGCGAGCGTCTTTCGAGCGCTTATTTCCGCTCCACATCTTGTGGCGGAGAGCCATCTCTAGTTCAGGGCTGTGTGGCGGTGTACCCCACAGCTGCGGGGATCTTGCAGCAGCGTTTATCTATTAGCAACATAATTTCCGTCTTCAGCTTGGTGATCGTTACCCGAAACTTGGTTGGTGCAAAGAATGCTGGACCTTGAAAAGATATTAATAGAAACTGGTCGGGACCCCACTGATACATTTGCTGTTGTCGCAGAGCATGCCTAATTGAGTAGTCCTCGGTGACAATGCTTGTGGATGGCCAGCGGCATCTAGCACGTGCTTATACCACGGGCCCGCGAACTAAAAGCACCTGGAGAACGCACATATGCTTCTGCTCTTGGATAATATGAAGAATATGGCTTGGGAAGTCCGGCCGATGTCCCTACTCGGAAATCTTCTAATTGGGCTCTTTGGAAGTCGTATTAGTTATAGGCATTCAATGAAAGAATCCATTGTCGTCATACGAGAAAAACATAATATGGTAAGGAAGGCAGTCATACGTGAATTTGGAGGGACGTCATGGTCTCATGGTCTCAAATAGTAGTCTCCCCTATCTGTTTCAGTGCCCTTCTGCTTATAAGTTCCCCGCGACCACATTTATTCAAGATCCCCCTTAGGCTATCAGAATAAGAATCACGTCAGACAACAGAAGTAGCGTATGCCGTCTTGAAATCGACCTTCCAGCTTGATGTCACGGTACTTCTTCTCGCTATCGGCGAAACAAGCTGGCTGGCGAATCTCTGGTGAACCATGTTCAAGATCGCGCGTACGACAAGACCGCTTCCGGCTATAATAAGCTAGATCCATGTGGAGCTGGCAGCAGCAACGCTCATTCCGGATACAAGGGTCTATCTCCCCAGATTATTGGCTGCTGGGGTCGTCGAGCGCAATTATCGTCACCACCAACGCGCCGGTCGGCCCCCGACAATATTACGTTTATGCAGCCGATACTTCGCATAAGCGTTAGACATTCTGCTTATATGGAGCAAAAGGATAATCGCTCTATTCTGTCTCCTGCCCAACACATTGGATGCGCTGACGAGGACGCACCGCTCTATAGTGGTCACTAATAGATCCTAAACCACTCCTCTCCTTATGCTAGAGGCCCCTTCACAGCTTCAAGCGAAGAAAGACTTTCCCATAGCACTGCTCCAATGCTAAATATCTGTTCTGACACTGCTTATGGCGCTCATCTAAGGATCAACATGTCAAGTCCTATCATGAAATACCAAGGAGGCCGGTCACACTCTCACCACTGAGACTTCTAACCTCCCTTTCGGATCTATCTTAATGCTAGGCCTTCTCCTCCACAGCTCCCATACTTGTTCATTTAGCAGGGACCTGGACGCCTTGACTCCGAAAACAGCCGTAGCGAAGTCCTTGCTACCTTTGTAACCCCGGAGTGCGATATCATGCTGGATGAATGGAATCATTGTCCTCGATGTCATCAAGTTAGTATTCGGGTCCGGCCGCATCACCCCAGTTGCGGAATTAAATTCGAGGCGATCAAGAGAAGAGTCCAGCTCCTTAAGACCATTGGTTATATCTACCACTCCGCTTATCCCTGCCCAAGAAGAAATGAGCGCACCACCGCTACTTTCCTGACTATCAGCAAACCAGCCGTCGGTAAATGATTCACTTTCCTGCATCTCCGGAATGAACCGACCGCTCTGGGCACAACTTGCAACAGCAAAGCCCCCATCGACTAGCGTTATATTCTCGACGTCACTGCTAGCGGATGCGCCCCTCACACGATGGACCCGTACATGCCATCCTGCGAGGGGCTCTAGCGGAGGAATAAGGGTCGTTTCGATCTCGAAATGTTGGAGATGGCTTTCCGGCTTCCAGGTGCTAGTTAAGCCGGTTACAAGGCCGCCGCCATTACCTCTAACAGTAATTTCCTCTAGCCGCACCATTTGAGGCGACGACCTTGTTCTCCACCGGTCGTCATGGCCAAAGCGGATAGCAAGTGTGCTGTCGGGCGCCGTCTGATGGAGAAGGGGTCCTGTGGGAACACTGAAGCCAAAGGCCGATGAATAGGCGAACTTGCCATATTTTGCCTCTCGGCCCTTGAATGTCTTCGTCGTCGACTGACCTGACGACAGGAGGTAATGGTGGAATGGGTCGTTGACAACAATCTGTTTAGCGGGCCAGACGACCGTATTTTTGGGCGCGCAATTTCTCCCTCCTCTTAGCCAGAGAGACGATACTGGATAATCCTCTTCTTCAGTAGCCCAGAAATCGTCTGTCTCAGAAAGCGCCAAGACAACAAAGGGCTTCAGACACCAGTATGGGGATTGAGGGGAGTTGTAATCTTCGCTCATGTACATATTTGGGTATACGAACCCAACAGTCATCGTCCCGTCTGCGTGGAACATGTCGGCTCGGGCCTCGTCTGCCCACCACCGAAGATGTCGTAGGAGGAGCCCCTTTACCACGCCAAGGCTTAGGGGGGGCTTGAACTCAACCTTGGCCAAGGCAGCCGCAGCCCAGAATGCAGCGAAAGCAAAGCGATACGTCATACTTCTACCGAATGGGATCGCGGCACCTAGACTAGATTAGCACAATGTCTCTGGGTCGGGGCGTGCCTTCTGGGATTAATGTTTCCTCACCGTCTTGGTCGAAGAATTTCCAGAACTTGGAAGCAAATTCTTGTGCTTGACATTTGTATTTTTCCACCCGACCTTGGTACTCGTCACCCTCTGCGAAACACACAAATAATAATTGTGCGAACTGGATAGCGAAGCTGCCAGAGTAATAATCGGCCTGCGCTCTTTCTTCCCCCCAGATCCCATCACTACTCCAACCCTCTCCCAAGTAAAACGAGTCGAGGACGGCGAAGTCAGACTCAATCTCGTCCTGGACCGCTTGTCTCTTGACACCAAGAGCTTTCACAAGCGCTAAGTTCACAAACACCCGAAACCAACGCCAATTATTCGCAGGCATCCGCTTTCCCTGGATGCCTGCTAGCCAACGGGCGAGGTTTGCCTTAACCGTGTCACTCATACGAGAAAGGAAAACCTCTGGGCTAAGAAGCAACCCGAACGCAATGCTTTCTGTCTCCACCATGCGCTGGTCAATGTCACTGATGTCGCCCCAGTACTCAGGTGACTCGGGGTCAACACCAGCGGCCATGCCTTCGATCCAGGACGAGAGTCCGCTAGGCTTATCTTGAATACCCGCATCGCCATAGTTCATCAGCAAAGGCGCAACGGCAAAGAGAGGGCGGGCAAAGCCCTCGAGCTGCGCGGCGATCTCGTCGAACCCGGCGCCGGTTTGGAAGGGAAAGCGGATTCGAGCTTTTGCGGGAGACTTGTGATGGTCCAGTGCGGCGATCAGAGCTGACGCCGCCTGGAGCAGGTCCAATCGGGTGTGAAAGGGGTTTGAGGTAAATCCAGGGAGCGGAGGCATAATTGCTGCTGACGACGGCACTGGCGCATACTCAGGCCAGGTGACTTTTCGTTAGACTTTTTTTGCGCCGGTTCAAATCGCGAGACGGAGAAGAATGCTATACGACATCCCATGTTGCTGTAGACATAATATGTCATGTGTTTAAGCGCCAAGACGCTTAGTCGAGGGGCTTCGGAATCCGGGTGAAAGCTCGGAGCGTGATTACCGAGGTTACATTGGTCTTTAAACCACCAGGTCGTCTGCCGTGTTGTTTCGGGAGGAATCAGCACTTGCAGCCAGACATGCCGCGAACCGCTGTTCCACTCCGACGCCCCCAACCACACCACGCCCCCTCCCCCCAACCCAAACCCGGGATAGCGTTAAATCTGGGTCGTTCCGCTCTGGCAAGTAGTGACGAATATAATAAGCCACCCTGCCTCAACTTCTACGCTATTTCGGCTCATACCCTTATGGAGAATATTCTCGCGGGGTAATTACCGTATACAATCTGATAGTGGCGTTTGTCCATTCAAGAAGCAATTTACAAATACATCTGTTAGTTTAACTCGCCTTTGGCCGCCTCAGGACTTCTCGCCGCCATCCACCACCATTACTTTCAAACATCATTTTCCTCCAAATCTAGACCAACTTCAATACGGATACTTAATACTTTCGATGTCGCCGCATTTATGAACTCGTTATAACCTCTCAAGCGCCTTCTTGAGCCTCCTGGATCGTTTCGATATTAGCGGACTTAGAACTTACTTGACCACCTTCAATCTGGGCCTGAAGAGGCAAGACTGGTTTTCATATAATCAGGAAACCTGCCACAGAAGACGTTTAAGGAGCTATTATATATGATATAAACGAAATAATTTAAACTTTTGAATATATAGGGCTATTTTAACTAAATATCCTAAAGCTAGACATTCAGCAGGGGCGCGCCTGCCTCAACAACGCGCACCAGATGGTGGTCACGTGTTATAAGCACCTGCGAAGTCACGTGACCAGTAACACGTCATGACAATGGTTGGGCCAGTTTTCTGCAGCTCAACCTATCAATTCAATGCGCTTTTCATAGCCAGACCGCCCCTGCTGCACCTACACTGCTGTCGGGCCCGGCGAACAACAGGGAAGGGGATGCCACTATTGTAGAGTGAAGGGGTGCAGTAGAGGGCTGTAGGGTTGTCAGAGAACACATAACAGGTGCCAGAGCATCACAGCATTATCGCTGTGATCCTCTTAACTTATTAAGATCGTGAACTCAGAGGCGTGCTAATAGCAGGCACAGTTAGGTCTTACCAGTTTGATTTACTACTTGCTGAATCTCTCCCTCTCTCTCTCTAAACAGTTCCCTGTCTCCTTCTTATTCTCGACTCTCCCTGTACAGTATATTTACTTTTTCCTTAGCTACTGTAGGGTATAGACTGATCACTGAGCTCTTATAAGGTCACTATAAGGTCGCTGTGACTAATTCTTACTACGTATACCTGCCTGTTAGCACCTGCTTATATGCTCCTTAATTCTTGCCTATAATATAGTGCCCCCCCCTCTACAGCTCCTGTCCCTAGGAGCCTAGATGTCTAGGGGTTACTACAGGCTGCTTCTCTCTAGTATAGAACTCCTAAATAGCTTAGCCTTCTTGTCTTTAGCTCCTTATACTCCTTTAGGTTTATATTACCCTACTCTAATATCAGCGTAATATCTCGGTTAGGTAAATAAGTTATAGTTAAAGGGATATTGCTATAACGCCCTTCTGTTTACCTTGCTATAACCCTAGCTCTAGTATAACTTCTTACTAGAACTATAGTTAGCTTAAATAGTATGACTATAATATTACTGCTAAGCTCTCCTCTTTGTAATCTTAGTCCTAGTATAACACCTTATAAGACCTTGCTTAAGCTTAGAGGGGTATTACTGTAATACTCTTTTGTACTTCTCTATAACTTTGGTCCTAGTATAACGCCTTACTAGGACCTCAGTTGAACTTAAAAGGGTATTGCTGTAATAGTCCTTCCTTACTTTTTCTTTATAACTTCGGTCCTAGCATAACGCCTTACTAGGACCTCAGTTGAACTTAAAAGGGCATTACTGTAATACCCCTTTATACTTCTCTATAACTTTGGTCCTAGCATAACGCCTTGCTGGGACCTCAGTTAAGCTCGAAAGGGTGTCACTGTGATGCTCCTTCCTTACTTCTCCTTTATAACTTTAGTCCCAGTATAACACCTTGCTAGGACCTCAGTTAAGCTCGGAAGGGTATTACTGTAATGCTCCTTCCTTGCTTCTCCTTTATAACTTCAGTCCTAGCATAACGCCTTGCTAGGACCTTAGTTAAGCTCAGAAGGGTATTACTATGACGCTCTTTCCTTGCTTCTCCTTTGTAACTTTGGTCCCAGTATAACACCTTGCTAGGACCTCAGTTAAACTTAAAAGGGCGTTGCTGTAATACTTCTTTGCGCTTTGTCTCTCTGATTTTAGCCCTAGCATAACGCCTTGCTAGAACCTCGATTAAAATCAAGGGGCGTTACTGTGATACAGCTTTGCACTTCTCTTTATAACCTCGGTTATACCTTCCTACTATAAGTGCTTTAAGATAAAAAATTTTCCTCTTTAGGGGAGGAAGGTGCACCTATTTGATCGTACCTTCTATTCCTATAAAACGTTATTAGGACCTATAAAAGGTAGGCCCTATATCTTTAGCGCCTGCTCCTTCTTCCTTCTTTATTCTTCCTTCTTTATCTCTAGCTATATAATCTATAGTAAGGTAATTTAGTCAGTTTCTATAATAGTTCTTATAACAAACCAGGATGCCTTCTTATGCCAGTAAGCGCTGTATCTCCTCTTCTGCTACTACTCTGTCCTGTATATTATACCAGGTTTAGCAGCTCCCTCCTGCTTCTGACTCTCCTGGTTCTACTAGCCCAGGCCGGTCTTCCTTACCTTCTGATAGCAACTAGGCCCTGCCTCTGCCTATGCTGTCTTCTGATCTCTGTCTGTATAAAAGGTGTAAGGCTCTGTACTGCCAGTATAGCTGCTCGCCCCCTCCTGCTTCTAATAACAAGGTACTCCCCTCGAGCACTAGTTCTAGCTCTATGAGCCTCACTACTACCTTACTGCGTCGTCCTGTCTAGCGTAATATAGCTGACCTATATATATATCTGTAGGATAATAATAATAATAACCAGCCCTCTGAGCCTAAGGAGGACAATAAGGAGAGGGAGGAGGAAGTAAACGCTTTATTCGACAATATAGTTGCTCTTGCCCTGCCCTCTGACTCCTCTAAGGACAGCAATATCAGCAGTAATAAGGGGGACGCTAATATACTGCCTGTTACCCCTGCCTCTGACTACTATACTCCTTGCCTCTGTTATGCCTAGGGGACTGCCTTTACTAATATAATTTAGTGTATCTCTGGCCCTAGTAGGTCCTACTTACTTCTCTAGTCTAGGGCTGCTATTACCTAGCTGATCCTATAAGCTAGGCGCCTTAATTAAGTGTAGCTAATACAGCTACTAAAAGAAACTGTGCCTAGCTCTAGATAAGCTGTTCCTTAGGGCTACCTGTACAGTATAGGCTAAGGTAGCCTAATCAGGTAATAACTCTATAAGTCTCCTTGTCTTCTAAAATCTCTACAATAGGTCACTAGGATATCACAGTAATATAGGTGTAAGGCTAACTATAGCGCACTGCAGGCTACTACCTAGTATCTCTAGGAGGAGCTTGCTTAACTCCTTTTAGCCTGTAAGCTCCTTACCTAGGGGCAGGGGAACAAGGGTCACTATGCCCTTATCTGTTATACAGCAGAGGATATTAGAGCCTCTGTGCCTAACTATGCCCTTACAGCTAATACCTTGTCCTCTATATTGCCTTCTTCCCTTCCTACTACTGACCCTTCTTCTTCTATACCTGAGGTAGGTAATAATGCCCTCCTCTACCTTATAGGTTTTAATACCTGCTTTGCCTATATAGTGGCTAGTGCAGTGTGCTGCTCCTTTACAGCTGCCCCTCCTGGCCAGCTAGATCTATCAGTTATGCGTACAGCCTTGCTTACAGGGGCCTAGGTAGCCTACGAGCTGTCTCTGTAATTGTTAATAAGACTCCCCTCTATACCTAGTACTAAGATAGAGCAGAGCTAAGGCAGTCTTAGCAACTACAGGATAACTATCTTAGCCAGGTAGCTATTATTACTAAGATCATATACTGTAATATTAAAGGTAGGGTTAAGAGCCCCTTTGAACTTTTCCTAATGCTAGTATATAGTACTCTGATCCTTACTAGGAGGTCGCTATAACTTAGTTACTAATATACTTATGTGCTTATATAGCCTGAGTTTGCTATTATAGCAGTGCTATATCTTAGCTCTACAGCACCTACTCCCCTGTCTCCTGATTTCAAGGACAAGTCTGTCTGCCTAGTAGGCTTCTCTCTGACTCCTAGCCCTCTGTCTTACCCCTCTCCTGCTCCTAGTGCCCAGCTTGCAGACCTTGTCTGTACACTCTTGTCCAGCACCCTGGAGCCTCCTTCCTAGTCTCCTATCTCCTCGGCTGCTAGCTCAACTCCTGGTTTGCCAGTGCTGGTACCTGCTCCTTTAACTTCTAGATCCTGCCTAGCAGATATGCTCTACAGGTTCATCTCCTTACTACTTCCCTAGGCAGAGAAGGATAACGAATTTAAGGCCTTTGATCCCCCTGCTTTGCTTCTAAAGGGCCTTAAATAGCTTCCTGCTATAGGGGTAGCTTATATTTGCTTCTATTACCCTTACCCTATCCCTAATATCTCTAACTGCTTAAGCAAGTATTCCTATTACTAGGGTAGTATATATAGCTTTAGCCTCTAGCTCTGTCTAGGAGGAATCTGGTTCTGTTAAGTAGTACAGGCTAGCAAGGCTATATCAAATAGGGAGCCTGTACTTTATCTCCTTTTACTTTAATCCTAGCCCCTTAGAAAAGAGCACAGCCCTTTTCCTATCACTGCCTAGCTTATAATACCTATACTATAATATATACCCCCTGCTCTGTAATATATATATCCCCTAATAGCAGCTCTTTACACTCCCCTTAGCCTATAGGAGCCTAGGTAGGGTCGCTATAACAGTCCTTTATACTTCTCTCCTATATACCTATAATACTAGCCAGGGGTTATAGCATGCACCCCTTAGTATTATACTAGGATCACTGCAGTGTCCCTTTGTGCTTCTCTCCCCTATATAGGTGCTAGCCAGGGGTTACACTGTATACCTCTTAGTATCCCACTAGGGTCACTGTAACGTCTCTTTGTGCACTCCTTAGCACTTCACTAGTATTACTGTAGTATTACTTTATACTCCAGTATAATAGGTAAGCCCTTAATAGCATACCTGGATCTTAAGGTCTATAACTAATCCTAGTACTCCCTAATATCTGCTATTACCTCGTTTGCTGTTCCTTATATAATAGCAGCTTTATACTCCTGTAAGATTAGGCTGTTATTAAAGTGTTTACATAGCTCCTATAAGCAATCCTCTATCAGATAGTCCTTCTACTGTATAAAGAACTTCTAGTTCTTACCCTTACCCTTATAGCCTAAGATCTTCTCTACTTTAAATACCTTATCTGTAGTATAAATAACATTATAGGGTATCTACAGCTCCTCTCCTTTATATACCTGAAATGGCTCTAATAATAAGATAGGGAAAACAGGGTGGATATATACCTAAGAGGGTAACTTTAAGCAGTATATAAGCCTATAATTCCCTACTGCCTTCTCTACTTAAAAAGGACCCTTATACTTCTTTGCTAGCTTCTAGCTTAGCTGCTAGAGCTAAAGGTTCCTTATTAATAAGAGCACTTAATTGCTAGATTAGAATAACTAAGGGGTGCGACTACGATTATAATACTTTGCCTGAATAGCTTAAGCTTCTTATAAGAAGGTCATAGTATTGTTCCTGTAATACTAAAGGAGGTAAAGGTATGTAATTACTTAGGGGGCAGTGCCTATATATACTCCTAATACCTCTTAGAATCCTCCTTTGTCTAACACTACCTGAGGCCGATATCCTAATAGTAATATAGACAGTGCATACTAGGTAACAGAATAGACTGACGAATTATAAGTGAACTAAGCAAGTATAAGATATATTGCCTAGTCAGATTGCTTAGTATTATAGAACACCTATAGATACTGCTTAAGGACTTAGTTTAATCTCTCTGTCTGCCTGTCTGTTTAGGGGTAGTACGCTGTACTAAGGTATTGCTTTGTCCTAAGGGCACAGTATAATGTTCTCTAGAACTTACTAGTGAATAGGGTGCTATAGTCTAATACTATCCCTACAGGTAAGCTAAAGTAGGTAAAGATATAGTATAATATTAAGTTAGCTAGCCCCTCTGCCTTAAGGCCTGCCTAGGTTTTAATATAGACGCTATACTTAGTCAGCCGGTCTATAACTATAAGTATAGAATTACACGTCTTCCTATAGATAGACTCTAAGGGTAGAAGACCTATAATAAAGTCTATTGAGATCTCTTAGAAAGGTATTACTAGTATAGGAAGCAGTGCTAGTTCTCTATATAGCTTGTAGTGCTAAGGCTTTACTATCTAACACACTGAGCAGGTCTGTATATAAGCCCTGATCTCAGCTGACATACTATCCTAATAGTAGCAGTCTGTAATACAATATAGTATACAGCAGACCCCTAGATGCCCCCTGCTTAGTAAGTCGTAGCACATTACCTTGACCTTACTATATAGCCCTGGCAGAACATAGAGGTGCCTGTTTATCTATAAGAGACTATTGTCTTATATTGTCTATGCCTGTACTAATAGCCTACCCTAGGTTAGGTGATCCTACTGCTTTTCTATAACAAACAGGTCCTCCTTCTGCTATTAGAATAGTTCCCCTTTGAATATAGGGAGATACTCTGTGATATTACTGTAATATAGAGTCGGTAAGTCCTGCCTTACTAGGACCCCTAGGTCTGAGCCTCCTCTTATCACAGCGTTATCCCTTTGACCCTCTTCTATAGCCTGCTTGCCTGTCTTAGTAGGCTCCTTCTTCTAAGGTCAGCCTCTTCTCCTTTTTAGTAGCCTCACCTGATTATATATAGCTTAAAGGACTGTACACAGGACGGCCTACTGTTCTGCTACCTCCCTGAACGCCTGCTGCTATATGACTGCTATAATTGCTATAACTGCTATAACTGTAGGTAATAAAGACATTACAGTGTTATTACTATAAGCCTAGAACCTTACTAATAGTCCCTCTAGTAGCGCCTAGTGTACAGCTTGCTTATCGCCTTCTGAATAATAATCTGGCCAGCAGCTTAATATATCAGCTAGGTTCCTTATACCTTCCTGGTATACGATCTCAAAGTTAAACACTAAGAGCTCCTCTGCCTACTGCACCTCCTTTGCAGTGAGCTTTACCTTTATTACTAGGTGCTTATAATTCAAGTGATCAGTAAGAATAGTTATCTTATATATCGAATATGCCAGATAGTGCCTCTATACTCTATATATATAGATAATTGCTATCAGCTCGGCCTCTGGCGTGCTGTAGCACAGCTCTGCGTTCTTTAACTTCTTTAACAGGTATACTACAGGGTACTAGTTACCCCTATACTGCTAGGATAGTACAGTACCTACTGCGTAATCTAATATATCGGTCTCTACTTATATCAGTAGCAAAGGGTCGTAGTAATATAGCAGTAGGGCATATATAAATACTTGCTACAGCTCTTAGAACGCTGCGTCCTTATAGGGACTCTACTGAATAGGGCCTGTATAAGTCCTCTTTGTCTAGTCTGTTAATAGAGACGCAATAGAACTGTAGTTCTTAATAAAACACTAATAGAACCCAGTGAATCTAAGGAAAGCCTGAATATCCCTAACAGTGTATAGGACAGGCTATTCCTAGATAGTAATAATATAGCCCTCCTCTATCTAAATGCTATCACGGCCTACTATAAAGCTAAGGAAGCTGATCTCTTCTTAATAGAACTTATACTTTGCAACGTTTATAATAAGACCCTCTCTTTCTAGCTGCTTAAAAACAGCCTGAATATAGTACTGATAGGTCTTAAGGTCAGAAGAGTAGATAAGGATATTGTCTAAGTAGGCTATATAAGTAACATCAATAAGCCCCTCTAAGACCTTATTGATATAAGTCTGGAAGGTCGCTAGAGTATTAATAAGACCTATTAGCATAACTGTGAACTCAAAGTAGCTATACTAGTACTAAAAAGCTGTCTTCTACTTATCTCCCTTATAAATCCTAATCAAATAGTAGGTATCCTTAAGATCAATACTAGTCATATACCTGGCCTCCTATAGCCAGTTAAGGATCTCTTGAATCAGAGGTAAGGGAGCTCTGTTCTTCTTTGTTATCCAATTAAGAGCTCAGAAATCGACATATAGCTATAGCTTTCCCCCTTTCTTTAGGACAAAGAGGATAGGGGCTCTAGCTGATAAGCTGCTAGGCTATATCCACCCCTTCCCTAAAGTATTATATAGCCACTCCTATAATACTACTAGCTCCTTTACTGCTATAGGGTAGATAGGGCTAAAGGGCAGTATCTGGTTGTCTTTAAGATCAATAGCGTGCTTCCTTCTTATACTACTAGGTGCTTCCCTGGCTTAGCTTCAATACGCTAGAGAATATTATAATAACATACTAGTACTTTATCCTACAGATCCTCTATATAAGTATCCCTTCGGGGTCCCTATGATGCTCTAATAGCTACTACCTAGGGTCCCTATGTAGGTTCCCCTCTACTCAGCAGGTCACCTCTATGTTGCTGTAATGTCGCTATGACAGCGCTAAGGGCTAATGTATAGACTTCTGATAATTCTTTAGCTGCCTGCTATAACTGCCTCTTACCCTAGACTATTATTATAGTATCTAGGCTTGCTCTGAACACTATAGCAGACTGATAGTAAACAAGGATAGGGTCCTCCTAGCAGATCCAGTGTATTCCTAGGATAGCGTTATATATTGGCCCTAAATCAGCCACACGCTACTAGATCTGTTACTTCTTCTATATACCTAAATTGTCCTGAATAGCCACCACTGACTTATAGATCCTAAGGATCCCTATAGGTGGCCCTTAACTAATAGGTGCAATGTCAAGCCTGTAATACAGCTTAAGAGATTATATCTTATTATCTGAGAAGAAACAGGAGTAGAGGTAATTTTCAGTACTCCTATTATTAATTAGCACAGTGCCTTTCTCCTATCTACACCCTATACAGGCCTGGATCTAGGTGTAGATACAGATATCCTCCTCTGCACTACACCCCTATTATGCACTACCTGACCTAAGGGCTCCTGTACCTTAGCGTAGGACTAGGATTATATTACTACCAGTAGTAGGTAGCTGATCCTTATTAGGACAGTCCCTTATAATATAGCCCTCCTTATAGTAATAGAAATATAGATTAGCTAAGGCGTTCAGGCAGGCAGGGGCAATATGCCCTGACTTTCTACACTAATAACACTTAGCTAGGGTGCTATCTGTATATTACAGTAGTGTCCTAGCATACCCTGACGCACTGCCTTGCCCTCCTCCTTAGCACTCCTGACTTAAAGCGTTATCACTGCGAGGTACTTGTTAGCAGTCTCCCCTATTTCCCTTCTGCTGCTTTAATAGGGGAGGGTCAGAACCTCCTGCTCTCTAGCTTCTCTTCCTATTACAGGTATCCTACGCCTAGGTTTATATCTATAAAGCCTTCTTATAGAAATCCTTCTTTATCTTAGGAATATCACCTGTCTATATTAATTCTCGATCGTTATCCTATAGCTAGTATAGTATTAAGGTAACTAATTAGGCCTCAGGTATCTGCTCTAGCAGCTTAAGGACAATATAGTTAAACTTTGCTTTGAACTTTAGAATATCTTAGCCTTCTTTTTATTTAAGTTAAAGCATCTTTCTAATAGCATAGTACCTTTAAGTCTTAGGGGTGCTTATTAGGCCCTATAGGAAGGTCTTTATATCTTCCTATATAGCACCCTAGATGCCCTCTAGATATATGCCCTAACAGAAGGTTCTCTATTCCCTAGCTAGATCAGTAGATAGGCCCTGCTGTGCCTAGGTAATAATCTCTATATCAGTAGGCAGTTCTCTGCAATCTTAATAGACCTTAATAAACACCTTATATACAAAGATAAAGTTAGTAATGTCAGTATAAGTCCTATTCTTTAACTCAGTAGGATCTTTTAGTAGTAGCGTCTGTTAATATATAGGTCTCTGCGTTATTACTTTGTACCTCAGGTTACCAACAGGCCCTAAAATCTTATCGATATTCTCAGGGACCAGTTCCCCTGCCTTAAGCCTTATAAGTAGCTTATATTACTGCTGCTTCTGGTACTGCTCTTAGAAGACTCATAGCCTTACCACTACGTCACTGTCTAAGAGGTCGTATAATAGGGTCCCTACTGCTGACGACCTATCTCCTTGCTGTATATAGGACCAGAGCTAGGTCTCTAAGGCCTTCGCCTCTCTGGCAGTGGCTAAGCCTGCCTGTACTATCTTATATTCGTTATCCCCTAGTGCTATACTGCCCCTAATAGTCTATAGGCATAGGTTAAGCAAGTAGCTTGTCAGGCCTAGCGAATAACAGGGAAGGGGATACCACTATTATAGAGTAAAGGGGTGCAGTAGAGGGCTGTAGGGTTGTCAGAGAACACATAACAGGTACCAGAGCATTACAGTATTATTACTGTGATCCTCTTGACTTATTAAGATCGTGAACTCAGAGGTGTGCTAATAGCAGGTACAGTTAGGTCTTACTAGTTTGATTTACTACTTGCTAAATCTCTCCCTCTCTCTCTCTAAACAGTTCCCTGTCTCCTTCTTATTCTTAACTCTCCCTGTACAGTATATTTGCTTTTTCCTTAGCTACTGCAGGGTATAGACTGATCACTGAGCTCCTATAAGGTCGCTGTGAGGTCGCTGTGACTGATTCTTACCACATGTACCTGCCTGTCAGCACCTGCTCATATGCTCCTCGATTCTTGCCCATGACAACTGCAGGGATAACAGAATGCTATAGCTACATGTAGTTTTTATCCTTATAAGGTTTTTAGCATATAGATTATATAAGGCAGCACTATATGCTCTCCTTATGGAGCGCACTAGCGTAATATAAATAAATAAATACAGCTAGACATTCAAGTGACTGTCAGGCCCAGCAAATAACAGGGAAGGGGATACCACTATTATAGAGTAAAGGGGTGCAGTAGAGGGCTATAGGGTTATTAAAGAATATATAATAAATACCAGAGCATTATAGTATTATTACTATAATCCTCTTAACTTATTAAGATCGTAAACTTAGAGGTATGCTAATAGCAGGTACAGTTAGGTCTTACCAGTTTGATTTACTACTTACTGAATCTCTCCCTCTCTCTCTAAACAGTTCCCTGTCTCCTTCTTATTCTTAACTCTCCCTGTATAGTATATTTGCTTTTTCCTTAGCTACTATAGGGTATAGACTGATCACTGAGCTCCTATAAGGTTGCTATGAGGTTGCTGTGACTGATTCTTGCCACTTGTACCTGCCTGTTAACACCTGCTTATATGCTCCTCGATTCTTGCCCATAACAGTGACATAATCCAGATCAGCTATTATGCTAAGCTCAAGTTTGTAGGTTTCTTAAAGCCTGATAAGAGGACCACTGCGATATCAGAGGCTAAGCGCTTGGCCTTACTGAGATATATTAGTGCTCAATAAGTGCGATGGAATCTATGTTGCCTGAGTTCGACTTACACGTGGGATTGTGAGGACGACGTATTTGCGCCCTTGCCACCTCGTGCTTACTCACTAGGACCTCTTAGAGGAAGATTCATAACTTTAAGAGAGTTCCTCTGTAGATATGGGCCTCTGGAAACTGTAAATGACCTCTTCCATCTCCAGTGACTGTCAAGACAGTTTCGAAGGGTTGATTTTGGGATACCTCATCTTTGCGAACTTTCTGAATTCCGTACCCGTTTCAATCGCCACAAGCTCATGCCGGAGGTTTACTTCTAATATAGCTTGTTTATAAGGAAAAGCATCTAGATATCCAAGGTCATAGTGATTGGAGTAGAATTGATGGAGAAATCTGGTTTTTGAAAATAACGAAAGGGCAGTGTGAAATTTTGGGGTGGTTAGAATGGGTGGTGGCCAAAAGCG
Organism: Microascus cirrosus; assembly: GCA_030271035.1. NCBI lineage: Eukaryota > Fungi > Ascomycota > Sordariomycetes > Microascales > Microascaceae > Microascus > Microascus cirrosus. The sequence goes on along the minus strand of JAMBUN010000324.1, from coordinate 339,804 downwards.
AGGTCCTACTTCCCCCTCACTTTGTTTCCTTCACAGTTATGACCTCAACATCGTTTCTGGCCCCGCCACTTTCGCCAGCTAAGTGCTCCGGCGCCAGTTTCTCGTCTAGCGCCTCTTTGTTTTCTTCTTCTTCGATGGCCCTCTTGTACAGCCCTTGTTTAATATCACGTCTCCAAAGAACCTGGCCAATCACGAAAAGAGTCATGTAGCAACAGGTAAGGACCACGGTGGCGGTGAAACCTCTGGTCCATCGGGGACCCTCTGTAATGGGGAATGCGACCACGTTGAACCACGTAAAGAACGCCCAACCAACAGTCATCTAAAATACATTGTAAGTTCTATCTTCATTTTGGTTGAAGGCACCACGTAGAGTAGGGAAACTAACCATGGCCCCGGTCGTAAAACTCTTAGCCTCGTTGTCATCTTTCATAATCAGGTGTACCCATGGGAAGAGCATCGGGGTGATGCAGGATGTCATGCCAAGCATAAAATAAGCTGCAAAATGCAGACCCAGTGGGATGTCCCATGCCAAGAGAGTAGCATGACAGAAGAGCAGGATTGTCGCCGCAAACATAAAGGGGACCCATATAGGATAGACCCTAAGTTCAGAGTTGCTTAGTGGGAGACATTCACTGGCGAGTACGATACTACTTACATAGCGAACGAAGGCACCACAATGCCGACAACAATCGCAAAGGCTTGCACACCGGTCGGGAGGATGTTAATCATTTCGACCGAGTACTGGCCTGTGGACTTGACCCAAACAATCATTTGGCCAGCCACCCACGTTGTCAATTGGAAACTTGGAGAAATTGGAGTCAGCATGTGCACAAACTCCAGTCTGAAACAGAGCTTCAAGCTCCTCGACTCGTCTCGGGCGTTGGAATGGACTCACGACACATAAGTGCCGACCGCGATGTAAAAGTGCCAGCGGCGGAAAACTCGTCCCAGCATACGCTTTCCAATCTTAGCACTCTTTCTAACGCCGTCATCTTGCATTCGAGCCTGGGCTAGCTTCTGCTCTGACTCCTTAAGCCACCATATGCGGGGACTGGTGGGAATTCCAGGGTAAAGAAAAAAGCCAGCAGCTGCGATGGGAAGAGAGATAATGCCATCGATAATAAAGACCCAGCGCCTAAAATGCCAGGACAAGAGTGAGAACAGATTCCTTTCTAAGAATGAATGAAAGGGAAGTTGAGTGCTGGGTATGACAGTCGGGAACATACCATCCAGCCATCCCACCTTTCCCGTCAAGGCCGGCATGGGCAGCGGCCTGCATGTATCCTCCGAACATGGCGCCGATATTGCTGGAAACGTACCAGACTCCGGCGCGTTTGAAAACTTCATCTGAACGATACCACGAGGAGAGGATGTAAAGAGAGCCTGTAGCAGCAGGAGTCTCGAATAGACCCATGAGAAAGCGCATACCGTATATCATTTCCGCACTGTTGTTGCGACACTGAATAAAGGTAACGATGGTCCAGAGGGTTTCGCATATAGGCAAAACCCAGCGAGAGAGTTTTGGTCGCGAGATGATCATCATGACGGGGATTTCGAGAATGAGATAGCCGATGTTGTAGAATGTGGAGAACAGATTGTATCTGCAGGTGCAAGTTAAATAACATTATTCAGGAGAGGAGTCCTCAATACGTACTCAATTCCCTTCAAGTTCAACTCTTCCTTCATGCCCGAGTTATATGCATTGTTGATGTTGGACTGATCAAGCCACTTGATAAAGTCTGGATGCGTCAGAAACCAGCTGCCATAGCACCTGGATGACAATAGTGAACCAGGAATCCCGTCTCAGGCCGCTTACACATGGAGCAGCTAAATGTAGGCAATTAGTTTAAGGTCAAATGAGTGCGCAATTCGGTTTATAATAAGGACGATAACTTACATGAGTGGCAGTATTATCCGGTCCAACTTCTTCAGGAGTCTCTTCTCTTCCTTGCTGTAGTGATTTGGGTACCAATCGAAAATGTATAGCCAGGCGAGCCAGAGGCTCTTAGTTGGAGGCTTTGTAGCCGAACTAACGACAATACCATTCTTTACCACGGGCTCGGGGGGACCATTTCCGTCTATGGGGTGTCGGACGTCTTCTTGCGCCGGCTGAATGTCAAGGATATCATCGGGCTTTTGCGGGGATGCCATGTTGAAACCAAGGGTCTGAGGGATGCCCGCATTCAAGGGAGAGACTCTAAAACAAGGCACTGACACCGCTTTCTGGGACGGGGAGTTCTGTGGATCTAAAAATGGTTTGAAAGTTGGAATGCCTCTTTTTTTTTTAAAATGGCCTTCACCGCTCGGATCTATCCGGTCCCAGTCCGGGGCCCCGCGTAATTAACGTGAAGGACGAAGTATGCCAAGCGGGGACTCCAGAGAAAAAGCGCTGCAAACGGTTCCCCGCAATCGCGGGAATACGACGCTGTGGGTTGGTCGAACCTTGTTTGCTGCCGGCTGCGGGCAAAGTTGAGCGGAAATATGCGTGAGATTTGACCGAATGTCAAAGCATCGGGCCTCGGGCGAACTGTTTCGGCATGCCGGGGCAACTTTGTCCGAGTTCTTCGAGACGGCGTAGCGGTGCTCGCGGCAGCATCGGGTTTCGAGCCTATTGCCAAGTTGTCCGCGCACAACAAGTTTAAAGCCACTGGTCTCTAGTATCCGGCTGTGCGGGAAGGCCCAGGGAATTACCGCATTGGTCATTCGTCACCACGCCCTTGGTACTCGATCTACGCCTCTTGCAGTCCTTTTATCCATAGTGGCTCGCCTGGCAGCCATCATACTCGTTATTGGCTCTTTATTCTATTCCTTCGCCTAGCTTACAGATCTAATGCCAGATCTTACGATGGCCACAACATCGTCTAATCTGACGTTGTCCTCGGACGTCTTTGAGCACTCACAAGGTTTCCCTGCTTCTGCAAATGGCACCCAAGAGAGTGAGACATCCTTGTCAGACATTAACATGGATAACGAAGAGGCCAAGGCAATGTTTCATGCCGACCGCAATTTGAAGACAATGCTATCGGATGCTTTCAGCGAAAACATAGTCGCCAAGGCAATTCGAGCGGCAACGAGATCTCTGAAGAACACCCCCTTTTTTGCCGGTCCCTGGAAAGCACCGGTCGGATTCCCTGAAACTGTTCCACAGCAGGGCCCGAGTTATGGTCGCTACCAGTATCGCGAGCCTGACTTCTGGACTTGTGGCTTCTTTCCCGGACAGCTTTGGGCTCTGCGCGAGCGACTTATTAAGTACCCGCAACACGTCGACATTAGCACGGGTTCCCAAGGCCATGAATGCGAGGGCATCACGCGCCGACAGCTCCTTCAACGGCTCGCAACGGACTGCGCCGTTTGGACAGAGCCTCTCTACACCATGGCCAACCGCAAAGACACACACGACCTAGGCTTTATTATCATGCCAGCCCTGCAGCGCGAGTGGGAGCTCACCTCGAATCCGCGCAGTCTCGATAGCATTCTTCGCGCGGCTCGAAGTTTGGTGACACGCTATGTCCCTTCTGCCGGTGTTATCCGCAGCTGGGACCTCCTACTGAAAAAGGAGATTTCTGTGACGGATACGAACAGCAACGTGCTCGTTATCATCGACAGCCTATGTAATCTTGACTTGCTCTTCTACGCTTCTGTTCAGGGAGGTGGTGCCGACCTTGCTTCCATCGCCACTATCCACGCCCGAACCCTTATCAAGACACACCTCCGACCCGAAGCCGCCACGACACTAAGCAAGGACGGATACAGCGGAACTCTGTACTCCACATGTCATGTCGCGAATGTGGACCCGACGAACGGCGATTTAAAGTGGCGATGGACAGCGCAAGGGTACGCGAACCACTCGACGTGGTCTAGGGGCCAGGCTTGGGCAATTCTAGGTTATTCTCAGACGTATAACTGGACGAAGGACGTCTTGTTTCTGGAGGTAGCCTGCGGTGTAGCTGAGTACTTCCTGTATCGTCTTGAGACGGCTCCAGCTTGTGTAGCTGTGAGCTTCGTGGATGAGGACACGGGAGGCACCAGAACTATGGGTAGGTATGTTCCGCTTTGGGACTTTGACGCTCCTTCGGATGATCCCGCCAATCCGCCGCCCAGGGATACTTCGGCTGGCATGATAGCGTCAAACGGGATGCTGTTATTGTCACAAGCCCTCAGTGGCCGGGGTAATCACCGCTTGTCCAAAAGGTACTTAGAAGCATCTCTACGCATCGTCCGGGATACCCTGGACTTGTCTCTAGCGGATGAAACTGCACGCTTCTCGAGAGATTTGGGAGTGGAAGGGACATTACAGGTCGAGGATACTTGCCTCGGAAAGACGTTTGACAGCATATTAAAGCACGGGACGGCAAACAACAATGAACACGCGCGTAGACGAGTGGCTGATCACGGACTAGTGTATGGGGATTACTATCTGGTCGAGTTTGGAAACCGACTTATGCAGATGGGTTTGGTGTAAGAAATGGGCAGCCGTTGAATAGAACTCGGGCGGGTTCTCTAAGAATCTTATAGACATTAAGTTTCGCGTGTCCTATAATAAATTGACAAGGTACCAAGTTAAAAGTAATGGCGTTGGCTTATTATTTCTTTATTTAAACTGTACACAGGTGAATCGCGAAATATTCCAGCCCTCTTAATCCTACGGGAATTTACCAAGCCTCGCCATCAAACTCTGATCCAAACATGCCATCGTCAAAGCTAATTACACGATCCAAATCCATAAATTGCTGGTTCATAAGCATCTGGGAAACCATCCCTACGTCACCAGTCCCCAGGCTATGTGGATGCTGATGTTCCATGGTAAATGCCCTGGAACCCGCTTGCCCAGCTGAAGTCGAGAAGCGGGCGGTTTGGGATTCTGCAATTGGCATGACGGTAGGTGGGATAATTTGCGGAGGGAAAGTCTCCTGTATCTGAGAAAACTCTGGCTCCCTCTGGCTGATCACCCCCGATCCGTTTGGCTGCTGGCTCCCGGGATAGGCGTGATGATGCTGATGCTGCAGGTTGGTGGAGGCCTGGACGTCATTTATACTGGTGAGGTCCTCCCGAGATTCGCGTCTGTCGGTATCCTGATCTGTTCCTTCGGTTCCGCACGTATGGTGATCAATATCGGTGGTGTAACTTAATGGATCAATGCGATAGCCGTCATCTTTAATACACTTCGCGTGCAAATTATTTAAATGCTGTGCATACTTGGCAGCCAGGTTGCTTTTTCTCTTCTGCTCCGTCATGTGTGGCCCAGACCATCTCTGAGCCATATCGTCCAAGATGCCGAGGAGCGTCTGGAATTCCGGTGCAAGGATCCTGTCCTCGTTCGCACGCCAAAACACCAGCAAGAATCTCGCCGCAACATAAACGCAAAAGGTGAACTGGATCGAGACAGGCATGGTATCCTCCTCTTCCTGAGCCTTTGTACACTTCAGGAAGTTTCGAGAAATAACCTCGATCTCTACCGCAGCAGCGTGACATGTGTCGATGCTTAGAGCGCTCGGCAGTCGTTGCCTAAAGGAATCCCACTCCGGGAGTGGAAACGCAATCACTTGATGTAGGAGAATCATGGATGCGTTGTGCGTAACGTGCGCGAGTGTAAGGTTCGGGTCCATGCGGGACCCCAGTCTAGCGGTGACGTTGTCGGCTTTCCATTTTTGTGGAAGAAACATCTTCCAATGCACGAGACGGAGATCCAGCTCCTTGAAGCGCATCAGCCAGGATGGAAGGTCACGCTTGTTTCGCACACCCTTTTGTTGGAGGAAGTAGGTGTTGACGCGGCTAAGGGACTCCGTAGCTTCAATGCTGTAAGCAAAAGCACCGACGGCGGACATGTCCATGGCAGCAGCGGCAGGTGATGGGAATGATGACCCTGGGGATGATCCGGCAGCCGAAGGCGTACTGGCGGGCAATTGGATGTGGTCTTCAACGTAACGGTGATGCTGCGGAGAAGGAGCGGCATGTGTGGGCAGGAAAGCAATTGGATTGCCAATGCGACCCGCTCCTTTGTCCCAGATGCCGAAGAAGGGAGTCTCTACAGGGTCTTCCTTTCGCCATGTAATACCATCACAGGGAAGTCGGCGATTGACATCGTGTGAAGTAAGGCTTGTATTCCAGCCCATAGTAACGGAGCAGTAGCGGTCGAGGTTGAAGATGGTCCAGAAAACTCTTCGGCGCTCTTCGTCTTGGGTCCAGTCCTGGGATTGAGTGAGAAGTGTATATGGCTGGACTAGTGGCTGGGCTTGGTAATCAAATGTGCCATGCTCAACAGTGAGCTGGAGATATTCCGCTGTGCGGGTGAGAGAGCCAATAATAGGCCACGCTAAGGAAGCCTCACCGCCGCCAATCTATACGCCCGTTAGCGAGATCACAGGTGTTCCTGAAATGCTCCTTTGTGGTGCGAGGCTGTCCTTACAACATCATATGCCAATAGAATTAAAGCCTGGAGGCTTTCGACCGAGGGCCCTTTTATGGCCTGCAAGATAACCCAGTCCCTGACTTGGCTTTGTGCCTCATCAGTCGCCTCCATGCAGGAGGATGCGACTTCGGGATCCTTGATGAAGCGCGCACTAACGAGCCTGATAGCGGTTAGCAACATCTGCAACCTCCGGTGTTGCTCTGATGCTGTTGCAATGTTTCGAGATAGTCGTTTCCTTAACTGCCCTTCGTGGATCATGGGAATCCACGGGTGGACATGGGAGAAGTATGCCTTCAAAAGAGCGTCGAGTTGCTTCTCGTCAGGTACGTCCGATATTCCTTCACATGGCCGTGATAGATAACGGTAACTGCCTCTCTCGCACGTGACGTCTACTCTCCGCCGTTTCCGAGGCGGATCACTCTCCAGGGCCGATACACCTGGCGAGTCCTGCCCACTTGGGGCGGATAAACCGCGAGAGCCATGCTGGTGGGGCTCTTCGCTAAACCGTCTTAGTTCCTTGGCAAGTGAAGACAAAATGGTGTAAGTATCCGGCGCATTTCGTGCAGCGGATGAGATTTTTGAACTGTGCGAGTCTTGGAAGGGCTCTGGGCAACCTTCAATTTCCTCCACCCGTTTCTCCAAAGCGTCTATTCTAGGTAAGTGGGCATGTTTACCTCGAGAAACCGTTCGGCCATGTGAGCTGCAGTGGACTAACCAAGTCTCCGATGCAGGCCTTCGATGGCCCCGGCTTTCATCCCCGACTTATTCCGTTTGTTGTCATACACACATTCCCCGCCTGCATAACAAGTTAGCATGTGTATTCAGTAGAACCAAAGCTATATTTCTCACCCGACTTGCGACATTGCTGGCACTTGGGAACTTCCTTGGAGCATTTCAGCTTCCGACGGCGGCACCCTGTGCAAGCTGAGATGGGCTCCTGGTCGTGGCTTGTGTCATCCTGGCTTTGGGCCAGAGACACCGATTGGTTTCCGCTGTTCTCCATTTGTCACTGGCTCTCGATGGGTCCAGCAGTCAATAATCCAGGGCCAATGGAGCGATCGTGAGGCAGGCGGGCCCTTTTAAGGTGTTGCCCCGAACCCCGCAAGATATCCCCCGAATCCCGAACCCCTGTCTTCCCCGCAGACGTTCCCGTCAGTGATTGGACAGGGAACGCTCGGCTAACCTTTCCCCCGCAACCTTGGCGGTGTGCTGAGGCTAGCGTCGGGGAAACGCACACCGAAAAGCTTGTCCGTGATTACAAGACTGGACTGGGAGCGCCGTCTAGATTCTAAGGCTTAGACTAATATGGTTACCCTCAGACTATAATATCTAAATCTGGGATGTCTCTGAAACAAAGCTAGAGTTGTTAGGGAAGGACTACAGTACATCTCAATCAATCTCGGAGACATCCCTAAATTTGTCACAGCTAAGAAAGATGCCAGACTCGCTCTTGATGATGTGGTGGCCACCGTGCCCACCAGCTACAGACAGCGTCCAGATCACAACCTGCCCTTGAAGACAAACCTGGTCCTGATCGCCAGCGTAATGTCTGCAGTATCCCTGATTCCCGAATCGTGCATAATCTGCGCGTGTTGTGATTAAGATGTTCTATCAGAAAAATCACAAGACCGGGAAAAGTCAAAGCGAGACCCAAACTCTCGTAGATGTCGTTACCAACAGCATCAACGATATTCTCCAGTGCACCGAGACCAGAAATGGCGCCGTCTCTCTGCCTCCCAGCATGGTTTGAGACGACAGTCCCATCTACGCCCATTTCCTCGTCCTTTATATCAGCCACGCTCTGGATGCTTCTAAGGCAGAATGGCCGGCCACCAGATATACGCTTCCACTGCCCTGTCAGCCATGGGAGCTACTTCCAGCTACGCGGCCCTTCCGTGCCGTATGTTCTCATCAATACACGTGGCCCTGACTTCCTTCTTTTTTTTTTCTGGATCAAGACCGGCCTCTTGGGCCGCTTCTGGAGCACTTCGTCTTGTAGCCCGATGTCCCTCGGGCCGTGTTCGTGATAAACTGCATAATTCCCGGTCACCACGTCGTGGTGACTCCAGGCTAGTTCCAAGTGTCCTTGGTAAACATGCAGACGTCGTAGCCATTGATAAATGCTCATTTAAGCAGGGACTCGCAGGTCTTGCCGTCATGGCCATGGTAAATCTGGAATGACCTAGGGGAGCCAGAATCGTTGGCCATGGCAATATCCTCTATGGTGTAGCTGCCGGCGCAGAGGGTGGAGGCGAGGTTGAGCTCATTAGCTACTTTGGGAACGAAGACTTCTCCCGTCGGGTGGTAGATGCGATTGATACCGAAGAGGGCGAAACTAATTTGCGCGAGGGCCCTGCGGCCAAAGATGGACGTGGCCGTTTCACGGGTATTAGTGTCCACCAGTGTCTTGGGAATTATGCGGTGCCGATAGAACACTTGGCGGGTGGAAAGTTGCGCACAAGTCTTACCAGTGTTACATGAAAAATAATACCACATGTTTTTGGCAAGTCTATCTTCTGCCCAGTGCTCTGGGCTACCCGGCGCTAGACTCTAGATCAGCGACGCTTTGAAAGTCAAATCGTCGTTGGTCCGCCAGAACCCTTGACGCTGGTAGAAAGCCCACTAAAGGGGGTTAGTGCGGCTCGTGATATTAGGATCGGACATCTCATATTGGCTGCTATATCAGTTGTTTTATATATAGTCCGTCAATGACGATAGAAAGATAGCCATGATAAGCACGAGCACAAATATGTTGCAGCCTACTAACCAGGTTTATAAAGTACTTCGAAAGCCAGTATTTAGCAATTACTCAAAGGCGCCAAGTTCAATTCAGAGTCGAGAAGAGGGGCCTGGCATCGGAGGCGTTTGGGGAGTGAGGGCGGCCCATAAGGTACTCATAGGTAGGATCAATTCGTACTAAAACGGTTAACTGTAGGTAGTATACAAACTTTGCAAAAATTGAAATATATTCATAAAGAATTTCTACCCATGGCCGTCTCAGAGAGCCCCAACTATGATCCGCCTCCTAACCAGCCTAAAAATGTGGCGAATTAGTAGTTATCTGCCAGAAGCCCCCCTTCCTTGTTGACCAGCCTCACAAGACTTTGAGACCCCTTCAGCGACGCTCGTTGCACAAGGCCATCGCTATCCCAACCAAAATCGACTGACCCTCCACCCCGAATACGAAGGCCCTTAACATTTCCTCCGCCCCATTCACGAGGTATGGCGGGCCCCAAGACAACAGTTCTCACCTCAGAAGAATCATATCTAAGGGGCATGTCCACTACCAACATGCTAAGAACGGCGCCTCCGAATCCAAAGTTGGCATCAATCTGAAAAGGGGAGTCCAAGCCGCTATACATACTGAATCCGTTTCCGACGAAGTTCCTCTCAATGGCGTATCGCAGTTGGTCGTATGCGTTTTCGGTGTCATTGAGCCTAGCCCAGCATGCGGCTCGCCAGACCTTCGCCCAGCCGGAATCAGCGTCGCCTGCAGTACCGTTACCCCGGACAGTAAGTGATTTTCTGACCGCAGACTGGATCTCGCGGCTCGCATAGCCTTCATGGAACGAGGCGATGGAATACCCGGGATACCACCCCGTGAGATGAGACAGGTGGCGATGATTATCCTCAGCGTCAATCCCGAACGAGTCTGGCAACTTCCACTCTTTGAGTCCTCCCCAACTAGTGTAATGCAGTCCCTTGTCAAGCTTTGACAATGCGGACTCGACTTGCTCCAGGAATATGCTATCGCTTTCGCCGGTAACCGAGGCGCTCGCTAAAAGAGCATCGAAGACCTGGTGTATTTGCTGCTGGTAATGCGTGCAGCCAAAAGTTGTAGGGCCATGCTCAGGGCTATTGCACGGATTGACAACGAGAGAACCATCGCCTGTGAAGATATCATCTTGGAGTTGAGAAAGCCAGAATTCCGCGACCCCTTTCAGAAGGGGGTAGCCAACACTGTTGAGCCACTCTATGTCTTGGGTGTAGTCGAAATGGTCCCACACGTGCTGCATCATCCACGATGGGGCTGCCGGGTCTAGGGATAATCAGCAATTGTCCCCTGACGGAGCTAGAGAAAGACTCACAGTTAGCCCAGCCAGCTTCACTTCCCATTGCGGTATACCCGAATATGTTCGAACCATGATGAGTTACCCAACCAGAACCGTTGTAAAGGAGCCGAGCGGTCTCTGTTCCTCGCGGGACTAACGTTTGCTGCACGTAGTTCCAGAGAGCAGGCTCGGTGTCCCACAGGCCGGTCTGGTCGGCGGGCCAATAATTCATCTGTAAGTTGATATTGAGGTGATAATCACCATTCCAAGCGGGCTGAAGCTCTTCGGTCCAGAGCCCCGCCAAGTTTGCGGGCAACGAGTTGCGGGAAGAGGAAATCAAGAGATACCGGGAATAGTCAAATAGCAGGGCTTCAACAAAAGGATCGCCGCGGCCGTAATCATAGCCAGCGAGAAGGGACGCTGTTTCCACATTAGCAGATCCGTGAGGGTCTGGTAGGTTCAAAGAAAATGCAGATTCCAGTGAGCTGTAGTCGGTCTGATGTTGCTGGAGCAGAGCTTCCAGTGTCTCGGCAGCCCCATCTAGCGTGGTGCTTTCCACGAAGTCCGCGGGATCCGGCCCTTGAAAGGAAAAGCCGCTAGCTGCGTCGCCCTTGGTCTGGTCGTAGTTGGTCGAAGCACCGATGATTAGAGCAATATACTTTTCATCGGCAGTAGGAATAATTTGCAGGACGCCAGTATCCGAGCAATTCAATGTACCACGGAAATGGTCCGAGATACGAGCCATCGCGTCGTACTTGAGACCCTGGGGTAGACCATCCTGAGTGATGCCAGTCAGTCTCGCATATCTATCCCCACAAGTTATATCAAGTAGTTCTGGAGACACGAGCTGATTCTCCAAGGCGATGGAAACTGATGGCATGCTTCCTTCGCTGGAAAGCGTATAAACGCAGACTTCGTCCGGGTAGGAGCAGAACACCGTTGTGCCGAATTGGTCACCGCCGTAGGAAAATTGGGTGGTATACAGTCCGGTCGTCAGGTCCAGGGTCCTTCGATAATCGGTAAAATTGGGCATGTCGTAGCTGATTGTCAGATTTCCGAGAACCCTGTACGAACCGAAGTTCTCCTCGCCTCCAAGGAGAGCGTCCACATCTGGACACGTCGCTTAGTACTGGCTGACGACGCAGAACAGTAGCGCCACTTACTTCCGGTTCCATTTTTAAAGATTGTCGATCGAATCTCAGGTAAGGCGCCAGATATGTCCTCCGGTGGATTTCCACCACGATACTCCTTGGGGTAGCTTTAGCTTGTATGCAGGAGGGAGCGAAAGTTACCATGACCTACCGATGCCTGGAAAGGCCCGCCCGCCCAAAGGGAATCCACGTTGAGGATAAGTTGTTCATTTCCTGGAGGCCCAACTGGCATAGCTAGATATTTTGAGCGGGATGGGCCTATTGGTTGTCAAGAGTGATGTGCAACCTACCTCCAAGCCGTCCGTTCCCCAACGGATAAGTTGTTTTGAGAACATAGTCATCGCTCTCCCTATATCCATGCGTGGCGGGAATGGAGGACCACATCGATCTGCCAAGCGCTAAGCCTAAGCTTTGGAGGAGCAGGATGCTCCAGATTAGTGGCTTGGCCATCATTGCGACCGGCATGAAAGTCGTTGGTTGGATAGTCTCTCGCGTTCGTAGCCTTAAGAGAAGAAAGATCTACGGGGAGGATCATTCCTAACAAGCGAATAAGTAGAGGATATGGGGAAATCGGTAAGCAACGTGTGATCCTTTCTCCCTTCCGCTTCAACAACGGTTGCAAGCACAATGTATCTTGATTCCGCCAATCGAATGATATGGAAGTGATCCGCTCCAATGAGACACAAAACGGCCATTCCGCATACCCGTCCCACCCCACAACTATCCCCGCATCATCCCCGCGTTGATGGCGGCACCAGTCCCTGTATGTACTCCATTTCCCAGGATCTGCTGCACTGATCCTGCTTTGACCGGATTTATCTTCATGGTCTCGCTGCCAAAAGACGAACAATGAAAATTTCGGAAGTTTTTATCTTGCCGAACTCTCCGGCCAGCAAAAGTTCAGGTCCCGGATTTATCTTCCAAGATTAGGGCTTAAAGAGGCTCGCCTCTAAATAAAAACAGAATGTACCATTTTACATGAAGCGTCCAAACAACAAGTTAATCTGAATCGAGTTGGCATGTATTAGTGATGAAACAGGCAACCTGGTCTCCCATGACCGCTCAGGTTTCGCCAGACGCGGCTACTTTTGCCCAGGCTCTAACGCGGCGTTGGGCTTCATGTTTCAATAATGTTAACACTGTTACCTACAGCTCCGCGGCCATTGCATCGGTATGTCTCTTGACTGGTAATCTGCTAACCGTTATAACACGTCGTATGCAAAAGCAGTAGTAGCTGAGCTACCTAGTGGGATTATTTCTATCTGATACAAACGTACTTGTGAATTAACCTTCCTAGAGTCCGTCATGGGCTTGAAGGCGTGCATTTTGAGCTTAAGCAACTGGGCTATTATGGACTGCGCAGAGAGACGGAAATATCCAGCGGATTTCGCAAGCCTTTAATTTCTCAAGGGTTGATAGTTTCGCCCAGCTAGTCAAAATAGCGCCCAAAACACTCACCAAGCTGAATGGTTACACGGAAACCCTTGGTCTCTCGGCCCCATGGACAATGTCGCTGGCATGAATGTCGTCCACCCGCAGAACCTCAATGTTGTACGACTTGAACCTCCGGGCCGACACGTGCCTCGCAAACAGCAGATCCAGCTCGTCGTACGTGCGGTTCTTCGTCTCGGGAAGCCGGAAGTATGCCCAGACCAGCGTGAGGAACGCTACACCGCCCCAAATAAAGCCCGTGTAGCCCCGCAGATTCAGCTCCGTCGGGTTCATAAAGTAAGGTTGGATGACGCCAGCAATGATAGCGCAGATGGCGTACGCGTTGCGCGCCAGGCAAATCGTCTTCTGTCGTAGTCTCGTCGAGCCCACTTCCGCAGGAATAGCCCATCCCAGCTGACCGACGGAGAGCTGGAAGGTAAAGGTCCAGATAAGGGTGAGGACAGCCTGGGTCATGGCCACTCCGTCGTTCCTGGTGCGTACGTTCAGGCCGCCGATGATGATTAGGATGGAGGTCATGACGCCGAGGCCGCACAGGTATGTGGTCCTTCTCCCGACATTTGGCATGACGAAGAGCCAAGAAAGGATTGTAGCAAACAGCGCCATTCCTGTCCCGCCGAGATTAAGTTGATAGGTCTGGTCAACATCAAGGCCGATCTGTTGGAAGAAGTACGTCGAGTTGTACGCGAAGTACATGCCCGCGAGAATTTGACCAGCGAAAGCCATACAGGCGATCTCTGTGCGGCGCAACTCGAAACCCTTAAAGCAGTCCCAGTATGATGTTCCAACGGCGAGCTCCTCCTCAAAGTCGTTCGTGTATCTGATTAGACTGAGCATGTCCTGGATCTGATTCTCCGAGTCGCCGGGCCGTAGTCTCTGCAGAGAAACCCTTGCATCCTCGATGCGGCCAACCCGCACCAGGTGCCACGGGGTGTCTGGCGCGAACCAGATCGTTGGTATCAGAACAACCGGCCAGGCCCACTGAATAGCAAACGGGACCCGATACGACCATTGATTCGCGATGTTAACCAGGCCGGCCAAGATACCCGCAGCAATGAGCTGGCCGATGATGAAGCACATGTTCGTCCAACTCGTCAAGTAGACCCTTAAGGACATAGGCAGCACCTCCGAAGCATAAGCTGGCGCAGTAGTTGCGAAAACACCCCAAGGGAGCCCACAGAGTATCTGTCCCACCAGCAAAACGCTATTGTTCGGCGCGAAGAAAGTGATGAAGATGAAACCCGTGAGAGCACACAACGCCCCGACCAGGACACGGACATGGCCCCATCTTGTGACTAGGTACCCGTTCAGAAGCGTCCCAAAGAATGCGCCGACGCTCGCAGCGTTTCCGAAAGCGGCCTGCCACGCGGCGCTGAGCTGGTAGTTGTCCGTCTCCTCATTGTAGCTCCCAAACTTCTTGGCGAATTCCGGGTAGGCGAAGAAGTTGGTTAGGAGATTGAGGTCGTAGCCCTCCATGACGACGCACATGGAGATCACGAGGCACCAGACTACGGCGCGGGGGTAGCGCTTGATAGCAGCGAGGGGCGGGAGGTCGTGCTCGGCATCTGCGGCGGTTTGGGCCTGTTCCGCTGTGTCTTTAGAGATATATGGCTTGGTGTCGGGCTTCTCGTCCTCGTGATGTGCGGTGGCTGGCTCATCGACCTTCGCCATTGCGTGGGTGGGTTCTTCTCTCGGTTGTACGAGAGCTATTGGAGTAGTATTGGTATTAAGACGACGGGGAGGAGCGTCTGCCAGGTTGCGTGGCCTCATCCAAGGCATTACCAGCCTGTATTTAAGCCAGCACCATCAGATGACATTCCCCGGATTCCATAACCTGGGGTTGTGGGGTTTCCGATTATTACCCCATTTGGATGAAGTCTGCCCGAGGGTAACTGGGGTCGGAGATGTTCTCTTTCGAGCGGGTTCCCTAGGGTTTCACGGAGTGTGGGGATAATAATGCCAGTCTAACCACACAGAGAACCTCGGCATTCCACCAAGGGGCAGAAAATCAGGAAATCCACATGGCGCCCCACTGTGAACGAACGCGCCACTGTTTTGTTTACTAGTAGAGAGTTCCAATGAGTGCGTTGAAGGCAGCAAAAGACGACTGGGCCTTAACGAAAATTTTCTCGTGACCGAGCGCACTGACCGCAAAAGGTGCAAATTATTTGAAAGGAACGCCCAGGAATACAAGCCCAATGTATTGAATGGCCTCGTCAAAACGTAGATTTTGCGTGGTGCGACCGTCGCATCGCGCCGACACAGGTAAGTACATGAACATCCAGGAAAGCGACAGCCCACGTAAGACACCATATGCGTCTACAGGGTCCAGTTACACGCTTTTCTTAGCATTTATTCACCAGATATATATCGTCACCTCTGAGAAATGAGCCTGCTCCCGAGCAACCGCGTCAAGCTCGGGTCGAGCCGCGATACAAGGAAATACCCGAAACCTGAACACTAGGCCGACAGAGGAATAGAATCGGCAAGAACTACTCAAATGAGCAGCTAATATATCCTCCACATTATGACAACATTTTCTCTCGGTTATGGTCGCCTCCAAGAAGTCGTTGAAAGCGGAATAAGGCTATATCTGAGAACAGCGAAACCCTTCGGAGGCTTTTATAGTACAGGGATGCTGGGTTTTGTGGTTCGACTTCAGGGCCAATATATACCAGCTCATCGCTGACTCGTTCTGACTCGTTGATTCTCTTTCGAAGGGGTTGGGAGTTGTTGATCTAACACCGCCGCTTCTCCAATCAGCCTAGGGTTTCATCTGACACAGACATTCCCCCGTCATCCTGTCAGCAGGAGCTGCAATGGCTTGAATGCAGAACCCGGAGGGCAGTGAAGCCAACACACTCCCATGATGATATATGTCGTGACACCCGGTTTCAAAGAAAACGGGCAGATAGGGGATACCCAGACATCCTAATATATAGATTCCCTCGTAGTCATCAGGAACGACAACGTGATCCGGTACTGTGACTCTAATCTTTGGAGGTCGCCCCACGATGAGTGTAGTGCATGTATAAACAAATGTTGTCTCCGGGCAGACGGGTATTAAGTCCTTTGGCGATAACACCTCTATTGCGAGGTTAAAAGTCCTTGACGCCGTATTGTCAATACTCCCCGACAATGGAGTACAAGCCGTATAGCTGGGGTCCTCCAGGCGAAATTAGTTCTGGGTTGCCTTGGCTTGGAGCAGAATTGGGACTGCCTCCTCATAATAACGCACAGAGCAAAGTCTAGTTCCTTCGCCCTATGTCCAGTTGTCTTGCAAGGATTTCGGCTGGTGCGCTTGCCTCGGGGATGCAAAACTCTTTTATCAAGCTTCTCGCGTCGGTGGAAAGGAGGACATTTAGCCCAGCTTTGAACATTAGCGCCAATCGCAGCAGTTGCATACCCTCGAACCAATACGAACAGCTCCTGGGATCTTGGAAATGTCAATGGCCCATCTCCCCGCGCCCATACCCCATCAGGAAACCTTCCTCAACCCTACGGCCTATCAGGTTATCGTGAAGTGATCAGTGGGGGGGTAGCATGAAATAATCAATCGTCATAGACGAGTCATAGTCATGTTAGCTTGAAGCTGCAGATATTTAAGCCCCTTCCGTCCAGTTTGGATTAACTTCTCTTTTCACTAAACAAATCAACAGACGAAATCTAGTCCCCAAATATTCTCCTTTTTGCTAGCGAACTTTGGCTCACCAAATCGATCAACATGGCCTGTAATTGCGGCTCTACCTGCGGCTGTACCGGCCCAAGTTCGTGCACCTGCGGCCAGTCTTGCGCGTGCCAGTCCTGCGGGGTGGGTTCTCAGCAACAATGTCGTACGATGGACATGTTTTCTAACGTGAAGAATTGGTAGAAATAAATAACGCACTTCGCTGACGGTGTACTCGCAGACGGACCCTTGAGGGGAGAGCTGTCAGCGGAAGCTGGTACATAGTTCCGAATGCAGATTAATGGCATATGAGCAGGAGTCCTTGTCATTCTTTACGTAAATCCAGTGTTAGAGGTGCCGAAGTATCTGGACGCCAAAGCACCGACGGCAACTCGTCTTCCCAACCTGCTTAGGAGATGCATCTTTCTCCTATACGCACCACGTCTCAATCGAAATGGAACGAAAACAAAGCGTCAAGATCATGCCTCCTGTATAGAGGAGCCAATTCTCACATCTTTCCTGGAGGACGTACATGCCTTGCAATCCCATTCCATAAGCCTGGCTACCTCCTAGCAAGTCACTGTAACCCTCCCTCTCTTACCCGTTCTTGTGCTTGGAACTAAGGCGGAGGCGGGTTAACCCAGTTAATGTCGGGAAACGGGCCCTGGGGTAACCCGTTATGGCCCTCCGGGGGGCCCAAAATTGGCAGGCAAACTCACCGGGCCTGGCATGTTGCGCCTAATATCCCACCACCTGCAGTAGTTGCAAGGGCTATTGTCCGGGGTAGCCGTTGGCCTTCTTAGACCGGCTGTAATGTACCGGAAGTCGTATCGTTGTAAAACCTCTGCACCTGTATGGCACTTGCTGGTCAGCGGCAGCAGCAGCGGTCGCGAATGGACTGGCAAGCCCTATATATAAAGCCATGTTAGCAGTTTCCTTAAATAGGTGGGTGGCGGAGCAGCTACTTACCTCCGAAGAGACCAACAATATTGGGGTCAGTGATACCCGCAAACGGAGCAGTGGTCTCGCCCTGGGTAGTCTGTGCATTCCTCATCAACGGGTGTGACTGTGGGCCCAATCAGAAGCTGAGGGTGTATTACCCAACCGCAAACCAGGCGCGGTACTGCTAGCTGTCTCGTTCAGGGGCACCGAGTCTTGGGTGCTCGCCAGCATCTCCTCGGCGTTTCGGAGCACAGTATCCCACTCGGTTTCGTCTTCTGCGGTCCACGAGACACTACCAGCCTGAGCGTGTTGAGCATTTCCGGTGTGCAAGATTCACGGCACCGGAGGAACATTGGTGCTTGATGTAGACGGATAAGTCCAATGTGCAAGATGCCTGTTGAAGATAACCCAAGTTTCTCAAGTATTGATTGACCCCATGGTGGCTCCTTGTGAAGACCATTCAGGTTTTCTTTCACCTCCGACAATTGCGGACACGTTGAAGTAATGACCGGCGCTAATCCCGAGGAGCAGTGAACTTGCAACCCACAACGGTTCTCGCCTCTGAATTAAATCAAGGTCCCTGAAGATATCGCAAGCCCAGTGGCGGAACAGGAACCTTCGTAATAATGACACTCGGTTACATACTCTGTTGAGTAGCAGCCTGTCGCCGCAGCCTGAGCTTGACGGAGAGCTTGGACTAGACCTGCTCGTCCTTATGTACTAACCAGAGCCTGATTGAGGACCCGACATAGAGACCTTCTCTCCTTCGGCATCCAGAACCTGAGGCAGCCATCGGAGTAAAACTCTTCATCCATCTTCATGTCCCAAACTCCCTCAAATCCGGGGTACACCTGAGAAATTCCCTCAAGGGTGAGGCCGTTGTGGAGACCCTTGAACTTGTAGGCGTTGCAGCCAAAGCGGTTGGTCTCGAGGAGGCCGTAGGCAGGGCTGAGTGGACGAAGTCCTGGACGTTGCGGGACTTGCGGTAGATGTCGCACTAGCGGGTCGGATAGGTGGCGGTGATTATCTATTTATTCATATCTCTCCCATTAAAGAGAATAAGTTACTTAGCAAGTCGTTGGCAGCGTCCATTATGGGGAGTCTATTGCCTTTGTAATAGACGTAGGTGTGTCCCCTGAGGATCGAAACAAGCGAGGGACCTCGGCCTTTGCGGTGTTGTCGGCGTTCTTCTTGCTCATCTCTGCTTGATTTATTTAAGGGATTTGAAATGTAGGTTAAAGATGTGAAGAGGGACCTGGCTATATGAGTCATGATGAAAGATCGTTTTATTCAAGAGAAATGAAAGGCACATGATGGTGTTGGTGAAATTATGGGTGCACGAACATGATCCAGTCAATGGTAGGCTAGAGCACAACTTCTTTGTAACGTTAACTGATTTCCCAGGAATACTCTTGCTGGGCTAGACTAGGCCTCAGAGATACTGATAAAACATACAAGCTGCCTCTTGCCAGCTGTATTTCTCTCTAGGTCCACAATACAATACGCGCCAAAGGAATGCATAGAACTCTGGGCTTTCCGAAGTGGCCCACGCAATGCACGCGCGTCGAAGGCTCGGCGACAAGTGACTTCATCGCTGTTGACGGCCTGCTTCCCAGCCGATAGTCGAGGCGCACTCTCAGGCGTTATCCAAGAAACTCGAAACAAGGATATCAATTCTGGATTTCCCATCTAACTCGGAAACTACCTACGTCTTCGACCCCCGTCTCGTCCTTAACTAGAAGGAAAATGTGTCTCTCCTCTTAGTGACGTTTCTTGTTCCTGAAGACAGAACCTTTCGCAAATAGCGAGTGGAAAAAGGCTATCTAGCAACAACCCCGACAAGTATTAGCAAGAAACGATTGACGCTGAAACGCTATTATCAAGAGACTCGACATCCATTTGTACGCTCTCAGCGCGTACAGCCGTGCAACTGTCTCACAAACTTCTTCCTGGTGCGACATCTTTTCCTTGCGTTGAAGTCAAGCGCATTCATGGCAGGCCGCCTGTCATCGTTTATAGGCCAAGCTTGGTTGACAATCGGACCAAGTCTCCGAGGGGATGCAGACCACAACACTTGCGGCCGCAGCCGTGGGCGAAGTTGTCAAGGGGTTCATGCAGAAGGTGACTTTTGTAGCCCGCCTGCTCTGCTGTCGGAAGCGGGACATATTCATGGGCTTGCCCGCTGAGGCGTCATTTGGGCCGAGACGGCCGGTGAGGGCTTCTGGGACACGACGGTCCTGGCCCTTCGTGAAGCAGCGCCAGTACATGGTACGGTACTCACGGATCATCTTCCAGAACGGAAGCGGAGTGCGCTTGTGGCGATTGTTTTCCTTGGGGTCGGAGGTTGCAGGCTCAGGGGGCCCTGAAGCTCCTTGCCGGGAGCGATCGTCGTTGTCTGCGAGAAAGCTTCTGACGACGTGTGGTAGGAGGTATATGGTTGTGGTATGATTGGTGGCTGTGCGCTTTTGCGAAAGTGGCAGAATCAGGACAGAAGAAGTGTAAAGAAAAGAAGGGAAGGACTATGTTCATCCCTGAAACGATTTTTAAGCGGCTCTCCTCCTAGGCTTCGTGATTCATGTATCGTCTTGGTTACAGCAAAGATGTGTCCAATCGTAAAGTCTCCACTACCAAACTTTCCCGCCGCCAGGCAAGGGTGCCTCCACGACAGGCTTTCCCATAATAATGCCGTCGACCTTTGACAAAAACAACGCGTGGCCTATAGGCCGGGGCCCCCTCTCCCTTCTCCCCCGGAGCTTCGCGTGTTGCGCGCTCCGACTCAATGTCCTATTCGCGACACGAGGAAAGTACCTTCCTCAACTCATCTTGATAGCTCCACAACTCCTCCATCACCGAGTCCGGTGCCCGTCGACTGTCATGCATATCCTGAAGAACCCCGTCATGCCTACTAATGAAGGACCTCGCCTTCTCCATCGTCACTCTGAGAGACTCGTTCTCAGTCAGGAGTCTCGACGCTCGCTCCTTTAGTCTACAGTGGCCGCAGGTGCCGGACGGGCTACACGAGCAAGATGGGTTACTCGAGAGCATTGAGCTGGCGGAGGATGTCGAATGGGTTCCATTGCTATTGGAGCGGATTGCGCATGTCTGCAATCCGTCGGCAGCCGGATTCTCTGTGGTACGCGAGGAATCATCCGCAGTCGGCACCGGATCATTCACCATCTCTCCCCACATGCAATTAGACTTTAGTGTGCCCGCTGCCATAGTGGGGATTTCGGTGGCCGGAAATAAACACGCTTGTGCAGTATCGCTCATCTCGAATTCATCGGAGAACTTGAAAGGAACGCTGGAGTCGGGGGCGTTTACCGTATTTGCGCTCTCTAAAGTGAAGTCGGGTGGGGCACCTGCCGTAAGGCCCGAGGGTAGGAAGAAGTCTGTTTCCGTACTCTGCGAAAGAATTGGCGCTAGTTTCATCGTTGGTTCTGTCCACATGCTATAGTCTGGTAACAAAGGGTTAGCACACTCGTCAAAGTCGATCTTGATGTCAAGCCAAACTCACATGGCGTATAGCTCGATCGGTAGCCTCCTTCGCCTTCCTCTGGCATGTCAGGGAACAGAATGGCGACGAGTCGATACCAACCAGAAGCGTTGTTCGGAATCTTCTCAGTTTCAAGTTCAGTAACTTGCTCGTTGGTGAGCCAGTGCTTATCAGGCTGGATCCTGCTAGGGCAATTCCCCCCTTTGCACACCCCCTCGCCGGGCTTAGCAGAGAATGCTTTCCAGCAGTGTGAACAATGGTAAGACTTGCCGTGACTGCGGAGTAGATGTTGTCTAGAAGCAGGGTTAGAAGCGCCTTCGGCAAGTTAAAAAACTAATCCCCCGTTCATACTTTACTCTGGACACAGTACTCCACCCGTAGTAGGTCCTCTTCCCATGAGGTAGGCCACAAAGATGATTCTGCGAAGGGTACCGCTTTTGGTACGGACACGCGTATTTCTCCACGGCACCTTCCACCTCAGTCCGGCCTGCTATCCTACGCCTCTGCGGGTGCGAGGGACCGTCGTTGTTATCTCCTTCTCTGAAGTCTTTGCCGTTGCCGTTTTCGGGAATGTTTCCGCGAGCAGACTCGTTCGAGCGCTTTCCTAATGAACACGAGAAGTGTACCGTAGTGTGGGAATCGCCACTCGACCCCTTCGATTGTATCGGCTTTCCAGAATTGGTCCCCTGAGCTTTTAAATAATTGCTTTTGCATTGAACATGCGTGTTCCGAGATTTGATTTGACGACCGGAGTGAATGTTCTCCAAAGCGGTTTTAGAGCCAAACTCCTGAAAGGTCGTTGTGGGGCCCTCGTCGTACCAACGTTCCACCCATGGAGATTGGCACCGAGATACACTCGATTCGTCCTCCGGCTTGGCCGAGAGGTGCTCGTTAGATTCCAATATTACATCTGAAATACTGGATGTCACTGTTCCTTCTGTTTGCAAGGCGTGGGTCGGTGTGCTATCATCCTCAATACAAGAAATATCACAATCAACACTTTCCCCCGTTGCTGGAGACTAGGTGTAATGAGTTAGCCATCAGCCTCGCTCCATCAGCCTCGCTCACAGGAGCCGGTACAGAACAATGAAATGTCATACAGTCACGGATTCCGTGAATACCGTGGAAGATGAAGGTCCGGGGGGCCCATTGAAACGATGCACGTCGCCGCACATACTTGTCCAGGGAGGTCTTTTCCCAGAACCGCGCAAGGTAGGTTTTGACCCGAAGTCTCTCTGTAGTACCGGTGGCCAGGTTGTCGAATCTTTAGTAGGCTCGGAATTGGCTGTAGCCTCCGCCAAGATGACGGATGAACAAGAGCTGTTACCAGTCTCGTCCTGGTTCGATTGGATAGGTAAACAAGGAAGTGAGAATCTCGGCATTGGCGATATAGAGCCGTCCTCAGAGCGACGCTTGGATTGTAACGCACCGAATCTCTCTAACTTATGGCTTTTATTTGGAGCAATCTGCGCGGTAAAGTCTCCCGACGTCATGCTGTCAAGCCGCCACCCAAATGAAGCAATGCCCCCAAATCCCTGTGGGTCGGTGAACCTTGGTTCGGGCGAGCTAGTATCCGACCAACGGTATGTTTTCTTGACAAGCGTCCCCGCCTCGCCCGCAATAGTCGATTCTGGTAGGCCTGATGATTCTTCAAAAGGAGCATGGCGTCCCAGTCCACCCCAATCGCCCGTCCCGCGTTCTGTGGCCGAAGAACTGGCCCGGTTATCCCTGCCGGGGCGTCCTGCGTGGACCAGCTCCACAAAATCATTGTCGATCATAGTATCCGACTTACCCCGACCACACGTCCTAGAGGGTCAGTAAATATGTTGTTTTGGGTGTGTCTGGGGTCTGGTTTATTGCCCGCGCTTTGTATCTTGCTGTCGTTTTGTGCAAAACAGCAAGGGTTCCCTGAATCAAGGGCTCAACAATCAAAGTTGAACCTGTTTGAAGTCAGCGATTTTGTACAGCAAAGCCCAGAAGTCAATTTGCGGATGGAGGGTAAAGCGCGCTCAGCACCTGGCCTTCGCCCTCCTTGCCCATATGTGCGCGACCAACCTTGGATTGGCTAATAGGATCTTCGATCCAACACCATTACAGAGTCATGTGCGGGGCTGACCTGATGACAGAAGGACATATATGCACGTCCGCCTCACTTTCAACTCGCATGTAGCTAGCTCGACAAAATATGCCAGGGAACCAGGATTCTAGTCACCTGTCAATCAGCTCTGAAAATACACGTGACACACCTTCCTGCAAGCCCAATGTGACTCCATGATCTCTGCAGTACATTGACAGTTCACGGTCAAGTTCTTATTGGCCGTGGTAGTGGACGTGCTACAATAGAATTCCATGTCGCCATACAGAGTAGAGCATTCAAGCCCCACCAATCTCATCGACTCTCCATAGTCTACTGTAAAATTACATCTCTCCCCCAGAAGGCAGATAACGGGATCCGAAAGATGCCGTCGGGAAATTTCACGACCAGTCGCCTTCCATAAACTGACGGCGAATGTCGCTAGCTATCTCGATATTCCTCTTTGCTCGCTCCCTGCTTTCCCTCGCCTTACCCTCAAGGAGCTCCTCGAGGTCACTAATAAATTCCTTGAATCTCTCAGTCCGCTGGGCTATCATCTCCCGCTGAAGAGTTGTAAGCTCCCTCCCTTTCGGAGCGTCGGTGGTGGAGTTGTGAGGTGGGTACTGCGGTCGGCGCGGCAAGCGGCTCTCTACGGGAAGAATCTCCAATTTCGGACCAGGAAGTGTTTGGTACCAGTAGGCGGTAGTAGACCAGTCGTCAGTGAGATGGTTCGCGTGCCCATGCTCCATTGTAACACGGATCCTCTTGTTGAAGCGGACAGGATCGGGGAGATGCCAGCGGTATGACACCTGGTAGTTGGGCATGTCGCTCTCATGGAGAATCGAGCCACAGAAGGGATAGGCGTTCTTTTGCATACCCCATCCCTGACCAAAGTAATCCTCACCACCAGTGCCATGGAGGGATGGCGGCCAGGTATCATCGTCGATGAAGATCATGTCGTCGCCCTCTCCCCACCACGACCCTTGGAAATGGGCGACAGAGTGGTTGCAGCCGATGTAAGTACCTGCACCAGTGGTCTCAAGCAGCACATAATTGTCCTTGCCGTCTAAGTTGGGCACATTCGTCTCGGGACTGTTCGTCTGCATCTCAGGAGGCGCCCATCCGTTGGTGGGATTCTCGCGTTTCCAATGGGCATGGAAATAGAGAAGCTCCTTGGTGTCGAACGGCGTGAGTCGTAACTCATAGTCGATGTAGAAATATTGGATGAGCGCATGCTCGCCTTGGTTCTCCAGTTCAATTCGGGCCCGGCTGTTGAACGGCATGGGCAAGTAACAGTTGAGCGCCGCCGCACCACCAAATTTCTTGTCGTCCTCGGGTCTGGCGGAGACGGTAAACGGCATGGTTTGAAAGTTCGAAGTCAGCGAGTGGCCGATGCAGAAGAAGTCGCCGAGTGGAGCCAGGACATTCGGTGTTGGGGAATCATCCCAGTACATCTTGATTAAGACCTTGCGGTAGTAGTCCGGATCATTGTCCTCGTAACTCAGTCCGCATGTTCCCGCGGTCTCGGCCATAAAGGACCCGGCTTTAGGGTAGGATTGGAGGCCCGGTCCGAGCAAGCGGCGACAGGCCTGGACGAACCATAAATGCGTGATCTTTCCTGGCCCTTCAATGTCGGCTAGAACAGCTGTCTCTCCGGGCTGGATCACGAAATGATCATTGTTCATGCCAGTGTGGTCCCAGCTTGAAACCCGCGCACTGCGCACTACCTTGCGCTGGGATACTGCAGAAAGCAAGTCCCCACCCCAAGCGTTCGCCATATTTGCTGGGGATTGGGGTGGCGTCGTAAGAGTAGTAGCGGGAGGAGAAGATGCCTTAGGAAAAGAGGAAAGACCAGAGAGGGATGCTGGTGAGGACGACGGAAGGACTGCCTCAGTGTTAGGATTGGAACACGTTTGGCTATATATATTATGCGTATCACGCCTGTACCTGCTTGGCTTGAACTGGGGATTATACATCATCAAATCGGGGCGGGGGAAACGAAACGTATTTTGCCCTTGCAGGTCTTCCCTCGAGTGCAGGTCTTAGGGAATATCGTGAGGCCTTACTGGTAAGCATACTATTGAAATATGGAGTCACCCCCCGCAGTGGAGTTTTGGTTCTATTGCATACCACTGTAGTGCTCGTCAGGGAAGCGAATACTCGCGTAGGTCGGGATAACTCTCCAATCCTTTAGCCTTGGCAGGATCATGTTTTAAGCACGAGGTACTTGATCCTCTGGCTTGGAGGATTTACTGGAGTTAACGAAACTGGGGTGATGGGATTGATCGACTACCCTGCTAATCTGCGTCAAGACCGCGAACCAATTTTATTCGTCCGTCAGGTCCATGCTCAGTCCCTACGAGAGGAGTCCTGAAAAATGATCGCGGAGGTCGGGATGCGCTTCCGATCGCTTGTCAATAGTGCTTCCAATTTTTTGTGTCCCAATTCCTTCTCCGATACCCCGAACAACGCTAAACCGAGCTAGGAGTAAATGCACCCCACACTTTGCCCCAGGGGGAACTGGTTCGCAGTTGTGTCGAATTGGCAGAGCCAGATTCTGGTCTGGTCATCATCGTGGGAAGAATATATATTTTAAGTCACCTACTCCCCTCTCATGATGGCGGTGTTACCAAGCGCAGCCTGCCTCTCCTCCTGCTTTGCTGATTTTGTTGCCGGAGGACGCAAAAAAATCATTTCGAGATGGACGAGCGACCGGGAAACGAAGCCGAGATTAACGGGTAAGATAACGCTAGGAGCACGAGAGGGGGGACTAGAGCCAGGCAACACTGACAAACATCGAAAAGCGTCGACTATTCTACCGTTAACCCAGCCAATAAATGGAAAATTCTCAAAACGCAGCGGCGTTTTGCGCTCTGGTGTAAGTGTTGAACCCTGGCAAGAAGAATCTGTTCCGACATACTGATATCCTATGACACCAGCAATATTCATCTCCTTCGGACTGCTCATGCAAGGTTTTGACCTTGTAGCGAATGGCCAGTTAGCTGCACTGCCTGAATTCAAGAAACAGTTTGGATTTCAGCAGCCTGATGGCAGCTATCTTCTGCCGGCACACTATCTCTCGGCGTGGAGCTCAATTGCGCCGGCGACCGAGGTGGTCGCGGCCCTACTTTGGGCACCCTTGCTCGAGAGGTATGGCCGGAAGCCCGGTATCCCAGTTGCCGCCATAGTTTCGGTTGCCGGTGTGGTCTTGCAACAGTTAGCGACGGACTGGAAAACTCACCTGGCTGGCCGAGGCGTGAACGGTATTTCTACCTGGCCGCTATTGAAATTAGACAGAGCTGATGCCGGGACCTAGGCATCGCAATTGGTATCATCTTCACGATATCGCCCCTCTGGATTGGTGAAACCAGCCGTCCGGAGTTGCGGGGTTTTTTCCTCTGCTTCTTCAACACGAGCATTGTTTTCGGTCAATTCGCGGTGTAAGTCTGCCAAGAGGCCACCTTCCATTAGATGCTAATATGTTGCTACAGCGTGGTGGTGTCGAAGGGTGCATCTGATATTGGTGGCAAATGGTAAGTCATTCCTTCACCCAGTAGTTCCGACTACGGCGCGTCGCACCGTGGGTTCGCAAGTTCCTAAAAGTCATTCCATATCAAGGCAATGGTGGCTTCCAGTTGTCGGAATGTACTTCTTTCCGCGTGAGTACATTGCTCCTTAATTCTGTTGCTCACAAAATGCTAACCTCTCGAGGAGTGGTTCTCCTCCTGGGCTACCCTTTCTTCCCCGAATCCCCATACTGGCTATTGAGAAAGGGTCAGACCGAGAGAGCGCGGAAGTCACTTCAGAAAATCCACGGCTTCAAGAACGACCTCTTCTATGCCTTGGAGATCCACCGCATGGAAGAGGAAATCAGAATCTCCTCCGAGGTTCAGGGAACTTCGGGCGCCGCCACCAGAAAGCTCATCTTCGGACTCGACCTAGGCCTCCAGCTCGAATGCTTCCGAGGTACTAACCTCAAAAGGACGTCGGCCTCCATCCTCGTCGCCTGGGCACAGCAGGTCATCGGAGCGCCGTTCGTGGTAGGGTATTCGACGTACTTCCTCGAGCTCATTGGCATAGAGAATTCCTTCAACGCTTCAGTGGCACTCTATGTGTTCATGGTATTGGCTAGCTCGGCTGCGTTTCCGCTGACGGAGATCCTCGGCCGCCGCACGATGCTAGTGGTACCTAAATTTGTTCTCTGCTTCATCCTGCTACTGATAGGAATCATGGGCTGCGTCCCAGATCGCGACAAGGCGAACTGGGCGATCGTCGTCTTCATGTATGTTTGGACGACAGTCTTCCAGATGTCCATTAGCGCGACTGGATTCGTCATTGCGTCTGAGATAGCCACAATGCGCCTCCGTGCCGTCACGCAGAGCATGGTTACGGTCTCCAACGCACTTGCATCCCTCGTGATGTCGTTCGTCATGCCGTATCTAGTGAGTATTTTCCCTCCCCGTCACTCCCACCCCAAGTTCTTTTGCTTCTGAAGTTTATGGAGCTTATTTGTATGCGCTAGATAAATCCGGACGCGGCAAACCTCGGTGGCAAGGTTGGGTTTGTCTTCATGGGCACAGGGTTAGTAGTTTCGGTGGCAGGGTTCTTCCTATATCCCGAAACAAAGGTATTCCTCACGCACGGCCTTTCCAATGCAGAAGAGCCCACTGACAAAAGGCGCCTGTTAGGGCATATCATTCGAGAGACTCGATCAACTCTATGAGTCCGGGGTCGCACCACGACATTTCAAGCGAGAGAACGAGAATGGAGCGGCGAACCAATTGGAGATTGGAGGGGAAACGAAAGATGCCCTTGCCGCCGAGGGCGAGCAAGCGATATCGGATCACAAGTGTTAGAATTCCTAGTCCTTGCCCTGCCTGGGTTCGCCGGTATAAAAGATTGTCCTCCCCGGCGCAAGGAGAAACCGAAGTGTCAGTGAGCTTGTATCGATGTGGGAATTTGGATGTTGGGGTGTGACTCCGCCCTCTTGGTCAAAGAGCTTGACGGGACCGTCTGTGACTGGAAGACATTTTTGGTTCAGTCCCCACAGTGGGGCATTGTCTTTCCCTGAGATCGCGGAGGTCGGGATATCCTCCCGATGTGGATCATCCTGGATGTGATATAGCTTATGTAAAGTCTAACTAGGAGGGGTTCAATACAGGATGCGTGCATGCTGCACTTGGACTCTCCCAGCATTTCTTCCAATAGGGCGTTAACAGGCCTTTTATAACCTGCGGAGCTCGGGATCTTTTACCTTCATGGAGGAAACCAGGCATTCCGTCCCGAACGCGGGGCCACAATCCCCAGACGGCGAGGCCAGGTCTCCACACACCGGGCCTCCCGCAAGACGCAAGAGAAAGAGCGTCGGATCTGTCTCTCGCAAGCGGAGGACGGTCCTTGCGTGCGATGTCTGCCGGTCTCGGCGGACCAAATGCGACGGCAAAAAACCAGCTTGCTCCTTCTGCAAGGTAATTGACGGATATTATCATAGTATTATAACCTCTGGCTGATAACGGGACAATGATAGGAATATGGGGCCGAATGTACGTATCAGCCAGTCCGCGAGGCGCCCCCAACCAGGTAGGCTACAGCCAAACGCCCTTTTTAGGTCGTCATTGTTATATACCCCGCTGATAAAAGTCGTCCGATAGAGTTAAGACGGACATTTCGGCTATTCGAGCGCAACTTGACATAATCCAGAACGCTCTTATGCGCGCTCCCCCGACCCTTGTTCCCGATACGCGCTCTATCCTCTCTGATAGCTTCGGCGAAAATCCCAGTACTCGCATTCCAGTCATGATTCTTAATGATTCCGGCTTCATGAGAGTCGTCGGTCTCCAGGATGACCTGGCAGACGAACTTATATCTCGCGAGAGAGCACATGGCGTTCCAGGAAATCAACGAAGAGGTGGTCTTATTCAGCAGCATGACGTGTTGGCGTAAGAGACCCCTACCTTCTAAGACTGGAGTGGCCGATGCGCAAGGCTTACTGTAGAGGAACTCAGGGCCCTTCAGGTGTACCACGAGAAGATGCATATCTGGTTTCCATTCCTGCACCCTTCTTTCAAAGACCACTTCCTTTCCGTCGTATCCGGCCCGCTATATCCGTCCACAGAGTCGTGCCTGGCTCTTATGGTCATTGCAATCGGCTGCGTCGCCAAAGATGACAATCTCTCCTACTTCACGTTGCCAGATATCGGCTACGCAAACGCGGCCCTGGAGATGCTTCCGGTGGTGCTGGCTGAATGCTCTATTACAGCCGTGCAATGCCTCATTGAAGTATCATTATACTACAACACCCTCTACAAGCCAATTCTGGCCCATGACTACATTGTGACTGCCTCTCTGAAAATCCAATCCCTTTTAAGACTGTGAGTGTTACCACAGACAGTTGTTAACTCATTCTTTGTCTAATTGTCCTTGTAGAAAAGGGCACGACCAGGATCCGGACACATTAGAACTAATACATCGTTCATTCTGGGCCATCTTCCTTATCGAGGCAGAGCTGGCGAACCCTTTTGTTCTTCCGTCGTCCGGTGCACGCGATCTAAATGAGCATATCCCACTTCCTTCGTCTTTCCAATTTCCAGACACACCTCAGCGCAACATTGGATCCGTGTCATCACAACGACCAACGCAACGACTAGGGAATGAGCGAGAATTAAACGGTGCAGCCTATGAAAGGGAATACTACAGTCTAACGACAAGCCCGGCATTCCCAAGCTTCTCCATGTCTTCGTTAGAAATACAGCGGCTTGGGACAGCCCATTCGATTGAACAGGATAGGCCCACGACACCTGAACAGATCGAATCCTACTATCTGGCTGAGATCGCCATGCGTCGTATGCTCTACCGGTGTACCACCTCGATTCGCCTCCAGAAACCTAGCAAGACACCCACCTACGCGCCCATTGTTGCAGCGGAACTCGTCTACCAACTAGATGAATGGTACTACCACCTCCCAGCCTGTCTGCGCTTCGACCGCCACGCAACCTCTTCTCCAGATCCTGCTCCGTCTTCTCCGCACAATGAGTTCCTTCGCACGCAATTCTACAGCTGCCGGACGGGCATCTACTGGCCAGCCGCGTATGAGGCCATCCGCGACGGCGAAGCTAGCGGCCAGGGTGAGGCCGCAGTCGGGATGTTCCTTCATTCGTATGCCAATTTCATCAAATCGGCAGTGCGGAGTGTCCGTCTCTGCAAGCCCAATCAATGGATAGTGTATGCAGCGATATTCCCCATGACGTTGGCGGCGCATGAGACTATATCCGTGCCATCTCTCCGGAACTACGGGCCCCCAGACCTAGAGCACTGCTTTGAATTGGCGAAGGGGGCTTTCAGGGAGGTCAAAGAGCAGTGTGTAAGTTTAGATTACTTGGGTGAGCTCCTAAACGCGAAGCTTGCTGCAGGGGGGAACTAAGAAGAGGAGTTCCGCAGGGCCTCGGTGTATGCTGGCAAGATGGCGTGTGCTTCTAAAAGAATATATTTTCTACGTTTATTTCAGTTCTCTAGAGTAGATATATTCTCCCATGAATATGTTTACAGGATTCGAAGACAAGGGTATCCTGTGCTGTCAGAGCCAATCCTGTATACTATCGTCGGAGCGCGCGTGGTAGTACTCATCGCCCCATCTCATCAGGAAACTGGTACTTGATTTGGTGGCTCCAGGATTGATTGCCTTCAATTTCAAGACAAGACACTGAAGAGGTTGACGTGCGGAAGCGAATGACCTTGACCCTTCCTGGGCTGAGTTCGAGCGTCCTCAAGCTTACCATTGCGCTCCCCGATATATGCACAACGACCCCGAAGTGCTCAAGTCAAAATCTGTGACCAAAACCTGCTTGTGGGGTCGCCACCACGCTAATCGGCGCGTATATATACACGTCCGCCTCGCTTTTCACTCAGAAATGCCGAGATAGGAGCAGGCCGAATGGTCGTTGCCATAATCCAGTCGACTGGGTTGTGCATGCGCTTCCCAGGAAGCGGAATGATAACAGCCCAGTGGATCTTACTCGATGGAAAAAGGTCTGGAGTAATAGTCCAACACTCGAATATTTGCCCTAACTTCCGCTCGTCGTTGATTTCACCAACCTCGACTAGATTAGCGTCATATATGCGATGCGATGTGATGTGGGAGGCCGCTGCCTTCAACCTCCTAGTCGGTTGGAAACGAGACCGGGGCATTGCCCTTCTTGACCAACTCTTGGCTTGCAAGACCTTACATCGCCATGTGGGATCTGTAACTTTCCTTGTGAATACCCCTTCTAGTATCGAGTTCGCCCAAAATGGAAGGACTCTCGTACGGACGTCCTCTCCTGGGCGGCTAAAAACACTCTCTTTAACCCTTCTAGAGTATCAAGTTCACCCAAAATGGAAGGACGCTCTTACGGACGTCCTCTTTTTTTGGCGGCTTAAAACACTCTCTTTAACCCTTCTAGATCAAGTTCGCCCAAAATGGAAAGACTCTGATACAGACGCCTCCTCCGTGTCGGCTAAATTCACACGCGGTCTCTACACCTTCTAGAGCATCGAGTTCGCCCGAAATGGAAGCACTCTGATACAGACGCCTTCTCCGTGTCGGCTAAATTCACACGCGGTCTCTACACCTTCTAGAGTATCGAGTTCGCACCAAATGGAAGCACTCTGTTAGAGAGGCCCTCTCCTTGGCGGCTAAAAGCGCACGCGAGACAGTGTGTGTATTCATAACGAGGCAATTTCTATATGGCCTGTTATGGACTTTAATTACAGCAGGGCCGAAATCCGGGTACGATTAACCGCGTCGGAATAGCACTTACCAAATGGCGATGATGTCGCACATTTCATCGAGACTCGGCGAAGTAGAAGAGGAGGGAGTGCTGTAAGTCACTTATCTTCACATGCTGCTCACATTTCTGTTGACCGAGTAGTATATATATGCAGCGGTTCGGTTGCCATTAAAATATACATACCCATATAGGATTGCTCATAGAGGAGCGACAGACAAATCGGCACTGCAACATACGTCTGCCTACGACTCCCCGTGGTATATAGGCGAACCCCTGGGCGAGAAGTTTGCAATCCATTCACTACCGTACTTACTTCCAGATCGGGGCTGAAAAAACAGCGTATTTCTTCACGAGAAGACTTCGAATACCCGAAACGACCCCGCCATATGCTCTAGAGATCTAGAGCGGGGACTGAACCTGTCAAGCCCTTCATAACTTTCTCCTCTTCGAGCATCCTCTCCGCCATGGCTCGGACCGATCCAAAGACAAACTGGGCGCATAACTGGGCCCAGCCGTCGCTGTAAGTCAACTCATTTCTCTTTCGAGACTCCTCCCTAGTGTTAACGCCCTTCCCATGCAGACCCTTCAAGCAGAATGCTGCGCGGGCCTCGTCTGCCGCTGCGACGTACAAGTCGGACATGAAAACCGAGGAGCCTCCTGAAACCAACCCCACAATGATCGTGGATGATATTATCGACTTGAGGAAAGTAGGAAGCCAGTTTGACCACGAGAGGAGTATTGGGCAGTACTCGGAGGCCGCGCCGAAGGAACCCGGCACGATGGCCCGCGGCACCAAGGGGAAAGGAGACGAAGGAAATAAATCGTGTGTGCAACCTAAGGGACCCCCATAGTAAGGGGGTCGGCAGAGTACAATACAGAGAGACGTAATAGTAGGGATTTGTTGCGCTTCAGGCCTTTAAGCCGCGTGTCATCTTGTTCGTTTCATCCTCGTGTAAGCTCGCTGCGAGGGTGAGGGCGAAGGCGAATGTAACTTGGGAGCAATATTTCTTTCGCACCATTGGGTTCCTGCGTATCCTTTCAATCATTTTCCCTGTTGCCAGCGACCAGGACAGGATAGCATAGAGCAACCGATGTATGAGCCCCGTGATAGTCCCTTGATTTAGCGCCGGCGAGCCACACAAGTCCTAGCAGAGCGTCCTAAATGATATCGGCCCTGTGCGACAACCGAGTAATAAGAGGACTAAAGTACGTGGGTTCGCCCGTCAGCCTCCGATCCGGCCCGCCCTTTCCGTCTCCGCGTAACGAAATTCAACGGACCGTATACCCCCGACTGGTTGGCAAACCGCGGGGTCCGCTTGGATTCCGCCGGATGCAACCCCACACGCCAATCGGGAGCCTCTGCCCCCTCTATGATTACCGAAACTTGGCACCCCCGTATGTGTCAGCAACGTCTCGCACTCGTATGCCCCTCATAATAATTCTCGCGAGAATCCGAGCAGTCCGTAAATCCGTGGGCTTCAGGAGTTTTCCTGTTATCCTCACTTAGTTTACATTCGGCCCGATAGCTGCCGAACGTGACAATGTCCCACACACAAACGGACGAAACGCTTGCTCCCGCGACGCAAATTCCCCTGGGAAGGCTGGAAGCATCGGGGGTTCTGAATAACCGGGATCCCCACGATGATCCGCCCGAGGGAACGCAGACATTCACACCGCCGAATGCAAAGGCCGTCAAGTCAAAGTTGGCCGCCTGCGCCTGGGCCTTGCTAATTGGAGGAATGAATGGTTCGCTTCCTACCTCGTCAGTTCAATTTTGAGAGCTTCTTAGTTAACTCTAACAATTCACCGCAAAAAAAAAAAAGACGCCGCAACTGGAGCCCTCATCCCATATATCCAACCAGCCTACAACATAGGCACGCTCTTCGTCGCGATAGCCTACCTAGTAAACTTTGCCGGCTGGGTCCTCGGTGCCTTCACCATCGCCCACCTAACCGCCCGCGTCGGCACCAGCGGCTCCATCATCATCGGCGTCACTTCCCAGCTCACCGCCTACGCGCTTAATTTCTGGAAGCCCCCTTTCCCTGTCTTCGCCCTCTCGTTCTTCTTCTCCGGCCTGGGCGTCGCATACCAGATCTCCTCGGCGAACACCTTTGTGGCCAATATGGATTCTGCACACCGGTGGCTAGGGCTCACACAGGCCACGTACGGGCTGGGGGCATTCGTGACGCCGCTTGCCGCCACAGCGCTGGCGTCTAGGACTGCGTATTGGCATTATTATTACCTCGTACTTATGGGCTGCACCGGCTTCGGACTGTGCCTCCAGGTCTGGGCGTGGCGCAGGGAACTCTTCAAGCCCACCCCTACGGGCTCCAGCGCAAACAAACAGTTGAAGTCCGCCCTTTCCAACAGGAGCGTGTGGACGCTAGCCCTCTTTTTCTTCCTGTACGTCGGGGGCGAGGTCACGGCAGGTGGTATGTTCCCTATAAACCAATGCTCCTCCTTCTGGGCAAATATCTCACCTTTGCAGGCTGGGTCGTCGAGTTCCTCATTTCCGTCCGGAACGGCGTCCCGAGCAAGGTTGGCTACGTTGCGTCTGGCTTCTGGGGCGGCCTTGCATTGGGCCGCCTACTCCTTTCGGATATCACAAACAAGATCGGCGAGAGGACAATGATTTTCGTTTATATCATCATCGGCCTCATCATGCAGCTCCTCTTCTGGTTCATCCCTGATGTCGTAGCCAACGCCGTAGTCGTCAGCCTTCTCGGCTTCGTCATCGGCCCGTTCTTCCCAGCCGGCATCACGGTTATCACGAAACTTCTGCCGAGGGATATGCACATTGTCTCAATAGGTATTTTTCCAAAGTCCATTCTCCAATGCAGCTAATTCTTGGCTTTGATGCCGACCTTCTACGATGGCTGATACTTTTCTTTCCTATAGGATTCTCGTCAAGTTTTGGTCAGGCTGGCTCTGCCGCTTTCCCGTTCCTCACAGGAGCGATTGCCTCCAAGGCGGGGGTGATAGTCTTGCAGCCGGTGATGGTCGGGCTTCTCACGGGCATGTTCATTATGTGGGCTCTCCTGCCCAGGGTGCACAAACAATCCGAGTAAATCGTATCAGGACTGGGCGGGCGAAAGTTCAACCCAGGATCCTGGACAGGACAATGGCGTAGTGTTCGGTGATAAGGCTGTACCGTTATTCCATCAACCCTTTCCGGCTAGAAATGCGGGTCAGTCGAGTATACTTTCCACATCAGTCTCTATTATATGAGTGATTCGTCAATATAGATGTACTAGGACGTCTTGAACTTAGTTCTCGTTTCATTTTATGCGCCTATTTGTCCTTTCTTACGGAACAGGAGCGAAGTCTCTCACGTGCCGCCTATACCACCCATTTGAGGTCCCATTTTTAGCACCCTTGCCCTCCGCCAACATGTAACTAATATTCCTTTTCCCCTCCTTCTCGAGAAGCGCGGCTAAAACATCCGGAACGTCGGCGATGACCCAATTGTAGCCTCGGCTGACGATCCAGTGCAAGTCGGAACGGTAGTCGTGCCCGTCATGGGAGTCCTCACCAACGAGGGAATCGAGCAGGACCGGGGCTTTCTCCTCCTGGAAGACGTACACGGTGTTGTTCACGCGGATATCGTCCGGGAGGGTGTAGTTCGCCGTGTCGAACATGGTGAGATTAGACACGGCTTCGACAAAGTCGCCGGTTGCGTAGCTAATAAGTCCTTGTTAGTACATCTTAAGCCTCGTCTAGCTTAAGTGCAGTTAGATGCTTACAAAATGCCGGCCGTGGAGATAGTGTTATCGTCATAGCTGACAGCGCTCCGGACATGGCTCAGAAGGGAACTGAGCGGGCCCTCACTGGACCTCATCTCGATCTCAGCACTAATAGTGTAGCTGGTCTGCCCGAAGGCTTCCACGGAAGCGATCGTGTCGAAATCCATCTCATCACCCGGCTGGTAGACGGGGATGTGCGCTAGCCGGACACCGCTCGCAAACGCGTCCTGCACCCACTCCTCGGCCTCAAACTCCTCAGGCGTCTTCCACCAGCTGGCCTGCACCTTGTAGATGCACCACTCGTTGGCCGGCACACCCGCGTGGTTCGTGAGGTTCTTCAGCGCCCAGTACGCCTTACCAACGGCCGCCTTCTCCTTGAAGTCTAGCTGGAGCACGACGTTCGTCTCCGTCTCGCGGATGCTCTGGATGGTGTCCTCGATGGTCACAACGGTCTCGAAGTGGGCTCGTCCCTGCTCATCGCGGTAGTGGAGATTCTCGATGAACCCTGAATAGTTACTCTCGATGATGGCAGGATTGTAGCCCTGGCCCGTGTAGGGGTTGTATGCCGGCTCACCTGACTGTTCGCCGACGTCTGTCTCGCGCCCGAGACCGGCATCGTGGAGCATGGTGAGATAGCCATCGGCAGACAGTCGTATGTCCGTTTCGATGCACTCAAGGCCGGCCTGAGAGGCGCGGAAGTAGGCGTCCCGCGAGTTGTCCGCAGTGCCATTCCATCTAAGTACCGTCAATGCCATTGTGAAGGAGGGTTCTGAGCTAAGTTGGTATGAACCAACCGGAGACCGCGGTGGGCGCAGAGAATTGTAAGGTCATCGCGCGGGACGCGGAATGCGTCGATGATCTTGCGGACATCGTAGGGCTGGCGCCCAGCATCCACAATGCCGACTAGACCCGAGAGCCCGACTGCGGCTACGCCAAGGTTTTGGAATTGCATATTTCAACAATGCCGGTGCGCGAGGGAACAATTCTGACTGGGTCGTTGATAACTGGAGGTGGATGATCTTCTCTCCACAAGGGCTTGCCGCTGTATTTGTACGTGTGATGTCCATTTTAACCCCTCGCCTCCCAACTGTATAAGTAGGGTTTTCCCGCGGCCAAGGACTTAACCAAGGAAAGCAGGTCATGATAGCAGAAACCACGTGGAAAAGCTATTGATCACAATAGGCTGCGTCGAGCGGATAAGTATCGCCTTCACATCTGACGACTCCTAGCCGGCAGTTCGTAGGCCCACCGATACTCGAGTGCCAGTTGACCATTCCCATAGGTTTCTGCCGTTGACATTAGTAAAAACCTCACGGCTACACCTATACCGTACACCCTATAGTTCACGTGGGTGGGGACGGATGACTAAGACCCCACCCTGACTTTGTTCCCTCTGTGCGGGGCTACTGACCTGAAGGCAGAGCGGGGTAAATCCGTACCGCCTGACTACCTGAAAATGTGTGCGCATAGGGCCAGAGGCAATTATGAGGTTCTGGGTTGATAGACGATGTTCTTGCTAGACTAGTAATCCCTATTCAAGCTTACTTCGATACCCACACACGTTAAAACCGCGCTAGATGCTAGAGCAAACTTGCATCGACGGCAGAATCTCCGCCCTGTATACGTATCACGGCCTCACCGTGATCTATATTTAATCCGGAAATAATGTAGGCGACGTGGCACGCCCTCTGGAATATGGCGTGCCTCATATATCCACCCGATAGCCCACATCGAGGTCAAAGGTTTCCTAAAGTGGTGCATTTGTTCCTCTAAAAATGGCAGCCTCGGGTCACGCCGAGACTAATGGTATGGAACCGGTGCTGGTGACCCCGGAACTGCGGGCTCAGTGAGGTCGGCACCACTCATAGCCAACTACGCCGTTTTGAAAGGATGCATGCAGCAGAACCCCATATCCGCCCTAACTACAAGGTCCCACCCATCGCTTCCAACCTTATAATAGGTTGCTACCACACCTTCTAGACTTTTCTCTCGTGGGAGACGCAGTGATTCAACACGGTAAGAAAACTCATCGCACAGTGGCTGCTAGCGGCCCAGGCAGATATCACCTACTTGCTCTTTGGTATATCCTCTCAGCGGTATCCTCTTACTGAGCTAAAGACCACGCTTCCGATGCAACTATTTGCAGGGTAGGGGCAAGAAGCGGAGGCTAACCATTGCCGACTACGTGGGCAACCTCAGATGAGACCTAATAACAGGGCTGTGAGTACCGATGGGGAAATGGAATGACCTTCCTGGAGATTGCAAATCCAGCACTGGTGGCACGTAGACGATGGGGGATATTACCACGTCTACCGGAGAATACAAGGCTAGGGTTCCTGAAAATGGGTCATCGATCAAGGAGCTGGTGTAAAATTGTGAACCCTCTTACGAAACCATTGTAAGCTACTCGTAGGCGGACCTGGGGAGCTGAAGGTTTGGGCGCACCTGTTGCATAGACGATGCTCGGGGTTAGTAGTGTATGATTTTCATGGAAATACACCTAAAGGCGGTCTGATATACCGATGGTTGCTTCGCCAACCGGCGGGTATCTGCACAGGCGACTCCCACCTTAACAGAATGATGTTCTCAAAACACTTACTCTCTGTAATTCGCAGGAATATTCAAGATGCAGCTCGAGGCAGGCACAGCTTGAAAGGCTACTAACGACTAGGCCAGATGAATTCTCGGGGAAGGGCTTAAAAGACTCTACGACGATAATTTCCGAACTCTTTTATAGCCTGACGGAGCGCCCGGTCTTCCAACTCTCGCAAATGATCGACGCTTTAGGTTGTTTTAGCACAGCTGTCATCACAACGGGAGACGGAGCCGAAGACTCTATTAGGTGGGACCCTGCCACCCGTGGTCCGGAACGGGCGAATCCTTTCCGCTTTTGAGCGTGTTGGGGGCAGGAAATGATCATCAACCCCTTTCCGCACTTTTTGCGTCAACGTATTTTACTCTACCTCTTGCTGCCTCACTAGAGAGATTGGGCACGTCCGGCCAGTAGAGGGACAAGGGGAACTTCATATCTCATAGGCAGGAAATGGAGCTCGCGTGACACTTTCCCCGTGATGTCGGTGGCCACATTAAACAGGACGAGCACAAAGGAGCGATGGAACGTGGATCTGTTGGGCTAAGCCACGCCGCCCGGGCCTTCCAATTTCTCGCCCGATCCCACTGCAACGCCTTGGCTTGGCAGCCTTACGGGGGCAAACCGCGGGAACAATCACATCTCTCAAGCTGCCCCCATTGGCGAGTTCGCCCAGTACCCCGATGCCGGGAACAAACTCTCATGGGGAAGGATGTGACAGACCCCTGCTTCCTAAATTTGGGCTCGGACGCATTTAATGCGGGACGCCCCAATGTACGAACCAACATGCCCCTGAGAATCCCCTCTAACCCCCTTCTGGATTTTCGTTGCTTGTCGATTCTTGTGGCCGCTGAGCATTTCGTGCTTTTCTAAATGCGCGTCGTGCGGGCTGTACGGTACTCTCAAGATGTCGGAATTAGGGGAATCGGGAACAACAGTCACCACAACCATCGCTACGACAGTCTCGGGAAGGAACACCGTCCTCGTAACGGAATACCTCGATGATTCCTACCGGGCCTACCCATTGACGAGCGTCTACACGCCAGAATGCAACGCGATTTTTCGGTTCAGCGAGTTTGAGACAGAATGCGAGCCACCAGACTTTGACCCTATCTGGCGGGAGGATGGATACTACTCGCCGGGAATATGCTATAGCGGATATACTGCCGGGTGCTCTATGACGTGGAGGGACCTCAAGCCGGGCCAAACAGCTTACAACTGCGTCCCTATGTGCGTAATCCGCCTCTAGATGCTCCATTGGGACCTCAGTAGTACTAATTAAGTAGTGGATGGGACTGCTCCAGCTACACATTCCAAGCCGCCAGCATCAACAACGATGGCGACGAACTCACCGCACCAGCCGTCGAGATCCGCTGGGAGTCAAGCGACCTCTCCCTTCTCGAGACACACCCCCTCACACCGGAGCCCATCACAACAGGCTCCTCCCAAACCGGCGACCCTGGAACTGGCTCGCGGACTGAATTGGGTCCGGGGGTTACCGGTGAGCTCAGGCCGGCGGACACAGGTGGCAGTGGCGTGCCGACGGGCGCGGTGGTGGGTATCGCGGTGGGCGCGGCGGCATTTGTAGCGATTGTCTCTGGTGCCGCGTTTATTTGGTACAGGAAGCGGCGTCAGGGGAGGGACAACGCGTCGGCGGCGGATGCGGATGCGGATGCGTCGTCAACTGAAAAGCCTGGCGGCCCTGTGTTATACGGCGGGCCTACGGTCATGGTACCGCCTGCACAGTTCCCTAT
The DNA here is from genome assembly GCA_030271035.1 of Microascus cirrosus. NCBI lineage: Eukaryota > Fungi > Ascomycota > Sordariomycetes > Microascales > Microascaceae > Microascus > Microascus cirrosus. The sequence continues at coordinate 299,715 of JAMBUN010000324.1, read as the reverse complement.
GCCCGGTTCAATTGCCCCCCCGCCAGTAATGCCGACAGAGCTAGCGGGGACACACTATCACGCCTCGGATGGCGCCGCTGAGCTGCACGGCCGTGATGTATTACCGGAACTCCCGTCTGCCGAGGTCGATGCTTCCCCGGCGGGCGGGAACAGTCCGAGCTTCCAAGTGCCGCGGAGACCAGTACCGGGAGAGACTGGGACAGGGGCGTGATGGATTTCCGAATTAGGCGATCAACTTGGACGTCAGAATTGCAAGATACCCAACTGTATGAAGGCGCTAGAAGCTTATAGGCATAATAAAGTAGCGACCGGCGCACAGCACATGATTAGACTCAGGGCTCATTTGTATGTCATATTTCCGCATCCGAGTACCAAACAAAGATGATGGTTTTATGTGAGAAGCTGGAGAGCTCGGGCTCGGTTGTCTTTCCCAAATTTCGCTTGTGCCAATGGCTGGCTAAGTCCGTGTTTCCTATTTTTCAGTCGATAGGAGGTGTAGAACCGGGAGAAGGACTTAAAACCCACTATCCTTTCCTACCGTGCCTTAACGACCCCCACCGCTGTACCCATTTCTTCATGGCTACATGGCAGTATACTTTATCCCTTAACCTATCTGCGGAACTTCCGTGACGATTTCGCCAAAAATCAACGGCGAATGACCTGTTGGAAAGCCTGTGCCATCATCTCCTTGAATCGATGGAGGCATCTCTAGTTCAAATTCCAAGGCTATAACGTATTGTACTAAAATAGATTCCGAAGTTTTAAAGTGACTGCTCCATCTCTATACAATAACGAGCTCCAACCACCTACTTGATTCTGGTGGATCGCTCCTGACTGCGCAATACCCGTAAATTACAACTTTCTCGATGGGTAACATGGTGAACTGTATTACGTGAGAAACGATAAGTTCACAGAAAGGTTGAAGGCATTATGGAATTCACCAGGGACTCCAATTTTAGATGAAACGCTAATAGTTCTTATTGTCCCAGGGAACCAAACCGGGCGATGCAAGTCTATATATATACAATCGAATGAAAAATGGTTACATCATCGCGCCTCGACTCCTTCAAACCCGAGGCCGACAAGGCAGGCTAGATCATACAGCCGTTAAATAGGACGGATAATCCAGTCTACTTAGTAGACGGAAGAGATCCGCTTCTTCATGCTCCTCCGGCGCTTGGCCTTGCAGCCGGAAGCGGGAGTCTTGGTGGGCTTGGGCTCAGAAGGGACCTCGGTCTCGGAGTCACCACCCTCGGAGGGAACCTCGGTCTCGGAGTCGTCCTCAGCGGGGCTAGTCGCAACGGGGTCGGCGCCCTCAGTGCTGGAGGGAGCCTCAGTCTCAACGGGGTCGGCGCTCTCGGTGCTGGAGGGAGCCTCGGTCTCAGCGGGGCTCTCGCCCTCCTCGTCGGCACCGCCGGTAGCAGTGGGCGTGGCGGCGTCAGTGCTGGAAGCGCCAGACTCGACAGGAGAAGAACTGCCAGAGGCGGCGTCCCAAACCTCAGGACCGGGGATCTCGTAGCTGGAGAACTCGCCATACAGGTTGAAGACGATGCCGGGATCCTCGTAGGTGTAATCAGTGTTGAAGTCGAAGCCCTGGTCGGGGACGGCGCTGCCGGAGCCCGTGACCTCGACCTGGACGCAGCTGGGGTAGAACTGCGCGCCGCGAGCCTCGTTCTCAGAGTAGGCGGTGTCACTCTCGTGAAGGGCGATGATCTCCTGGCGGACGAGGTACTTGCCCGAGGCGAGGCTCTCAGGGATGGTGAGCTCCTGCTTGCCGCCGTTGGCGACCAGCTTGGCGACGGCCCACTCGGAGCCGTCGTAGCCGTCCTCGGCAATCTTGGTCCAGATGGGGCCCGTGCCGTCGCCCTCGGTGTACTCGGCGATCCAGGTGATGATGGGGCCCTGGTGCGACTGGTCGATGATGTCGTCGTTGCGGTTGTCGTGGTACCACTCGAAGGCGAACGAGTCGCCTGCAGCGACAGAGACGAAGTCCGAGACAGCCTTACCACCGTTGACATTGCAGACGATGTCAGGGCTCGTGAGGTCCTTGACGGGAGAGTTGCTGTCAGGGGACCGGATGTAGGCGTTACGGCCATCGCCCTGGTCCTCGCCATTGACCCAGACGCCGTAGACCTGGGCGTGGGCGGAGACGGTGGTGGCCATGGCCACCGCGGAGAGGATGGTGGAACGCATCTTGTTGTTTCAGAAGAGGATCTTCTTAGTGTAAGGAATGGATGGAGCAAAAGGCTTGATCTCCGGTAGCTTCGAAAAGTGAATGAACGGTTGGCACAGCCAACGAAAAGAAAAGGAGTGTGAAGGAAAGCGTCCGCTAAGTGAGGGTTTTGCGAGTGATGACCAAGAATGTGATGACGGTGAAGACTGGGCTTATCAACCTGCTTTATATTCAGGCCACAGCAGCTAGGAAATAAGGCCAAGGCCGTCACACCATGATGCTGCCCCAAGGAGTGGGACCTTCAGCAAATGGCGAAACGATAGACTGCGAGGGAGCCGCACATGCGAGGGCTGAATAAAAGCCAAGATATTGCGAGGGGCTTCAACATTGGCGGGGAACATTGGTGCTCCCACCCCAATGGCGGAATCTCACGCCGTCATGCCGTCTTGTGGGTCCCGTTGACAGCCCTGAAGGAGCCGCAAGTCCACTTTGCGATTCCGTCCTGGGAATCTTGGGCCCAACATCGTGGGAAGAAAGTCGACGCGAGATTAACCCAGGGATCAAGGCCCCTCGCAGGGTTCCCTCCACCTGCGACATCAAACACTAATTTCTGCAAGGGGGATCAAAGATCCAGGGTTCGCGCACTAGCCGGCCACTAATATTCAGCACAGGTCCAACGGTTACATGGGTCCTCCCCGGCCGGATGTGAAACCGAGTGCCACTCTGACCCACATCTCATTACGGCGCGCGCGCCCGTTAAGATTCTAGTGCGGACTTCTGGCGGGTGCCCCACTGCCCAGCGTCAGCATGGCTTTCCAGCATGTCGGGCCTGCTTTTTCGAACCAGCGGACTGGTGATGATGGGCGCAGGGATTGCAACCGCGGGCGCTTCCTGCCGTGAACGTGCCAACGCGGATGGGGGTGGGGGCCCGAGGGGACGACAACCCGGTTGGGCACCTTCGCCGAACCTCCCGGCGGAAATTGCAGGAAGTGAGGGGTTCTGGCGCCTTCGGTGTGAAAAGGTTCCCGACCGTTGGGGTGGGAGTGCGAGTGGCCCTGTGGATAGCCTGATCACATTGTGGACGCGCTCCAGCATCAGGGCAGATCGTGAAGCGGCGGAGGAATTATTTCCGAAATTGAGGAGGGGCAATATTTTTTTTTTTTTTTTTTTTGGAAAGAAAGTATAGGATAATACACAAGATCAGGGCCTGGTTCCGTCACCCCCAAAACAAAGTTAATCCCCTATGCCCCTTTCCCAAGAGACTACTCCAACACCATTATAGTGTGAAGGCCACTGGACCACAACCACGACGAACCCTCCATTATGAATGGGTTGGCCGGGAAGTCAACAGAGCAGTTTCAGCCACAGGCGGGCTCTTTGCTTCCGACAACTCACTCTCACCCAGGGCCAGATATCGCTGCATCGCTTGCGTTAGCTGACCAAGACACTCAAACCACAAGCTCTGCTTTTCCCTTGTGCGAAGGGTGGCGATATGCCCCTTATTCGCGTCGCTGACGTGTAGTTCGATGAAGTTGAGTGGTGCTGTTGCTTACTTCCCACTGGGCCCTGATTGCAGTGGCTCTGCAGAGCCTCCATCTACACAGCTTGCTCACTGCGTTGCAGAGACTCGGCCCATCCCTTCACCGTCGATGCCTCTTCGATGCCGCCTCATAGAAGGACAAAGATGCCTTAGCGCTCTCATTTATTATGACGTCGCGCTCTTCTAGCTTAGGTTCGCACTGGATCAAGGCCGCAGCCATTAAATGCAACAGTCTACCAACCACGACATACGAATAGGAATCTAGCCGAGCGACTTCACCCGACCGCAATATCTCAATCGCAAGGACCTTTACGGGCTCCACTTCGATGCGACCCCATTGCTCGATTGTTACTGTTTCCTGGGAGTATTTTGAGGAGAACCACGGCTCAGAGAGTGTAGCCCGGCTATATCAACCATCTCCGCGAGCCATGAACCTCGGATCGTGCATCGAGCAGTCCTCCCCAACGTGTGCCGTCAGTACCGTAACTGACAGCCACGCTGCCGCTTCTCCACTGGTGAGGATAGGCACAAACGAGGGGTGTTCCTCGGCCGGCCAAGCACATTCAAACATCAGGGGCCCAGCATCCTAGATCTCGTCGTGTAAGTCTGTCTACCGGACACCTGGGACTGACAAAATTTGTGAGCCCCATGACGGCTACTTGGTTTCGATATACCACAATGGCGACCCTAGCTAGCCGATGAGGTTCGGACCAGAAGAGTTTACACTTCTGGTTCTCGGATCATCTTCTGAGTGTATCAGTGAATGTCTCGCACATGACACCCTGCATGCGCAGTGCATCTCTACTGGCACGAGCGATTGCCTCGAGTAGATTTCTGATGGACATCAGTGATTGAAGGTCCCAGCGGGTCGTTTCTAGGCGTAGTGTTCGGGGCCATCGATGTCCGTTATGTGTCATGGACATCGGTGCATTCGGGAGGAAGCATGGGATTTGGGAGGTGTCGATGCGAGAATCATGACCAAATTTCGAGATGACAGGTGCAGCTGAGTCAAGCACCGAAGCGCACGTATTAATAGAGCTTAGACAGCAGGTTCCGCTGTCATAAGCTTAAATATAAGTTTGTCGGATTCTTCCAGTTTCAACCATCGCCTGAGAGGGAAGCAGCCGAATGGGCGGCCCATGCCAAATATCTTCGCGGTCCAGCTCCTGGCAAATGTAGGCACATGCTTTCTGGCACGGCGTGAAAACCAATAGTCCAAAAGTTAAAATTCTGACCCACTACTTGATAAACTTTGGGTGAGTACGCATCCGTCCCCGGCCTTTGTGGCAGAGAAAGGAATGCAGGTGGTGTGCCTATCCGACCACCCGTGCCAACCCGACCGCCCGGGAGTGCACTGTAATAGACAGCAAGTCCTCCCAGGAACCAGCATCAACCTGGCCGGAAGGGTCCCGAGTGGCTCCATCTGGGCCCCACTCAGCCTTGCCAAAACCCGTGAGTCGGTCTTTGCGAATTCGTCGTGCGGGTCGAAAGGGGTAGTAGATGTACCGCTAAGAGTTAGCTGATCCACCCTGATGGGATCCCGCGCCGCGGGCGGGGTGTCTTTCCCCGCCTTTCCGTCCTGCTGGATCAAGATAACCTTACACATAGGCAGTTACGTCAGACTAGGCCAGTAGCCCGACCCTGCATCTTCTTCGGGAAGGATGAGCGCAGCTCCATCTTGCAGACACACATCTTGCTTTCATGTGGGCGCCCTGTGCCACGCGGCACGTCACTCGCAGGTTGTGATTGGGGACATAGCTAGGGACAGCTATGGACAAAGGCCGTATCGGCCGATTGCACTCGGCTATCGTCCGAAAACGGGAACTTCGGTTAGTATTTCCTCTCCGGAAGGATCGGATATTACAGAATCCATGGGTTCATGTGACAAACCAGTGGGTAAGCAGTGGCGTCGCTCCCGATATCCAATATCGAAGCGCCACGGGATAGGGTTGCATATCTATCTGCCCTTCCCTTCCCACGCTAGATTCCTAAACTCCCGGAGCCGAAGCGCCTCGCCCGATCGGTCCACGCTCGCGCCTTCGGGCTTAACGCGCCCAGAACTCCAATGGAGCAAGCAGCCCCGATATCACCCAATATAGGCCCCCAATCCAACCCGCATCGTACCCTCCTTTCCGCCCCCAAATCCCGCCAAATTCCCACGCCGAACCACCGGCTCCGCGCAGGAAATGTCGGTGTGCGCCCCCCTCCAATCGAAGAACTCCAACACCCCTCCCTTGCGGGCAGGCGACTTCGCGGCTTTGCAACCCGGCAAATGGCTATCTTGCGGATACCGGTGCCATGGCCTCGTTTCTCCTTCTAGAAGGAAAAGAGCTCTTGTCGGGAAAGATACCATATGGTCGCATACCCGCCCCTTCCTTTTGGGTTTGCGGGCGGAGTGCGGGCGGAGTTTTCCGCGGGTGCGGGTATCCATTTGAAGTATTTCCCGCGTTTATCTGCATGTTCTCTACGGAAGACTCCGTGGCAAATTGTAACGTGGCGTCGCACGGGGGAATTCGCGCTGCCGATTCGGCGCGAGCGGCCGATTTTACCATTTTCGTCGGGTGCTGACTGGAGATTTATAAGACTGCTTGAGGCTCTCAACTCAGGGTCTCATGATGTTATTATAGTCGGACCATCATACTTCTCTGATAAATCGTCTTCGTAAACCCTCCATCGCAAATAGCGATCACACGAAACTGATCCATAACTCTTACTCTCTTATACGTTCTTGAAAATACCCACAGTCTCACAGGTCTCGTGCGATGGAGTCAGTGGATGATTTTCTACCCATCGACCATACGATGAGCTCCCCCTCGGAGTCGCCGGCACTTCCTCTCCCGACCCCGTTCGTATCCAGCCTCGACCAATATCTCCACTCCACCTTCCTCCACCCGTCGCTCTCGCCACCGATACCTATGACGCCTTCTCTGGAGAGCACCCCCTCACCCGAGGAGCGCAAGGAGGTCAAGAAGCGGGAGAGGAAAAAGCAGCCAAAGCTGGAGTGCTGTACGGAGGAGCAGATCGCTGTATGTGTCCCCTCCTCCCCAGCTTCTGCGCGAAGGCCTTTATTAAGTAGATATCCAGCGGCGTCGTGCACAAAACCGCAGGTCCCAACGGGCGTACAGGGAGCGCAGGGAGGCCCAGCTGCAGACAATGCAGGACAAAATCGATGAGGTTGAACTACAGAACGAGAGGCTCCGGGCAGCGTACGAGTCTCTCAGGAATGAGGTCGCGGCATTACGGAGAGGGGCGATTTCCGGGCCACCCAAGTGCGAGGAGTCCCATGGCGGCTTCGCGATGGGCCATGGGCAGGTTTCTTCACTTGACTATTTAGCCTTTAATACGGGAGTCTACCATACAGGTGGAAACCAGGGGTTGGGGTGGGTTTTAGGGAGCTAGGCGATGTTAATTCCTCAGAAACAAAAGCGATGGAGTATACGGAAGTCTGATGTTCGTTTCCTAAATATCATTAAAACATTCATAAGGCGCTGTTCGTTCCGACGTCTCCCACTTGACGCAGCTTAAAATTCCTTGCGCTATGGAATGCCCCCCCCCCCCCATTTTCAGTGCGCTGGACTCAGGACGTGAGCGTCTTTTAGGGCACAGTCCCCGCAGCCCGGGTCAAGTCCTTTCTTTAATAGAGACGCATCCCCAAAAAATAAATACAATAGAATAAAACGGCAGTTCAATAGGCTCCAGCTCTTTTAAATGTCACGGGTCTTGTACTCTTATACCGCAATATGGAACATCCACCTACGTAACAGACCGGCGGGTGTGTGCGGCCTGTGATATGACAATTACAACTGTACATGGTTCACTCGCCTCAGATACGTGCTCGGACGTTTTTGGGCAACAGCATCCTTGACGTGCGGCGCGGATGACAAAAGCAGTCTCCTTTTCGCATCCGCAGGGGTTTGCAGATTCTTCGCTCAAAGTAAAAGCTGTACCATGTTGTTTTGCATCGGAGGCTCCTAGAAGCTACTCCCGTCTCATCGTCCCCTCAGACAGATGCATTTCGCCTGAGTACCTCAGTGACATAGGATATGCATCTCCGCGTCAATTGCAGGCGACAGTCTGCTAAAGTTGTTAGCAGACGCTGTATGGACATTTATACAATGCCTAGAGAAGCCGATTCTATCTAAGAGTTACGAGAGATTTTGGCGTCAGATTTAGACTGACGTAGACGCGTTCTCTGATGGATGTTCTGTTAAGACAGCGTATCGCTTTTCTTGGTAGAAATTTCACACGGGGGCTCGAGTAATTTCGAACCGCATTGGTTAGAGGCTTGTAACCCGACACACGTATTTTATGCTGGCAATGCGGGCCTTCACCATTTCTAACAAACTTCATTCCTATTCAATTCGGACGGAGTCATGCACCTGGCCTCTTGCCCTATGGGTCTGTTTAGTCATAGGACCCACAGGGACGCCTTGCACGAAGCTAAATGGAGGTTTGAACTGCCCCTCCAAACTGCCCCTCCTCAGATTTTGACGCGCCCGCGATAGCAACATCAGCCTTCCCGCAGCCCTCACGAACAGGGGCCCAAGAGCTCACCATGGCGTCCCAGACCGATGCGACCGTCTTCCTGACGGAAAAGGAGGTGGATCGAATCAAGTCAACCGTTAACACCACGCGAAAGAAAAGTTTGGCGCTCTCCGGAAAACCGCGGGAAGCACCGTCCGACCCGAGGGCCGCCATTAGTGAGGCGAACAGCGAGGCATTCATGGCAGACATGGGAGGTATGGGGCTAGGAGGCCAGAGCAATGATGATAAGTTGCCTGCCATTGCGGTGGGGCGCCCGTACCCTCCTTCCACTGTATCCCTGCAGAATTTGAAGCCCATGAAGCTGGCGGACCTCAAGATGGACACGCACCACCGTGGACGTCGGCTTACTGTCAAAAGAGTGAGTCTCGTGGTTACGCACACGGCCCGGTCGTGGACTGTTGTACAGGACGAGAACACCGAGGACACCGAGCGGCTGGAGATGTGTCTCCACAAGATTAAGCACGGCGAAGAGATTTTGGAAGCGACCACTTTGTACAAGCAAAGGTTCGGTGAGGATGACGAGGAACCGGGTTCATTGTTCATCATCAAAGAGCCTTACTTCACGCTCAACGAGCAGGGTACAGCCACTATCCTTATCGACCATCCGTCCGATCTGATTGTGACGGATGAGACCGAGGCGGACAGACAAAAGGCGACAGACACAGCTACAGCCGAGAAGCTGGCGACGAGGTGCAAGAAAGAGGGCAACAATGCGTTGAAGAAGCAGAACCTAGCAGAGGCGTATAGGAGCTACACGGAAGGCCTCAAGGTTGCCCGCGAACCCATCGTGTCGGACAACAACCCCGGCCTCGCGCGAGACATATACCGCAACCGCGCTCTCGTCAACCTCCTCCTCAACCAGTTGGAAGAAGCCAAGTCCGACGCCAAGGCCTCCCTCATCGGCAGTCTAGAGGAAGCCGACAAGGAGCTCGATGCCAAGGCGTATTCTCGCGCAGGCACCGCGGCGTATAACCTAGGAGAGTACGAGGAGGCCAAGGGGCTGTTCGAGGAGCAGTTGAAGTTGACGCCGGGTGACAAGGTTGCCACTATCAATCTGCGGAGGATCACCTCTCGTCTGCAGGAGCAGGATACTGGCGAGTATAACATGAAGAAGATCAGGGCTGGCCTCGCGCCTTCCCGTCCCGGCGCCGACGCAGCGACGTTCATTGGGAACACGGAGGTTAAGGATAGCCCGGGCCGAGGCCGGGGCCTTTTCGCTACGCGGGACATCCCAAAGGGTTCCATAATCATGGCGGAGAAGGCGTTTTGCGTGGCGTGGGCGCACGATAACCAGGCTCTCAGCGCCATGACGTACGATCTCCGCGATGACAGGATCAGAGTATCCCCCGCCGGCCTAACCCGCGCTGTCGTGCAAAGGCTACTCATGAACCCGTCTCAAATGGACAAGATCCTCGCCCTCTACGGCGACTACACCGGAGACGGGGAGCAAGTCCACTCAACAGCCGACGGCCCCGTCCTCGATGTCTTCCGCATCCACGACATCGTATCCCGCAACGGCTTCGGCCTCGGGACCCCCTACGGCGCGCAAAGCGTCAGCACTGGCCTATGGACGCGTACCGCCTTCACAAACCACTCCTGCATCTCCAACGCGGAGAAGGAGTTCATAGGCGACCTACTCATCATCCGCGCCTCACGCGACATCTCTTCCGGCGAGGAGATCCTGCACAGCTACATTGAGTCTGCGGACTACGAGCAGCGTCAGTCCGTGTTGATGTCCACCTGGGGCTTCGAATGTAACTGTAAGCTATGTGAGGCGGAGAAGGGGGATGATCCTGCTGTGCGGAAGAAGCGGCGAGATCTGGCGGGGGAGGCGGATGCGTTTGTGGCCAAGGAGCCCGTGGGGAATGCGAAGAGGTTGGCCATTGTGAAGGGACAGAGGTTGGCGAAGTCAATTGAGGAGACGTATGATGAGAAGAAGTACGAAGGGCTGCCGAAGGTGGCGGCGAATAGGATCCGGGAGTGGCTCGCACATGCAGTGCCGAAGAAGTAGTTCGGATATTATAGAGACGCTTTACTTCGTAGTGATGGAATGGAAGTCATGCCATGATGCATCTTTGATAATATTCCTCTTGCCTCTGCCGAGACGTGCCTAATACTGCTGGTCCGTGGACCTGCTCTCAACCGCAGGAATATCGAGAAACCTGGCAGAAGGTGCACAGCCAACCATAAAAATCGGCATCAGCTCGTGTTCCACCCCACCCAAGCGATTTTAAGCCTTTCCTTGAAGGCTGGAGACCTGAAGCACGCGGTGAGGGTTACACAACATTGCTGCCCAAAGTCCTGATGTAGACATGTGCACGATGCCATCCTCAGGCGTCAGTTGTATCAGGGTGATGGGTATTCATGAAATGTAGGGCATCACATTCTTAAAGAAACTATCAGCTCCAATCATTAATTACATCATAGAACCTAATGCCACACGTCTTTGAACTTATCATTTGACAGTGGTAGGAACCCCACAGCTTAGAGAACGATTACCATTTAACCCCGAGGCCGAGCTCCTGCAGTTTATGCCTCGGTTTGGAGATAATAACATCCCGCGGATCTTTTCCGAGTCCACACTGCTCATAGTGCTGGCACCACAACAACGTTATACGCTTGGCCGCTCGCCGCTTTAGCCGGGCTATTCAAGGCCGAATCAGGACATATTTTCGCCCTCTCCGAACGCCGCTGGGAATATGCTGCACGGCCATCTGGCCTGGAGCCGCAGCACCTCCAGCAACATTATCAATTGGACGTCCTCCTTGTTAGTCGCTCTATAGTACGGCTTCTATAGATACGGACAGGATGACACGAAAAGATAAATCATCATTGTCCGATATACGTGTGATGACTATTGACATTAGGAGATTCCCAGAGGCAACATTTACCAAGGATATGGAGATCTTCAAAGGCATCTTTCTAAAAGTGGATACGTGGCCCGAGCAGTTGCTGGTTTTCAATCTGCGTCAAAACCATGATGGAATTTCACTAGGGGCATCGGAATACTATATAACCCGATCGGCGTCCACCAATACTTAGGCTTCGCCAGCAGCAGCCTAGGAGATCCGACGCCAAGTCTTACTTCGGCGAATATCTTAATGCATAGTGAACTGGAAATTTGGGAAAAAATGTGCGCAGATAATCATGGATAGGCTAAAATCCCTGCGTCTCTTGATATGCATCCACAGCTCAGAGAGCCGGAAGGATGGAACCATTAGCCGACGAGGGTCCTCAAGCCTCACGGTCTTTTAAGGCTCCTGCTACTTATATGGCGCAACTAAAAAGCCATTCGGCAAGTAACTGTAATGGCCTGCGCCTGCATTGGGGATCGCTGGGTCGTGCCGGTAACGCTCATGTTGCTTCGGCTGCGGTCGTGCCGCCGGTATGACGAGACCATCCAGGACGGAGTTGCGGCCATGTTTTACGGCAAGGGAAAAATTATATTAGGTCCATCGTTCCCTACTGTCGGCACTGTATAATCCATGATATCCTAGGCTCGCTACCTGAGACCGTTGATACGTGGCGGGTTCCGGAATGCGCGCAATACGCACCTATGACCCAGGAGGCGCGTTTCTCGAGAACCCAACACGAAAGAACGCTTCGACTTTCTCCCCCTGTTAAGTACTTCAGAATTGAATGCCAGTCCCTAACACGAAAGCATCCCCACTACAGATACGACGAGATTGGGTAGTGAGATATGATGGAGAAACGGAGTTGACGTTGCCGCTACACGCTGGCTGGGCATCGATGATCTTCCGAGTAACCCACTGGGACAACTCGGTTGGGCTTCATCAGTTCCTCCATACTCCCCAGTCTTAATACGAGCATCATTATTCGAGTCGTTCCCCACCCTGATGTCAGGGAAATGCGAGACTCTTAGTGCTTCATTCATACCCGTGATATCAGAGACAGGCTAGCATGGTTGGAGGCTCTGGGGGACAAACTTCCATGTTTCTAGATTTAACCTCGGCTATCGTACAGTAGCGGGCAGAAATCCCAAGTCATTGACGGGATTCAACCGTGAGAGCACCGGGCGGCGTCTGAAGCGGTGTCCGTGCCAACGCCGGATCCGCCGCCTTTAGTCCATTTGGAATACAAATCCTCCGGTAGCATATTCCCTCCCTTAACCTTCTGAATCACTAACTTGTCCCCATTCGCCTCGTACTTCAGGACTGCGCTCTCACCCTTGATGGCCCCTTTTGCGGAATCGAGGATCCTCGCGATCAGACCAGCAAGCTTCCGCAAGTGGACTTGATTGTCCTCTTCCCACTTCGAGATTTCTGCTCTCACATCCTCCACCACTGGGTTGAAGAACGTACCGCGAGTGTGGTACGCGCGCACAAGTTTCGGGGTCTGAGATACCCAGAGCTGAGATGCTGTCTCCCGGACGGAAATGTGCTTGTGATGGACGCGAGTTTTGATCTCGATGGTTGATTCGACGGGGACTGGCCGTCCTTCCTTCTTGACTGACAGCTTCGATTCTGGTCCTGCAGGGGTAGGAGAGTCGATCGCCGTGGAGATGGACATGGACCCAAGTACACCGGAGAGGTCATCGTCGACGGAGACGTGAGCCCCTACGTATCCGTCCGTCTCGTGACGGATGATGAAGTTGTGGCCGCCAAATTTGTAGGAGATGACCCTGTGGTGGCCGGTGCTGTTTGGGATCATGCTCATCGTGTACGCCTTCTCAAATTCGTGACCGTATCCCTTGAAATCGTTTGGACCGATCACTTCGTGTGTCGCGGTCTCGTCGCGACAAAAGATAACAGTGTTCCCAACGACCTCGAGCTTGATTGTGAACGGCTCCAGCCCATTCCTGCTCAAGGACGGGTTAACGAATGAGAGGAGCTTGCGAATATTGTTCCGATCGCTCACGACGTCGGTTGGGCGGATATCGAACGAAGGCTCCGAGACGTAAATAGCACGGAAGAGCGGTTCGAGGGGGCTTTCCGGGTGGCGGGCAGCGTTCTGGGCGATGTACACGAGGCCAGAGTCCTTCGGAAGACGTCGAGGGAAGGCTGGTGGTGACCAGAGGGAGGGGCTGCCCGGGACTGCGATGGTGGGCGTGGGAGCTTCGATCCAGTTGTAGGAGGAGAGGTGCTTGACATCGGTGATTGAAGCGCTGGGGGGAGTCTTGATGGTGTTAAGGTCACTGCGCGTGATTTCAGAGATAATAGTGGATTCCATTTTGGAAGAGCTGATTCTTAATAAATAGAAAGTTATTAGCGGGTGAGATGTGGACTTCCGAAGAGAATTCGCTGGGCACGCAGACAGAATCTGTGTTGTTATATATAACTCGCGCTGCCTGGTGCATTCCTGCAAAGGACAGCCAAGTTTGTAGCCGGCCAATCATGCCGGGCTGTTGATGATGCTGGAGGCAAGCGGAGAAAGTGGAAAAACACAAGCTTAGGAGGAAAGAAGCAAAGTTTGAGCAAGATGAAACAGGACAGTGAAGCAGGCCCAGTCGTGCGAACCAGGAGGTCTAGCCCACGCCATAACACACCAGCCAATGTTGTATAAGGCAATCTGATTGTCAGTGTTGACCCATGCACAAGACTGACTTGCCAATACCGACGCGGCTCGCACAGCCTTCCTGCTGTGTAAGTCGGTTTTGACGTGCGTTTGGTCAATTGGATACGTAGGAGACGACCAGAAAGCCGTCATTCGCATTTCAGACAGGTTTAATTCAAGCCTGGGCCATTATAGATCAACTTATTGTCCTGGTTTGGAACTTCCACGGTCTTCCGCCGTGTGCGGTGAATCCAGTGGGATGGCAAACACATCCTAATCAATAATTCCCACGCAAACATAGACATCCAACCAGAGCCCCGTGCATCCACTCCCCCCAACCTTCGGATTCCACTCCAAAAAGTCATCGAGGCTTATGTCATAGTCGTTTGCAATCGTGTAACAAATTTCCCCGTCCTCCACCAGGTGAAACTCGTCGCAGTTGTCCACCATTCCGGGCTGTATGGGCGTCGGTGTAGGCACGCCTGTGGAGGGCTCGCCCTCTTCACCGCTGACCGAGACGCACAGGTTGTAATTCGTCCACATGTTTGTGCAGGCGGCGCCGATAGCAGGGTTCCAGGTGACGAGGTCTTCGACGGTGACGCCGTTGTCGGAGGCGATGACGTCGCAAGAGTCTCCCGCCTCAACGAGGTAGAAGGCGTCGCAGTCATCCACCATGCCATCCTGGATGGGGAGCGGGGTTTCGATTCCTGGGTCGGAATTTGTCGGAGTTGAAGTTGGCCTCTCGTCATCGTCATCTTCTGCTGGTGGGGAGGGCTCTGACTCCGTGGGATCCGGTGTGGTTGCGGTAGGAGCCTCCACACAGTAGGAATGGTCCGGCTGGAGTTCACATGACGAGCCCAGAGACGGGTTCTGTAAGAGCGGAAGAAGTCCATATTAGCCTGTGCTTCTATGATGATATCAGTTGATACCAGGGGATATAAGACCTACCCATGCTACAAGATCTTCAACAGAGATGGAGAATGCGATGGCCAGGGAGTCACATTCTAGTATTGCGGTTGAGTCATACCAGAAGGTGCAGTCCTCTAGTACACCTTCGTCGGTCTCGAAGACGGGCTCATCTCCGCGAGCTTGGATCAAACTACCTTCACGATAAAGCCTGGGTACTGACAGAGTGGTAGCCTGTGAGGAGGCAACAGCAAGGAAGAGAAGCCGAAGACTGAACATCTTGAGTAGGTTTATGGCGTTAAGGGGAGGAGGTTTAAAGAAAGCTTGAGCTGACTTTATAGTATAGGAAGAGGCAGATCGAGACTTGGGAAAGGTGTATATACTTATAGTAAAAGTCTTCCGCCGCCTACGGCGCGCTATCCTTTGGTGTTGATGCGGACGGAAGCCTAGCGGCCCGGGCAGTCCCCCTACGGATACCCTAACTTCACACATTTAAGGTTATTGGGGCTTTGGTCAATTTCATGTGTATGCTTTCGAGTTGCCGGTATGGGTAATATCAGAAGGTCCTCCATCCATGAGAACAGACGGAGTCGCCGAGGACCTACTGTCTGTGCCGGAATCCGTCGACATTCTCGACCAAAACTCATCTCGCGTATCGTTCCCAGGCACGAAATGGGAAAGTGTTGCGACCCGACAGTTTGGTTATACCGCAGTAGTTGTATGCGTCTGCGGCTAATTGACTCTGCGGCACTACAAGGTTGCCTATCACATTAGGCGGGCATGCAGCCACTGGTAAGGCTGGCGCGGGCCCCGCCATGACTGCAAGGGGAGAACCCGCTAGTCAAAGTTGAAGGATTTCAGGTGCATACGGCTAAATTTAGTTAATATTTAGGAACAAGAGTCAGATGAGTGAGGGATTTTGCGCTTCTAAAGTGCTCGACCGAGTGACGAGGTTATGCCGCCTTGTTAAAGGTCCCGAGCTCGCCGAGGGTGTAGCATGGGCGCGCGCGCTCTAGGCAACCGTGGTAATTGATAATGAATGAAAAATAAATATTGAACTGATCATATGCCAGCCGTAGGGGTGTCCGGCTTTGTACGCGGTGGCCATAGACACCACAAATCCTCTCTGAAGGCCAACAACACAGCTTACCGCCAGTGTTCATACAATTACGTACGCTCGTTAACAGTACTGCCACACCTAGAAAAGCCGCCCGAGAAAACGCCTAACGTGGCCCGGGAACCCCTTCGTGACATGGATAAAGGCTGTTCCCGGCGGCCACATCGAAGGTCGCAGCTCCTTACATGTGATAAGCTCAGTCGAATGATGTTCATTACTAGTAGATATTGTAGAGAATTTAGCAGGTGTTATAAGAAGAGAACTGCTATCTGAGTTACGTGTTGGTTTTGTTGCATCGACTACATCAGAAATCGAAGATTACTGTATACCGGCCGCATTATGGTAAGTTTATCTCGACAGTGCATGGCCCCCTTTCTCATCATACCTCTCCTTCTAAAGAAGGAAAAATGTAGAAGGTAATGTTTACGTGGTGAGACGCACCCATCTTCATCCCCTGTTGGGTGAAATCGATGAGAATGGTTAGACACGCTTGTAGACTGCACTTGGGATGGGAAGACTAGGCATGGCTCTGGTTAACCAATAGGTTACGGGTAATTGTGTAAGCGAGATAGTAATTTGGGACCGAAGAGAGCGCCCAGAATATGGGAAGCGATGAGATGTAGGCACTCAACAGGCAGCAGACCACGCACCGACTGAGGCGCGCCGCAATTAATTAAATCGGATGCTTCCTTACTTTCACCTCCCTTGATGTTCCTAGAAATTGAGCGTTCCTACCGAGACGTTTGCGGCCAGGCCGCTCCCTACCCACGGAGCCAAGAGCAGCCCTATGCCGAGTTCCCGGAGACGGGTTGGGATCGCTCTTGGCGTGTTTAATATCGCGAGCTTATTACCCGCTGCAGTTGGTTCTATCGTTAACACTGCCCTAATACGGCTGTTACTCACCGGTGTGCCAAATGAACGTTGCATGGGCCCTTCTCGCTTCACACGACTGTTTGGTATTCCGACGGAGGCCGTAGCCTGTCGTTGTCTGGAACGGCACTATCTCGGTCGAGATATATCGCTTAATTTCGAGGAACTACGGAAGTGTAAGAAGCTGTAAGAGTCACCCGAGAAGTGGCGCTGTTGAGACAACTCGAGGTATATCTTTAGTCCATTTACCGGGAATTATCTCCGATGATGTGAGGGCCAGTGACCAGTCACGCGTTTTCCATTTTCCCCCGTTCACAGGCTTTACAGTCGACTGCCATGGCTATCCTTCCTCTTTTTGCGATAGCTCTGGGCTCCCTCGTCCACCCCCTAGGAGCGCTCGCACAAGTATCGGCAGAGTCCTGTCCCCAAGACGTCGAGGTTGTTGGAGAGGATCCTGGCAACTGGACCCTGTATAGAGACTGGAACGAATTTCTCGGTTGCAATGAAAAACCTCGTCTTTTCAAATTGGGTGCCCTGAACTCCGACGATGCAGGGGAATCCCTAACATTGGGAGCAGCGTCCGACTTCCGGGCCTGCACTTCGTTTCGGGGTGAGATCATGCCGAACCTTCAGGTTCCTTGGAACGAAACTCTAGCCAATGATGAAGAGGTCCGTCGGGACCTCCAAATGTCATGGTCTGGCCCATCTTCAGGCACAGCACTGGGACAAGCCGCAACAGTACTGCGCGAAATGAGCGCCTACATTAGCATCAACACTGTCGAGGAAGACGGAAATCCTGTCTCTCTTTTTGCGCATTACGGCGATACGGCAGTTGGTGTCTACTTTGGAAACGACGTTGACAAAGCCGGTGCCGTTTACGCTGTCGTCCAAGAAGCAATCCTCCGAGTCAAAAGTGAAGAAATTGGCGGATCGTTCATTTTCCAGTACTGTGAACAACCAGAACCGCATATGGCAATCGGTATTTCCGTCGATACCAGCGGAGGGGAAAAGGGAATTGAGGCTGCATTGGGGTCCGTTGCCTCATGGGAGCGTGGCGACTGTGTCCCTCAACTTGAAAGTTCGGAGGTTATCGAAGGGGTTAAGCTCTGGATGGCTCGCCGTGCAAAATCCGAGGCAGGAGATACAATCGCAAGCTCCATCACTGCCACAGAGACTCCAGAGGCCATAAGAGGGGGCCTGACTGGTGCACTCGAGTGGTCGGACACAGCAACCGAGGGCTTGGTCACTGCGAGTGAGAATTCAGAAAGCACAAGCAAGATCTCGGCCACTACAAGTGAGAGCCCAGAAACTACTAGCAACAGCTTGACTACCGCGGATGATAGCTCGACACTTGTACCCACAACTACTCCATCCCAAGTAATACGTCCAACAACCACTACAAACAGCAGGTTCACCGATGACCTGCGTCTCCCAGCACCACCAACTAAGAACGCCGACGGATCGTGCGCATTCTATTACGTCAGGCCAGGGGAGACTTGTGATGCCATTGCGAGGGCTCACAACCTAGAGGCGGACGATATAACCAGGTTCAACGAGGGGAAGACCTGGGGTTTTCGACAGTGCCAGGGTATGCCGTACGACATCTTCATCTGCCTTAGCGACGGAGATCCTCCTCTTCCACCCCCGGAGGTCGGGGTGCAATGCGGACCGCGTGTGCCCGGCACACAGATGCCCACGGATGGCACGTCACTCGCTGACCTCAACCCATGCCCACTGAATGCCTGCTGCAGCCAGTTCGGATACTGCGGCACCACTGATGAGTTCTGTCAGGTTACGGGGGACGTTTTAGGCATGTCCGGTTGCCTGTCAAACTGCGAGAGGGGTATCACAAATAACAGGGAGACGCCCAGCGAGTTTATAAGCATTGGCTACTTTGAGTCGTGGAACCAGAACCGGCCGTGCCTGAACATGGAGATTGACGAAATCGACACGGATATTTTTACTCACGTCCATTTTGCCTTTGGAAAACTCACCCGCGAGCTGGAGATTGATGTGAGCGGTGACCTCGCGGAGCCGTTTGAGAAGTTTGTACAGCTTGAGGGGATTAAGCGGATCATGTCCTTCGGTGGCTGGGCTGACTCGACGGATCCGGAAACCTCTCAGATATGGCGAGAGGCCGTTGGATCACAGAGTAGTAGAACACGACTGGCACAGAATCTCGTCGATTTTGTCAACGAATATGACCTCGATGGTATTGACATCGACTGGGAATACCCCGCTGCTCCCGACATTCCAGACACTAGTGGCGAGCCTACCGAAGGCGACCATTATCTTAGCCTTCTGGCGCTACTCCGCCTCCTCCTTGCCCAAGGGAAGAGCCTCTCCATCGCCGCACCAGCCTCGTATTGGTATCTCAGAGGGTACCCCATCAAGGACATGTCGGATTACTTAGACTACATTGTCTACATGACCTACGATCTTCACGGGCAATGGGACACAGGCAGCGAGGGCTCCCAACCTGGTTGCAGTGACGGTGACTGTCTCCGGTCCCACGTCAACTACACGGAGACCATTGACGCCCTATCTATGATCACCCGGGCTGGCGTTCCGGCATCCAAGATTGTCGTCGGCGTCACTAGCTACGGAAGATCCTTTCTGATGGCCGAGGCTGGTTGTACGGGGCCAATGTGCCATTACTTGGGTGATAAGCTAAGCTCACCAGCGAAAATGGGGCCCTGTACCGGAGAAGCTGGGTTCATCGCTAATGCCGAAATCGACATGATTATCGCAACAAACCCCAGCGCCGAGACGTGGTACGATAGCGAAACCATGAGCAATTACCTCGTGTACGACGACGTTCAGTGGGTCGCGTACATGGATACAGAAACGAAAGCCACCCGAACGAGTTTGTACCGCGCGCTCAACTTTGGTGGCATATCGGACTGGGCGATCGACCTGCAGTCATTTGGCCGGAATGAATCCATGTCGCCTGAGGTCTTCACCGAAATTGTCGAGGGGAGCAAATGAACCTGGAACCTGGAGACATCCAGAACCTTAAGCACCAGCCGCCCCTAACAAATCCTTGCCTTATCTCGATATACTGGAAAAGGTTATTGGCACACTTGGCGATACGGAGTGGGCGTACTTTCTTATGAAAAGTTCCCTTGCTGACTTCTCGGCGCGGTTGAAATTGGGGTTCTCGCAGGATCCGTCAGCTGCTGGTGATGCTGCCCGGGGTCGTTTCGATCTGTCAGCGGAGATTCGGCCAAAAATGATCTTGCGGCAACAGTTTGTTCGGCCTGAAGTCATGGGCCGGTGCGATACTTGGTGATAGCACGCTATATTACCTGTTAGGTAGTTTGTATGTACCCCACCTCGGAAGATCGTCAACAAAACATGAAAATGAGATCAGCTATGTCGGTAATAACTGTGGATGATGGTTTCCATGGCTTTGGACTGGGTTATACTTGGTACCCGCCTGTTGTAAAGCGGGAGAGTGGATACGTTGCCGCGGGTGCCGAGGGAATATGGAAACCCCCGCAAATATCCCCGGTTTCCTTGGCCCTCATACAAGCTTCTTAGTGTCGGCTTGTTGGCCTACCCCGGAAGCTAAAATGGAAAAGGAACACCTGATTCGCGGAGCCACAGAAGCTTCATCAATCTGTGGCGGCATTTGCGATTGGCACGCGTCGGAGCGTCGAGACTATCCTCCAATTTCATCCCAATTTTCCGCCAACCATTGAGCCGTTTCATATATCTCCACCAATGACCATCTCGGGTACGGCGCGACGTCCGATGAGAGACCCGGATTCTCAGAGCTTCATAAAGAGAACAGCTTCACTGTTAGAAGGCGTGCCCGGAACAACTAGGGAACTCCAAAGCACTATCTATTTCCGTTTGAACCGATCCTTCGTTATACACTATGAAGTCCATCGTCACCGGCCTCGCCCTTGTCGGCTCCGTCGTCGCTGAAAGCCGCTCCTCCGCCCCGGATGGCTGCATAACAGTCTCTACCAGCGGCGGCGACTTTTCCAGCATCCAAGAAGCTGTTGACTCCTTCGACACAAGTTCGAGCGAGGACCAGTGCATCTTCCTCGCTGCAGGCACCTACAACGAGCAGGTCCTCGTCAGCGACCGCGCCGCACAATTCACCATCTACGGCGAGACGGATGATACAACTAGCTACGCAGGAAATAAAGCCACTATCACGGAGAGTAAGAGCCAGGCCGACGGATTGTCGAATGATGAGACGGCCACTCTCCGAGTCAAGGCAGCGAACTTTAAGCTGTACAATGTGAACGTTGACAACAGCTACGGGGAGGGAAGCCAAGCCGTTGCCTTGAGTGCCGCTGCTGATAGCGGCTACTATGGGAGCGCTTTCACTGGATTTCAGGACACCGTTCTTGCCAACAGCGGAAACCAACTCTACGCCAACTCTCTAATCCAAGGAGCGACTGATTTTATTTTCGGCCAAGAGGCCCCTGCCTGGTTCGAGGCCTGCGATATTCGGGTAGTAGAGAAGTCGATCGGTTACATCACTGGTGAGATTGCCACGCCCACCCGCACGTACATTGACTAATATCACCAATAGCGAACGGCCGCGACTCGGACAGCGGAACCTCTTACTACGTTTTCAACAACGCCAACATCGACGCTGCTTCGGGGCATAATGTACCCGAGGGCGCTTACTACCTCGGCCGCCCGTGGCGCGCCTACGCGAGAGTGGTCTTCCAGAACTCGGAGATGAGCTCCGTTATCAACCCCGAGGGGTGGCGCGTCTGGAATGAAGGAGACGAGCGCATCGATGGTGTGATTTTTGGGGAGTACAATAACTCTGGGGACGGCGCCGAGGGGCCGCGAGCGGACTTCGCGCAGACGCTTGATGCTGCCGTTGCTATTGAGGACGTCTTGGGAGGGGACTTCGCAAACGCGGGATACTACGATGCGGCCTACATGTAAATTCTCACCGCCGCATGGATGATCATACTGCCTTTTGGAGGCTGTAGGTGTAGGCTTTTTAGTACACATGTCCTTGATATTGTCTATAGGTCGTATCAGTAAATACATTGCGAGGCGGGTGAACTAAGAGCGCCACCCTCGTCTCTTTTTCGTTTTAAGCCTGGACGCAAGTACAACCCCGCTAGAGCCGGGTACGATCGGACAGTTCAGGGATCTGAGTGAGAAGCTCGATATTTGGTACGCTAAGCACTTGACCGTTTAACATGCCCGTCTTATCAACTTATACGCTCATAATATGAACGCCGAGCGCACCGCCAATTTACGCCTGGGCTCACGATACTGTCGGCACTGAGCCTCAAGCGGCACGTACGCGCACGTTCTGCATCCCACGTTGCCATCATGGGGTCCAAATTGCTCGTAAAATCCATGTCGTCGTAAGCGGTCAGGTAGGGCAACAGTGACGCGTAGTGGGACCTTCAACAAGGTCCTTGGTGAGATGCGTAAAGGCTCAGCTCCTAGAGCTATGAGACAGAAATCCAAATTCGCAAGCTCTTGCTTTTAGAAAGGCGTCTTAGTCCCAACTATCATTGTCATTATCATTATCAGACCGATACTCAGGGGCACAGCGTTTCCATAAACCTCAAACCATCTCGAAGTCTTTAACTTCCACAACACAGATTCCGCCGCCGAAATAAACCTTTGTCCGTCACCACGCATTCCCCTAGAATCGCATTGCTCACATCTCTCGCCACCACCCTCAGCGCTGCCAATGTGCAGACCTGGGAGGACCCCATTCACAGACCTGGCCCCGTGGAATGTTTCGACTGGGGCAAGGCGTGGGCCGACAGCACGTCGGCACTCACCGGGGAAGCCCTCGACAGCATTCACAACACCTGTTTACACGAGACTCGCCGATGTGCACTTCGGGACGTAGGAGAAGATGATACACGGACCCAATATCGGATAGAATACCGGCGTCGATCTTAGCGTAGATCTTTCGGAGTTGGATTGGGAAGGATTCTTACCAGGAGAGCGAGTGCGTTAAGAAACACAACCAGCTTGCTACTGACTGAGGTCTTGGGGAGACAACTTGGTGCGGTGTTGGGCCCCTGGATTCGAGCCATAAGTGGTAGACTAGGTTCGCTCTTCTCCCCCGGGATCCCAGCGTTGGGCCTTCTGCAATTGGAGACTTTGCGAGTTATTTTTTCCCCTCTAGGACTGGCCCCAACGAGGGCAAGTGCTAGGGTATGGAAGCCAGCCGGACATCAGACGGGAGAGAGGTGATCAGGGTTCTGCTCAATGACCATAGAAATTTTAGTTTGGCCACATCCTTACAGAGCTTTGATTTTAACTGGCGGATTAAATATGCATTAGCATTATTCGACATGTCTCAACAATTCCCTCCACGCGCGATTGCCTGTCCCATCCAGAAGTAGGTATCTCGACCTATACATAGGAGAAGTTGTATGCATAACACCTTCCCTTTAACTTTTATATATATATATGTGCTGTTGTACCTGCACCTGTCAAAAAAAAAAAAAAGGAAAAAAAAAAGGAAAAAAAAAAGCGCACTGATACCCAAGCTGTGAGCGCTTTGTGTTCTCAGACCAACAGTTTTCTTTTAGGGCTCCATGCAGGACTTGACTGTGTGGAGCTGACGTGCGGGACATATTGAGGGCCGGCTTCTCTTAGCTGCATCTCCTGCAAGCTAATGCGGGTGTCTGCCTGACGGCTAGGAAAGCGGGGGACTGCGTGAAAATGTTGAAGAGACAAATTTCAGCCCCCTTTTTACCTTCGTGATGAACACCAAGCCTGACGATTTAACGTGTAAAGTCAGCCAGCCCATGGCAGACAGTTCGCTCTGCACTCGGTGTCGCAAGATACCGTTCGCCTCGCTCTTCGTTACTCCACGACGCGATGTGACACTCTTCACTCTAGGTGAGTTATGGCTTCAAGAGAAATGTCACTTCTGCGACCTGGTCAAGCACGCCCTTGTTACGCACTATGGATCCAACTACATGCAAAAGAAGGTGGGCGACTACTCGGAGATGGTGCTTTACCTCGGCCAGTCTCCGGTCGACCCGAGGTGCGATTGGAACGAACTTTATGCGGAGAAGTGCTCCAGCGCGTTCTACCTAGAACTTCACGCGAGAGGTCCCAAGGACGGTGTGCTGGAGCGTATCGGCAAGAAGACAAACGACGAATTCAACGAGTCGTGGTTCATGCCCAAAATCCAACTTCTCCGTCAAAAGGCGAGCGACTCCGTTGTGGCATATGGCAAGGCGGTGCTTCCCGAGGCCATTGATTGGAACTACATCCGAGGCTGGATTAAGACCTGTGATGAGACACACATTAGGACAGATACCATCGACCTCTCTTCTATTCCGATGCTCACCATCGACATCAATGACAAGTGCATCGTACCAATGCCCCCAGGGCCCGTCCGATATATCGCCCTCAGCTATATGTGGGGGAAGGATCAGCCTGTTAAGCTCAAGAAGGATACCTACACTCTCCTCACGACACCGGGCGCATTCGGTAAAGCCAAGGGCCTCGCGTTGTCCCGCACCATCATAGACGCCATACGCGCGACAGAGCTGCTTGGCTGCCGATACCTTTGGGTTGACGCTCTGTGCGTCATCCAGGACGACCCGGCGCATCTAAAGGCAAACATGGGGGCCATGGACAAGGTCTACCTGGGGGCCTGGTTGACCATTGTGGCCGCGGCCGGCGATAACGCTGACGGGGGATTACCAGGCGTCTCCCCCGACCTACCTCGCGCGGTTACGCAGATGAGGGTCGACATGCCACAGAAAAACGGGCGGGTAACTCTTGCGAACATGCTTGATAGCGCCAAGGCGGAGCTGAACTTCTCGACGTGGGATACCCGAGGCTGGACTTACCAAGAGCGCGTTCTCTCCCACCGCCTACTCTCCTTCACACACTCGCAGGTGTACTTCTATTGCGACCGCGGATGCTCATGCCGCGAGGACATGTACCCAATCATCAGTCCAGACGACGAAGGCGCTGGGGATTTCTTCAACGCTGGGTACGAATTGAGCTTTGACTATGACGATGTCTTCACACTCTATGCCACAGCCACGGCGAGGTATACCCACCGCCAACTGACACAGAAAACCGACAAGGTGAACGCGTTTCAAGGAGTGCTGAACCACTTATCCGGACCTTTCCGGGATTCGTTCTTCTTCGGACTGCCGTCCACTTTGTTTGATGTCGGCCTCCTCTGGGAGCCCGCTGGATCGTGCAAGAGGGTGAGCGGGGATTTCCCGAGCTGGTCGTGGGCCGGGTGGGATGGGCCGGTGAGGTATGCTGTGAAGGATAGTATGGCTAATCTGTGCGAGTGCACGGTGAGCGTGGCCGCCGTGGAGACTTGGAACGGCCTTCGTCTGTGCGCAGAGTCTGGTACGCCTTCGCGATGTCTAGTTGGCATGGACGGGGCCCAATGGAGTCGGTGCTTCGACGAGGACACACTGGAGGTATACTACACGACGAAAAATACGTCTCTCGCGAGATGCAGGTATCCCCGTCCACTTGTTCCTTTGAATCACGGGGCTGGCCAGCAGACTTCCATCCAAAACGCCTTCACCCACCCCATCTTGCACATCCGAGGACACGTAGCACCGCTATTTGTCTCCGATGAACACAGCCCAGCCGGCGCCCTGTCCATGTCGAAATGCAGCGAAGGCGTCCACGCCTACTGCCACCTCCAACTCCTCGACTCCGCGAGCAAAGTCGTAGGCTCGGTACTCGTCGACGGAGATAAGGTGTCAGACATATCCAGTAAGAAACACCGCTTCCTTGCGCTCTCGCGCTCAACACTCCGCCGCATGGACAACGACCCCTCGTGGGATCCAAAGACGAGAATATTCCGGCACTGGACTCACCCAGCGAGCGGTGCTCCTGACGGCGATGAGGAGAGTAGTGAGAGCGACGAGGATATTGCGGCTATGTGGTCGAGGATGAGGGCACGGAAGGAGTTCTTCGATACTACGATGTTTAATCCGCGGGTGTTTTGGCCGGTATTGAATGTTTTGCTGCTTTCGGAGAGGAGGAAGAATGGAGTCGTGGAGAGAGTTGGGGTTGGAAAAGTTCATATAGATGGTTTTATGCCTTTAGCTTCGGAAGAGGACGTTCTTCTAGGATAATACAAGTAGCTACACCTCGCTATTGGTGTATAAGTTACTACTCGCATAGCCGCCCCTTCATATTCGCCAGCCGTATTCGCTCTTCCCGCTTCACGCATGGGACCCCTACGACCTCCAAAACACGGGATGCCAAGCCGCTGCGGGCAACATTCCCCAGCCTTCCACAGGATCCACGTATTGGATGACGGTCGCACCCGGGCGCAACGGCTCGCGGTCCCTGTCTAGATGCAACATTCTGTGCCGCCATATTTTCTACTGTACTCTCACCTTCTCCCCGTTCACCGAGTTCGCGATGTACCCTGGCTCCACGCTACCGTTGCAGCCCCCCACATCCACGTATCTGCACAAGCAAAAAAGGACGGGTAAACCAGTCACCCGCAGCAGACTCGGACGATATTGGGCGATATTCGACCAATATTTTCAGAGCATGCAGCGGAAGTAACCTCCGTATGTACCGACGATGGCGTACAGTACATTACGGCCGGATAACCAACAGCCAAGAACAACCCCCCGACCCCCCAACCCCACTCATTCCGGCTACCATCCCAAAGACACAAAGAGCCTTTTTCCTCTTCTTCCTGCCAGAAATAATCTTTCAACCAGCGAAGTTGGCCTCGTCCATAGCAACTGTGTCTACTTCATTTTTTCACTTTCTTCTCGTCTAATTTACCATGTGCCTCCCAACGGAACACACAGTCACGACCAACGACCACATCGAAGTCGTACGCTTCCCCATCCCAAACTAGTCAGAATGTTCAGGAGATTCTAATCAATTTCCAATCGCCGCAGGACGATGTCGATGGAGACTCAACCTACGCTAAATCGTAAGCGCGCCGGCCCGCACGCGGAAAACTACCCAATGGCTTGGGATCCCACTGCTTACATGGAACCACAAAATTCCCAGCACTGTTACAGATACAACGTCTCTTAGAAGCTCGATTTTGAAATACCAATGGGAGAACGGGAGAAGGTACCATGGAGGGAGCTCCAGCGAAAGGACATACTGGTTAGGCTCTTCTACCCGATGCATCGTAGAATGTACTAATCGAGACACCTAAGGGGCCCAAATGATGAGAAGCAACAAGTTGCGGAGGACCTTGGTCACCAGATGTTTACCCTGGTCATGGGCGGTCTGAGCGAGGCTCCGATCTCAGACCCCGAGGTAATCAGCGCCCACCCTAGCTTCCGTTGAAACTTCTGTATGTGTGGCTCTGACGGAGCATTTCTGATTACAGCGGGTGCTTGACGTTGGCTGCGGTACCGGCGCATGGGCAATGTAGGTTTTCCCCCGTATTGAAAAGGATCGGATACTGATATCAATCCAGCGATTTTGCTGATGAGCATCCATCTTCCCAAGTGACGGGCGTGGATATTTCTCCTATCCAACCAAACTTCATTCCGCCAAACCTACGCTTCGAAGTTGACGACATAAACAAGCCGTGGACGTTCCCGAGCGACCATTTCGACTACGTCCATATCCGGAGTATGCTGGGGACTGTCCCGGACTGGACGAAGTTCTACAAGTCTATGATCGAGTAAGTATAACGTCAACGGAGTCCATGGATCGAACGTCCGTCCACATTGCAGCTCTTGGTGTAGATGTGTCTACCTTACTAACAGCTACTAGCTACGTCAAACCGGGCGGATGGGTCGAGCAAGTAGAGATAAACATAACGCCCTTATCCGATGACGATACTATTCCCCACGGCGGCGCATTAGAGCAGTGGGCCGGGCTGTACGACCAGGTAGGCGAGAAGATAGGTGTCACCTTCCGCGCCGCGCAGCTCTCGTTCCAGGCCATGAAGGACGCCGGGTTTGAGAACGTGACGGAGCGAATTGTTAAAGTCCCCGTTGGGCCTTGGGCTAAGGACAAGCGCCTCAAGACATGGGGAGAGTGGTTCCAATATTTCATATTGGAGGGCCTTGAAGGTTTCGGTATTCGATCCTTCACGGACGTGTTGGGGGTGGGTGTAGTCCCAATCCTGCTCCTCACAACGCCCTACGTGGAAGTGACTATTAGGCTAACAACTTTCGATGTTCGCCTAGTGGTCGTACGAGGAGGTGCAGATGTATCTCGTCAATGTCCGAAAAGAGACGATGGACCCAAGGATTCACCAATACAGTGAGATGTACGGGTCTTTACTATCCATGGCAATTATTTAACCCGACCAAACCTGTTCTTGTACTGACAGACATTACGTACAGACGAATCGTGTGTGGCCAAAGGCCTTCTTCATAAGGGCAGGCATCTCCAGCCATGCTGTGGAACATGCATTCATTAAGAAAGACGAAATTCGCAGGCTAGTGCGTTTCGGCTTTGCAGGGGGGAACAGCGAGGATGATGACGGGGAAGGGGATTATCGGGGTCCACAACGTGTAGAGAGTCGCGCCTGGAAGGGCAGTACTGATATATTGAAGAAGGCACAGAACGCATTGACAACTTGGGAGCTGAGAAGATCATCCAGGGCTTGTTTTCCCTACAGAAACGGGCGGTTAATCATTACTCTAGCATAGAGATGCTGGACGAACTTACAAGCTCGGGTGTGCCATTTGAATGCACCCCATGATCAGATTTCCCGCCCCAAGTGCAATGCTCACGCGTGTGCATAGTGAGCCAGCCGATGCAATCTAGCCCGTAGCCAGCTGGCTTGCCCAATAATAGTGACCCCCAGCATATGCCTGAAGACTAGGAGACCCCACGGGGGGGTAGATTATGGAATCTGAGGCGGTAACAATCCCCGGCTCAAACAGGACGAGTTCAGGGGAGATCCATATCATGAAGCGCGGTTCGATGTAGTCCCACTTTACCGTGGTGCGGAATAGCCGGCGATTAGACCTAGCTTCGCACCTGGAAGAGCCGCGCCAACATCACCGCTCTCTTATCGCGACCTACGTATCTCCTTCGGTTTCTCCTTCATCATTGCCTACTCCTGCGATTTAGACGTTATTTTCACGCCGCTCACATGTCCATCTCCAAGGGGACCCGGAAAACCCACCCCGGAAACGGCCCCAGGCGAACTCAGTCGCACGAAGAAGCACTTTTGCAGTAGGAATGTGTGAAGGCCCTCGCTAGAGAACAGAGTAGAATACCATTCTGAGGGCACCAATTTTGATATCAAATAATAGGAAAATAGACCCCCATATATCTCATGCTTCAGAGGAGCTCTACGACGGAGCGAGTTTTATTTTTCATCTAGTCCAGCCCACCCAGCACCCACTGCGATAGTGCAAGTGGAGCATCGTACGTTCGCTAGCGTCCGAAGGAACAAGTCTCGAACACGGAGCTACAATCGAGTCTGAAACTTCGGCAAGCGGCCAGATATCAAGAAAACGACAATGAGCCATCTAAGACTCGCCGCCCCGGGGTGTCGAAGAGGGGGGTGAAGATGTTTCTGAGAGCCACGCTCTCACCCTCGTAAACTTCTTGGCTGACAATTTCTTTCACAACGACCCCGCTTTTGAGGACCTCAATGGTCTATGTGTAGGGGTTTGGCTGGCTCGCCTAACAGTATGCCGGGGCTCTTGAAGTCGTGGTCTCATTCCTAGAGAGGCACCCCGAAAATGCCAGCGACAATTATGAGTGGATCCCCAGCGTACAGAAACTAGGATACTCCCGTCAGGAAATTACTGAGCTTCTCTTGGAATGAGCCACCGACTCTCCCCGAATACTCTACCAGCCGGCCGGCGTCGAAATATCCGAGCTCGAGATAGACTGCCACCAAGCCGCCTGTACCCACCTGCAGCTTTCCGACACTTCTGAGGACGATTCAGAGTCATCACAGGATAGTAGATCGGAGGTTGGAAGGAACATCGATTAAATATCTTCAGCCTCGGATGAGATTTGGTCCAAGTTATCGAAAGACGGCCATACGGCCATCGAACAGCCCTGTAGTCTTGGTGGCGTATCGCCGTTTTCGCGAGACAGGCAAAAACCGCTCAGCGATGTCTAGTTGAGAATGGACCCGCAAAACGGTCTCTATGTCATATTCAAAACATGAAATACCACCTGAAGACGAGACGTCGGGACACCTAGAAGAGATCGTGCTGGTATTCACTGCCCCTCTAGGGCACGCTGGAGATGCGGTTCTGTGCCGTAGCTCGTTCACGGTCATAAGCTATCGCACCGTCCAGTGCGGGACAGATCCTCCCAAGAACGCCTGGTGTCGCTATTATTCTCAGATATGGATATTTTTGTGGGGCTCTTGACGGGTTATGGAGAAAGACATTTCCGGCCTGCTAGACGATTGAAACATGGTTGTAGGCGACTCACTATTGGAAATGGCCTCAGGCCGGCTCGTCCCTTTCCGGCTACTCAATGAGATACAAAACTGTGGCACAGATTATCCCATCAGTCTAAAGTAGGAAATTCTGCTTCAAGTGAAAATCGGTGTATTACAGTGGCATGAGAATAGAAAACGTTCGTACAGCTCGCCACCAACGGATAGCTCTCTATACCATCACCGTCCTTTCTCCTCCAATTTCCAGCCGGCTGGCTCTCGGGAATTCCCTTCGCCGTTCACCCAGTGCAAATGTTGCTCTGAGCAGCCCAGGTGCACATCCTCTCCCCAACACAACTACAGCACGCACAAGCCTAAACCCTGTTAACATATCCAACCTACAGTGTTGAGGGTTTCAATCGTCATCACCTTTCGCGCCCGGTCGGCGTCGTCTGTGCCCTCGATGCAGCTCAGCGTCTGGGCGCCCCTGAACTGGAACATGTTGTAGCAAGCGGCGGGGTTAATCACAGCGGCGCAGTCGTCGCTCTCGGCCATTTCCTTGGTGCATTCGACATTGGCCTGTGCAAGGGCCGTGGCGAGCCAGAGAGTGAGTCCGAAGAGGACTTTCATGGTGGAAGAAATTCTGACGTTGTGGATTCACTAGACAGTATTCTGTGTGGTTGTGTGGTTGGAGAATTGGGATCAGTTAGTGTTGCGAGGTTGAGTGTTCCCGCCGGGATGATTAGATATAATCGTGGAACAAGCCCTGACGAGTAAGCCAGTCCTCGGGGAATATTTACGTCTGTCGGATGCACGCTGCCGTGTTAATGAGTGATGAAGCAACGGGCAATATGTAAACAGGAATTTACCGATAGATACGTCTAGCTCATTGGTTGCAGAATATGGAGAGCCCGGTAAAGATGGTTCTGCTTTGTGCCCAGGCGTTTTATAAGTGAGACGCGTGGCTATGATAGGACGGATCGATAAAGGAGGTTCATATGGAGAAGCGGGGTTTTCTTGAGCAGCGTCCATATCAACGCTGCAAGCGACGCCATGATAGGAGTGGAAAACATGGAGCAGAGATGAAAACGCAATTAGGGGCGTTAGACAGCGGGCCGGGATCTCGGCGCGGTGCGGTGGTTTGCATTCCGAAGGGGTTATAGTAGATACCAGTTAACACCATCATGGGCCTGCCGATAGTCGTTAATTCCCCTAGCAA
Organism: Microascus cirrosus; assembly: GCA_030271035.1. NCBI lineage: Eukaryota > Fungi > Ascomycota > Sordariomycetes > Microascales > Microascaceae > Microascus > Microascus cirrosus. The sequence goes on along the minus strand of JAMBUN010000324.1, from coordinate 268,528 downwards.
AATTCCATTGAGCATGTGTTTCCCCTTTTTCTGGAATTCATTAGAATATCGGACGGGCAGTATTCCTTACTGCTAGACCAGGAAGCGATGTTGGCTTATGGGATGCGCCGCTCGTATATACTTGGGCCGTATCATGGAGCTCATCTCCACCTGTCACGGCCCGCTGTGGGACTTTGCGGAGGGCCTCCCGCCCTCATATGCAATACCACCCGGCCGGTCCCCCCCGGCCGCACGGTTCAGCCGACACATCCCCAGCCCGCATCGGATAATACGACCTCGGGTGGGCGAGGCACTACCGGGCAATATCTGCCATACTCGCTTGCACCTGCCGTGCTGTCATCTGTCAAACCGGTGACATTAGCCGCCATCAAACGTCCAAACAAGGTTGGTTATCGGAGGATATTTGCCATTTGCCATATTAATCTGCGATACGCCAGGATATCAAGAGCCTGACTTGGACCTTGGACCTCCGCCAGTCTCCTGGGTTTAGGGCCGCTGTTAGTTAGCAGCGTGAGTGATTTCTCGGAAGATCAAAAACGCCTCTCGTCCTCGGCCCCAGGCTCTTCTCCTTTTGGACGTCATCATCATAATCCTCTGGTTGAAGGCTGATTCACCATACCGAGATGAAGCTCACAACTCTGGCAGCGGCCTTTGGGCTCTTCGCCGCGGCGCCCATCACGGCCCTTCTCCGCTTCGGATGCTCTCAGCTTACCGTCCAGCGTCTTGACCCGCTCGTCAACCCGGGGCAAGCACCCTCTCCTCATCTCCACCAGATCATCGGAGGAGTATGTTCTCGCCATCCTAGACAGCCTAGCTGCAAATGGAAAGGGCCAGACTAACGAGGCAATAGGATTCTTTCAATGTAACGATGGATCCAGAGGCCGGCCACGACCTCGTGGCTGACTCGACCTGCACCACTTGCCAGTTCGCGGAGGACTTCTCGAACTACTGGACGGCGGTGATGTACTTCCGGGCGAGGAACGGGACGTTCAAGAGGGTGCCGCAGATTGAACAGACGGGTGTGCCCATGCAGGGCGGGATGGTGAGCCTCACGCCTACTTCCTGGACAGGCCCATGTGTACTAACTGCATCAAGGTCGTTTACTACATGACCGATGCCCTCTTCGACACTGGCCAGCAGAGCTCGGTAACCGCCTTCAAGCCTGGTGTATGTATATTCAATGCCCCATTCCCCCGCTCCCACTAACACCTCTCAGTTCCGTATGTTAGTCGGCGACGTCAACTACCGCACCCGCGATGAGGCCCGCAAATTCCGCCAGCTCACCTACACCTGCATGGACTCGCAGGCCTCCCGCGCCCCCGAATACGTCGACTTCCCGCCCGAGCCCTGCCGCCTCGGCATAATGGCCAACCACCGCTTCCCCACCTGCTGGGACGGCATCAATCTCGACTCCCCCAACCATCAGGATCACGTCTCCTACCCTGCCAGTGGCACCTTCGAGTCTGGTGGCCCCTGTCCTGACACCCACCCTGTCAAGCTCCCACAGATCCTGCTGGAGACAGTGTGGCAGACGAGCGCGTTCGCTAATGAGGAGTGGCCTGAGGACGGGAGCCAGCCGTTTGTGTGGTCGAGCGGGGATCCCACCGGGTATTCGAACCATGCGGATTATGTGTTTGGGTGGAAGGATGACTCACTGCAGCGGGCTATGGATGCGCACACGTATGTCTCTGCGCCGATGCTCACGACGCAGAGCCTTGCGGAGCAGAACGCGTGCACCGTGCCCGAGATGGTTTCTGAGGAGATTGATGGCTGTGAGTTGCCCCCCGACCTTCTCGTACGTTTCCCGCGAAGTTCTAGTAATCGCTAATCGAATCGGAACAGGGCTTTCTGAGTTACCGGGAGGTAACCCCATTGCTTAGTGGACGATTGTCAAATTCGGGAAGAACGTGTGCAGGGGATCAGTTTCTTGATCCTGGATTTGGCGGTTCCTCATGTCTGGTGGCATATAATATTCTTCTTCTTCGACTTTGTCCCTCAATAAACCTTTTTGTCAACTGGCACAGGTGCATCCATGTCGACTTCTGCTCTCCTTCGGATATTTATCATAGGTCATATACGCGGCCTCGTGTGAAGTGTAATCAGACGGTTTGGCGTCGTGTCTTTTCTTGTGAGTGCAAAGCGAAACGACGTGACCGGTTGCGGCTTCCATACGGTACCGTCGCCTCTACCAGAATTTCCGCCTCCAGGATTGAGGCAGAGTGACGCCGGGTATCTGTGCAAGGAAGGCAGGAATCGCAGTGGGTTGAACAAGTCCCAGTTCCACTTAGATCATCAAGCATCATCTATTCTTCGTGGTCTATTGAAATAACATCCTCATGTAATCTACTGAGCGTGAAGATCTTTCCTGGCCCAAACCACTGTTCCCCCCCAAAAAGACCCCCCGGGAGACAAGGACCGTGAACTGGGGTTCCACGGTCGTTAGACGAAGAGTGCTGGTTTTCACCGACCCTCGGGCTCGTTCGCAAGGTTGTAAAGACTGAAAATAAGGTCAGCAAAAAGCACCAAAACTAGTGTCTATCTCTCCACACACCTAGGGTCTTCGCTGTTCTCCGGACTTTTCACATCGTCGTCCTTCCCCATCGACTTTCCCCCAGCCTGAACGTTCGTGGGCCCACTACTCCCAACCAAATACTGCCCGCAGGCGGCCTTCTTCGCCTTGGTGCCCCGCAGCTGTCTCAGGTGCTCGAAGTAGCCCTCCGGCACCTCGGTCTTGTACTTCCCACAGAAGACGCCCACCTCGAAGTCCTGCACCTCGCTCGTGCCGTCGGCGGCCTCGATACAGGCGGCTTTGAGGTCGTCGAGGTCCTGGAAGACGACCTGGTCGGCGCCGATCTGTTGGGCGATCTGGGGCCAGGTCCTGCCGTGGGCGACGAGCTCTGTTGTGCCGGGTTAGTGGCTCGAGATGAGCAAATATGGGGCATGGGTCAAGGTTTACCTTCGCGATCTGCGAGATCAATACCGTACTAGAGAGAAAAAAAAAAGGTTAGCACTGGCCGTGGGAGGCTAGATTCTATCTTCTCAGGTGCTCAAGAGAAAAGGAGTTATGGCGCGACCGTGGTGAAGGAACACTCACAATGTGCGGATGTATGATTTCAGGAGAACATGAGGCGAAAAGAACGCTGGCAGCACCAGCTTCTCTTGCCATTTGGACCTAGGAATCAAAATTAGTTGGTCGTTCAAATGGGCGGCTCCCGGAAGCGACGGCTGGTCGACCCAGCTTCACTTTCCCCATTCATCACAGCTGCAAATCATAAGCGGGAGGACTACTCACAATTTCGCGGGACGTGTCTGGAAGGGTTAGATTTCCGTTATAATATCTAGATTGGTCCTGGGACGTTCTTGACTTACTTCCTCGCACCACGGAATCATCAATCAACGCTACGCGCTTTCCTTTAAACTCGCAGTCAATCGGCGAGAGTTTCCGCCGGATACCCTTCTTCCTCGCCTGCTGGCCTGGCAGGATGAAGGTGCGGTAGACGTAACGATTTTTGACGATGGCGCTCGAGAAGGGGCGGTCCAAATAGCTGGCTAGGGCCGCCGCAGCGGTATTACTAGTCTGGTGGACCTAAGTCAGCCGCCGAGGGTGCGAAAACCCTTGAGATCAGGAACACGGCTCACCTCGGGTACAGGAATGACTTGAACGCAAGTTAGCGATTGGAGTCTAAAGGACTTGTTGTCGCTGTCATTTGGTGGGCCAGGGAGAGTGGGTTCACATACTGACGTCGATATCCTGGATGCCCTTCTCCCCCAACGTCTCCTTCATCTTCTTCGCAAGCTTTATGCCCATATTCTGCCGACTCCGATGAACAGAGACGCCATCTATATATGAGTCAGGGCGAGCGAAGTAGACGTGCTCGAACACGTCTGGCGTATACGACCTCCTCTCGACCACCTGGCAGAAGCGCGGCTTGCCGCCCTTCTCGATGAAGACGGCCTGGCCAGGGAGGATGTCCACGATGTTGGAGAACCCAAGCTGGCTCAGCGCGATCGACTCGGAGGCCATGAAATAGTCCGTGGCGCCCTCGAGGGTGGCGGAGGGGCGAGACCCGAGACAGAGGGGGCGGATGCCATTCGCGTCCCTGGGGCAGTGAGTTTCCTGGCCAAGCTTGGAGGTCGCCAGGGATAATAACGACGAGACTCACCTGAATCCGAGGATTCCGTAACCCGCGACCATGGCGGTGCAGGCAAAGGCGCCGTGGCACTTGGAGTAGACGTCGCGGAGAGCAGTGAAGATGTCTTCAACGTTCGCGCGGGCCTTGCCCAGCTCGTTGAGAGCGTGCGCGAAGATGTTGAGGCTACAAGGGATAGCTGGTTAGAAAGGCGGGCCACCGAACGGGAAAGGCAAGGAAGAGAGAAAGAGAGAACGTACAGGAGTTCCGAGTCGGACTCGGAGTTGACGTGGCGGCGGGCCTCCTGGTCGAGGAAGGTGCGGAGGTAGTCCGTGTTTACCAGGTTCCCGTTGACGCCGATGCAGAGGCCGAATGGCGAGTTGACGTAGAAGGGCTGCGCCTCAGAGCTGTGAGAAACACCGCGGAGTTAGCGAGTGTCAGAACTTGGGTTCTGGATGCCCTGACGATGAGGCTCGGGGACATGAAACCGAAACACATACGCAGAGGAGGAGCCAGCAGTGGGGTACCTCAGATGTGAGATGCCCATGTAGCCGGGGAGGTCGGCGATGCGCTTCCCGTCAGCGAAGACCTTGGCGGCCATTCCGTTCCCCTTACACTGGTACACTCTGCCGCCCTGCGCGACGGTGATACCCGCGGCGTCCTGCCCTCGCTACCCCGAACGTCAGCACGGAAGTGTCTCGAGGGAGCTATCTAAGAGTATACTCACGTGCTGGAGGAAGTAGAGCGCCTCATGCAGGTCAACAGCCGCTGTGTCGGCCCTCGTGTCGCCGAGCTGTGGAGTCTGCGTCAGCCATATTCCCGCGCCGCAGCGAATTTTCTCTGGAAAGCAGGGACCCAGGTGAGGGGCAAAAGGCGCAGGCCGGGGGGAAAAGAAAAAAACACACCAGCAAGCCTGATACACCACACATCTTCAGTGTTTAAAATAAATATTCTTGCTCCTTTTGCAAGACCTTTTCCAAGCCCTCTCGAACAATAGGTTGTGCAATGTCCGCGGGTTTGTGTGGGCTTATCGTGGGGGTTGCATGCCGGTCATCGGAAGCTGGGTATCCTGTCTTCGAGCAATTTTCACTTTTTAGTGCGACTGAATAATCCCCTGGTCATTGCGCGGATTTATGGCTTTGGTTTGAGAGAGGGTGCTGATTGGTTAAACAGGATTTTGTGGCTCATAAACCTTAAAATGGTGGGATGCAGGTATCGGGTATAGCTCGGAGTGTCGCACTCTCTCTGTCCGTGTGGAGGATACCTGATGAGTCAGCATCCAGATTTTCTTTACTACGGAGTAGGCTGCTGTCCAGCCATCGTGGTGCTCAGCTCACCCCTCCATCCCCTCCTCAGCAAAGGTAAAAATCCAACAAAGTGTTATGCTGCACTGTGTCTTGGACTTAATCAGTGGGTCAAACGTCAATAACCATGAGATTTATGTTTATTTAAGGTAGCGGATATTGCGACTGGAAGCCGCCTCACATATCAGCTGTTAAGGCTGCATATGACCGCCAATAGCCGCCTAACCGCCACCTCCAGCCCAATGTAAGACGTCGCAAAAATCGAAGTGTCAATCGCCCCAAACGGAATATCACTTGCCTTGTTTGATTAGTGGCACTGATTTTCCAGCTGCTCTCATAGAGCAAGAGCTTCAGTAACATCAGGTGAAAATTGCACGCCAAATAAATTAAATGGCATCAGTCAACTTAAAAATCGAAAAGTCAGTTCCCCAGCGAACCAGAGTGGGGAACCAAGCAAAGTGTTATTCTTCCATATCGCGTGACTGCAAGGGAAAAGGGGGCTCTCGAGGAGGTCATCTGGGTCTCGCAGATCCCATTCCTTCGGGAGAGAATCCCATCCAGCAGCCATCTATGGGAGATTTATACTCGGATGGGACTATCGTGGAAATCGTAATATGATCCAGCTGGGCAAGGGTGCACCGCATGGATGTTACCAAGTCGCATGACTCTTCCGATCCCAGTACCTAGGCCTATGCCGTCGGTACTTGCATCTCACCCACTCACCTCGGCCTATAAGGAAGAGAGTCGTATCCACGGGCTCTCCTTGATATGGTATAGCTACCGTTTCCTCCACATGTCGTCAGCGTATAAATAGGCTGCACGACAGGCCGTGTATTCCTCGGAGAACAAATCCTCTGTTTAGCCACCGCAACGGATAGAGATGTCCTGACCGCCATGATCTCCACGAAAGCCACGATAAGGGAGGTTGTTCCTTCGTCGGTGATAAGAAGCTATGCTTTCGGAAACATGTTCGGACTCCGGAGGTGCCGACGCTGCGATATAATAGAACATAGAATCGAGTAAGATGAAGGACTAGACGTAAGTCTTCCAAAACAGACCCTGAGTATGGAAATCTTCGGCAAGATAAGGAGGCGTGGATCTGCAGAGCTCCCGATGGATGAATTCACAGGACGTGGGCAATGACCGCTCGCACGACACTGCATGCACTTACTCAGATGGAGAGCATTGCCGCAATGCTGATCATATTAATTCGCGACAGGAAGCAGCCAAGGTGGTCAGAGTAGCATTAAGCATATGCCACGGCCGTTGTGGGGACGGAATTGGTAGTGCATACTAACCAGGGTAGTTTCCGACGGGATAAGCTTACGGGCACCATGGAACTCGTTCTTGGGAGTTACAGATAGGAGAAGGCGTATAACCCGGTAGGTCTTGAACCAAGTAGTTGCGAGCAGTCTACAATCGGAGAAGTGGCCTTCATCCAAACCCGAGATACATCAGACACAAAGTACGGCTAAAACTTAGTCCAGAAATGCCAGAAATTCCAGGAGGAGTCCCCAGGGGGGTGTGGTGGTTGAAAAGGGGCCCAAGAGACATGTTACATCGTGTAAAATGTTCTGTTTGGTCGCAGACCCCGTGGCCAATAGTCATCCGCCTTCGTGAGCTGAATACGGCAGGCTCAATGGCCATTGGAAACTAGCGCCCTTCGGATACACCAAAACCTTCGCACGACGCTTTCGCCGGTACTAATATCTTACATGCATCGTGGATCCTCCAGTGTACTGCATCCTAAAAGCGTCGTCTGACGTAGATCTTCCACAAATGGACATGGCATTTTCAGTCCATAAGCCTGGGAATTGGTATAAGTACGGCTTGCATCCTTTATCCCATGTCAACACTACCACAGAGACCTATAACTCTAGCGCACCCTTATCCACCATCCCGTATATTAAGACAAGCCGAGGACCAACATGAGCCCAGAAAAAACTTACTTTCTCGGTAGCGGGCCTCCATCCAACGAAACCGGCCGCCTCGACGTCCAGCACGTCTTCCTCCGCAAATTCACTGACGGGCTACTGCCTAAGGAGGTCTCCTCCCACCTCGCCGCCATCCCATCTCCAAACATCGCAGACGTCGGTACCGGCACAGCAGCCTGGCTCATCGATATCGGAAACGAACTCCCGCCGACCTCGGTCCTTGCCGGCTTCGACCTCTCCGAGGACACCTTCCCGCCGCCCGACAACCGGCCTGCGAACCTCACCCTGTACAAGCACAACGCCCTGGAGCCATTCCTGGAGGGTCACCTGGGGAAGTATGACCTCGTACACGCGCGCCTGTTGATGTACGGGCTGAAGAAAGGCGAGTGGGAGGTGGTAGCACGGAATATGTACGCGCTGCTGAAGCCTGGTGGGTGGCTGCTGTGGGAAGAAACGGGGTATATCAGTTGGATTCATATTCCGCCTCACCCGGCAATTACCGAGGTGATGGAGATCGATAATACGTTCGCGAAGAAACTCGGTCGGGACGTCACGTAAGGCTCCTCGCCTAACTCCCTGACGCGGTCTCCTCTACATTTAGCTAATATTCAAGGGTCACAGCCACCCCTGGAAGCTAGCCGCCCACGTCAAATCCGCGGGTTTTGTCGATGTCTCGACGAAGGACAACGAGGACTATGACCTTTGGAGCACCGACAACGGGAAGCGCATACTGGTGCGCTTGTTGACCACCGCGCTGCAGGGGATTGCGGCCAAGGGCGGCATACCCGTAGAGGAGGCGGACAGATTAGTGGAAAACCTGGAGGGCATTTTCGATGGGTCAACCGTGACGGGGATGCAGCTGAGGTGGGTCTGGGGGAGGAAGCCGGAGTGAGGCTCCCTGCGTTGGATTCGTAGCGTGGAAGGATGGAATTTCTATCCTAGGGCCCTTTCAGTATTGGAAGCGGAAGGGTAAATAGAAACATCCCTCGTCGTTTCATTATGAAGTTTCCCATATGCTTAATCCTCGATTGTTATCTTCCCCTTGACTGGCCGCTTTCATAATGCCCAATATTCTCCGCTGCTCTAGGGCCTCTGGGTTAGAACAAGACAGTTTGGAAGATATTTCACATGATGATAACTTAGAAAGATGAATGGGTGAACTATAACCTTACGAAACTCATGGCCTACTTCTGGCTCCCTTTAATGTTATTGAGGCCTAGCGTGGTGAAAATAGACGATGCGTGAAGTCAAGGTCTGACTACCGAACATCGCCGACTCTCCGTTGGTATACTATCTCCCTGATCATGTTAAGTGTCTCTTCCGTGCAGGGATTAGACCAGTGCCTTTGAAACATCGAGCGGGTGTCTGTCTCGCCGCCGATTGGTGACTTGGATATTTGCTACAAAATCGTCGGTATAGAATAGTAGGCACGGGTTTCCGGTATAAAGAAGCTCTATTAACCCGAAGTATAGTATTAGATACAGCTACGTACACATCTAGCGATATTTTCGTTCTTTGAGATACTTAAACAACCGGCTTCGATTCTATATTTAATGTATGGGCGCTGAATCTTGGCTCGGCACGTTCAAGTTTTCCTCTACTAATATGACGAATGTTCCTTCTCTACCATATGTTGCATCTGAGGTATTACGTAGAGAAGTCATATTGTTGCGCGCCGTGATGTCGAGATTGTGGCTTCCAGCTCCGTGCCATCGCATTACACAATCCTCGCGCCATGCCTAAGGGGGCGAATCGAGCTAAGCCGGCTTCCTAAGAATGGGCCTGGTCTCGGGCCACACCGGGGACTTGGGCGTTGAACAATTATCCCTCCCTGGGAGGGCTTAGGGCGAGAAGATAGTGAGTTAACCCGTACCGTCCTGCCGCCTCCTTCTTCCTCTCTGGGGCACAGTTCCTGTAAATTAACGGTGGTCCGAATTATCAATATGACGTGATATTCCAAACAACCCACCAGACCAGCACAACAACACCAAGAGCATTTGATCCGTCGCCTGTGAAATTGTCCTCCCCCCCAGCCTTCTTTCTGCAGACACTAGTGCCAACGTCTGCTATCCTTCGCCTGTGGTATTTGACGCCCTGCCAAATTAATAAACAACGACTGCTGATCACCTCGGCGGGTTGCACGAGCCTCTTCGCCGACGCCAGAAGGCGGAAAGGCCGCATGTGGCAAAATTAGCCTCCAAACGCCGGTAAATGGCGCATGCATGTGACGGTAGCCTAGGGGGGTAAACAGAGGTTCCGGACGCGAACGCAAGCTAGCAGCCTGGTGCAAATCTGCCCAGATATGCGAGCACTGGCTTAGCGCCGGGTGTCAACGTAGACTTAGCTCTCCACGTGACTTATAATCTCCTATCCCCGGCCCCCGCCCGTCGGATGCGACATAGAGTAACGGCTCCGAGGGACATTACATCTACATCGCGGACTGTGTACCCCTCGCTGGACTTCTCCGAAAATCACTGGCCGGATCCCCCTTCCCAACCCAACCCGGACTTTTGGCTTCACCGAAATCTCGATTGTGGCACAGCTGAATCACAGAAAGGCTACTACTCCCGACACCAAGGAAGCTTGAAAATAAGTGGCGAGGAGATAGCAAAGAGATCTACCGAAAGTATGACGGCGGTCAAGGAAAAGCGACCGAGAAAGTCTCGTGCCGGATGCCGGAACTGTAAAATCCGGAAGGTCAAGGTACGTCAGAGGAATCGTAAGGATGAGGATAGCTCATCCTTCTCCGCTTCTTTTCTTCCACAAAACAGGCCGCGAGAAACTCGCGTGCTGAAAGGACGAAGCCCGCTAACCACTGTTCTGAGGCAGTGTGACGAGGCGCGGCCGCGGTGCAGGAAATGCGAAGCGTACGGCGTCGTGTGCAACTACCAGCGGACAATCCCCGACCTACAGCTGACCTCCGAGCAAGGATCGCAATGCGGCGTCTTCTCCGTCGGCGAATCACCGTGTAAGACAGCGTTGGAGCGGCACCCCAGGGCCGCGTCCCACGCAGCTGGCATGTCGCAGCTGGGGCCATCCGTGCGGAGGCCCTTCCCGGCGTCTAGTGCCGGCGCTAGCGTCTGCAGCCCTCCAATAAGCCCACCGTTCAGTTCGCCGCTCGTCAGCGCGGACGACATGTCGAGCGTTGAGCTGAACGCGCTGTCCATGGGATTCCTGAACCTCTTCCGGTTCCACACGGCGCCAACGCTCGGCGGGCAGACGATGCAGAAGATCTTTGACCAGCATGTCTTGCAGCTGGCTTTCCAGGTGAGTTCCCGCTGATTTGGGTGCTGTAAATCTCTGTGTGTGTCTCGTACATCGCTCCCGCAACTAACAGCAATAATCGTAGACCCCGGTCCTCATGCACGCCACCCTTGCCGTGGCCGCCTCGCATGACCGATACCTGCGCAATCCCTTCCTGACGAAGCCCTCCCTGTGGGAGGTCTACCACTGGTCCAAATGCACCACTCTCTTCAACCGCAAGCTCTCAGAGCCTATCAAGCCGCAGGATCGCGACATTCTCTGGGCGACGGCTACCTACCTTGGCATTGTCTGCTTCGCCTCCCTGGACGTCTTCAGCCCGTACGAGGCCTGGCCTCTAAAGCCGGAGGACGACCCTTCGGACCTAGAATGGATGCGCCTGAGCGCCGGCAAGACCGTCATCTGGGAGCTAACCGACCCGCTCCGGCCCGAGAGCGTCTTCTACCCCATGGCCCCCGTGTACTCACACCTGCGCGGGGCCCTCCCACGCTCGGGGATCGACAACATCCCGCCCGTCCTCCGCCAGCTCTGCGGCATTGACGAGGACTCGACGGCAGACAACAACCCCTACTTTGTCGCCATCCAGGGTCTCTCCCGTCTCGCCAGCGTGCCCCGCCAGAGCGTCTCGATCTATTTTGCCCTGACCTTCATCTCGCACATCGACCCGGACTACAAGGCCCTCCTCGCTCAGAAGGACTCGACCGCCCTCCTGCTACTGGCGCTGTGGTTCGCGGGCGCCAGCCACGCCGTGTGGTGGATCGAGAGGCGGGCCGAGCTGGAGGGGCGGGCGATATGCCTCTACCTAGAGCGGTACCATTGGGATAACCGCTTGATCATGGACATACTGCCGTGGAAGTCTGTGGGATTCGACACGACGGATCTGAAGGTTCTGGATGATTGGACCCATACGATGCACGGGACGATGCTACAGCCGGCCACTGTCTGCTAGTCATTTCTTTGCTGTTTCTTACTCGGCAGTTGGGTGATTTCCATGCTTGTTATTCCTTGTACCCCTCGCGCCCATCGCAAACGCTAATTTCTTTCTCATGCGAACACGATGTCATGCGTTCGATACCTGGATTCAATTCCCCCAATAGACCACTATAGATCATAAGTATATCTCGCGTTAGTATAATGTCACTCTGTTACGGAAGCCCTGCTTTGTTCATCCCTCGGTAATCCCCAGAATACGACCACAAACCAGTCCCGCCCAGCCCCGCCCGCAGACATGATATAGAGCTTGGGCTAGATAGGCATTCTAAGCTTGGGATGAACGGAAAGGTTCCTAAAATTTTACCTTGGTGCTTTGGGCGTCGGTCCCGTTCGTCTATCTGGTTTACTCGGACGCTCACCCCAGAAAACTCGGCCAAACTTGACCAACACCGCCAGGAACGGCAGACTAGAGCATCACAACAACCCAATCTCTGTGGCTACTAGTACAGAAGGGCAACTAGGCCGTCCGCGCGGAGACTTTAGCCATGGTGCGCCTGTTAGTCGAGAGAGGAGCAGACGTGAATGCAAGAGTTCCATCATCCATCTCACTAGCCGCAAAGACATGGATCTGTTTCGGTACCTGCTTAACCAGGGAGCGCTGCTGACTGGCTATGAACACCACGCAGGAACCTGGGGCATAACGTTCGCGAAATGCTTCGAGCTAGATTTGATGCGAGAGACGTTGGCGCTGCATGGTGTCCTGTAGGACTCCAGTATCCACTAGGTTCTGAGCTGCGGCGAGGTACTAACCCGTCCTCTCTTCAGAAGGGGACTACCCTCGTCGACTCCAACCCCACAAACCCCGTGCCTGAGTGCGTGGCCATGTTTCAGTTCGAATACCAGTTCTCGGAGTGGTTCTACCGTACTGGCACTCGCAAGAGGCTCATGCCCTGGTCATCCGGGATATCCCGCTCCGTCGCCCCTGTCGCAGTACTAAGACAGATTAGATGGTGTAGTATTAGCAGAGCCTGTTTATGTATTGCAGTTAATCAATATCATTACCGATACCTAGAATCTTCAATGGTACACTCGCTTGTGGAACTGTCGTTACAACCACGTCCTTGCGACGCCATACCCGCATACCCCATGAGGTAGGTGAGAGGGCAGGATCCTACGCGCCTCTAAGCATTCCTATCAAACGCTCCCATTACTAGCTACAACCACATTTTCCCGTGCTTCAAGCGCGTCCAGCCAGTATTATTCTACAGCAGGTAGGGTATTTTTAGAATTATGCGCGTCGCCACGACTGGGCGCTCCGCTACAGGGACTAATCCGCATTAGGTTACACAATCCTTGCGAACGGCGCTCGCGCCGTCAATGAAGACTGCTGAGGCTATTGCTAAGCTGAGATGACTTTCTAAATAATGATCTACCCAACCGTAGAAAAGATCAGAGTGCCAACTAGCAATTCCAAAGAGACCAATTGGTATGTGTGTCTATGGATTGTTATACTAGAATATCCTAGGCTTTTTCTCTATCCGTCTTCGTGCCCCGTCCCCTCAGTCCCCTCATGCCCGGGAAATGCCGCGAAAATGTCATGGTCCCGAAGCGACCGATCGCATTTGACTAGTCCCAGAACAGCAAAACTGCCCAACCATCAACATTGCGCTACAAACCTCTTCATTGCCATGCTATTTGCTGGGCGCCAAGGCCACGTGACATGGCCCCATCAGACGCGCCTCTAACGCTATGGGTCCTCCCTGAATGCATGAATGTGCGGAGATGCGACGAGGAATTCTGCACACACAGACAAAAGACCCACTAAATGGTTCAGCCTCATCCCCCTCCCTTGGCCAAAGGAGTTAAGTGTCCAATTCACCTAACCTTCAGCCCCCGCCAGTCGGGGATGGGCCAGTCCCATGAAGGACCACACAAAGTCCCGGCGAGGGTGCCAGCAATGCAAGACCCGCAAGGTAAAGGTAACCTCTCTCTCTCTCCCCTCCCCTAGTCTCGTAGATTCGGAACGCCCAGGATGTCCGGATCTAACGCTGAGTGCGGTCTCAATGACGTAGTGCGACGAGACGCTCCCGTGCTGCAGACGGTGCCACCGCCGGCAGGAGAACTGCTCCTACCTCCAGGAGTTTGGCCATGGCGGAGTCTCCCCCACGGCGGACAATGATCTCCGGCCGGCCGCCAGCCACGCGGGGTCCTCCTCCGGGAGCTCCTTGACGCCCTCCTTGGCCGTGACGGAGCCCTCTACCTACTCCATCGACCTGGAGCTAACACACTTCTACCTCATCCACACGTACAAGACCATCTGGGGCACGGAGGAGGGCCAGCTCGTGTGGCGCGACATTATCTTCCCCAACTCAATCAACCATCCTGCGCTGCGCAACGGCCTCTTCGCCATGGCGGCCATGCACAGGCTCATGACCGCCGTGGACATGACGCCCGAGCAGAGGGGCGTGTACAGGACCATGGCGCTGCAGAAGCAGACAGCGGCGCTGGAGGGGTTCGTGAGGTTGTTGCAGGCGCTGGACGAGGACACGGCGGAAGTGGCGCTGCCGATGAGCATGCTCGTCGCGCACTGGGCCTTCGCGTCCAAGAGCTTGCCGCCGGAGCTGAATATCCTGTCCATAACGATGGATATCAGCCCGAGTTTTGAGCCCGTGCCGAGCTTTGCGATGGATTCTGCGCTTTCGCAGTTTCTAGAGCTGCTGAGAAGGGTTCAGCCGATTCACCATGTTCTTGACCAGGCTCGTGCGAGCCTGATGGCAGGCCGCCTCTCCCCCCTGATGGCCGCCCCCGAGTTCTCCGACCTTCCCCCTCTGGCCCCTGACACCCAGCAAGCCATCGATGCCCTCCGCAGCCAACTGGAATCTGTTCCAGACATCCTGCAGCCCTTTGGCGTGTCGAACCCTATTGACTCTTTGTACTACATGTTCATGCTGAGTTTGAGACCAGAGTGGGGGGAGCTGATGGTGGGGTGGATAGTGAGGGTGCCGGAGGAATTCATCCAGGCGCTGAGGGAGAGGATGCAGCCGGCGCTGGTGATACTCTCCTACTGGGCTGCTAGCTTCTACCCGGTGAACGAGAGGTGGTGGGCGAGGGGGTGGTCGATGGCGCTGGTCATGGAGGTCTCGGGCTGTGTGGAGGAGCCATGGAGGGGGCTGATGGCGTGGCCGCGGAAGTATATAGGCTTGACCGATTGAGTTCGTTGTGCTGTAGCATTGTCGTTTACCTGAGGGTCGAGGTAGGGGTGGGATGGGTTGTGTCAGAGATGCTTCTCAGATGACAATGGCTTGGTATGACTGAATGACTGAATGATGACAATGACTCAATGACCGCGATATCGATTGGGGGATGAGGAACAAACGTAAGAGGGTAGCGTGAATCCCGCATGTCGTTTTCTTGTCTCCAACCTCAGAAAGCGCCCTTTAGATAACCATTGGACTCTGGTTCACGGTAGACTCCCTCGCTGGAGCCGCCATAAGGCGTGGAGATTCCGACGGAGGGGTTCGAGGGAGGGATGTAGCCGGTTCGCATGTAGGGGTAGAAAAATCCGGGGTGGAACACCGTAAGCGTTGCGCAGGCGATGGCGATCATCCTGTCACTGTTAGCCGCGAACCGGGCAGGGAAACGGTACTTCCACTCACAGTCCGTCGAGGATGAGGAATTCGTGCTCCTTCCTCATCATCTCGTTTCCCCAGCCGCCAACCATCTCAGGTATCCTGGGGAAGTTAGTGCCCGAAACCTCAGAGCCGGTAACAACGAATGCTCACCTGTAGACGCACCGGATCAACACAGTGACATACGCAAGGGCGACACTCCCCTGGAAGAACCGTGCCTTCACCTGCACAACCCGGTCCTCCTTCGTCACTGCCGCCTTAACCCTCCGGCTCCTCCACCTCCTGATGCTGTAATCGATGGTGATAATCCCGCAACACGCCATCGTGGCTACCTGGAACGCAATCCCCGCGATTATCACATTATTCCCGATATCCAACAAATCCATATCATGATTCGCCGAAGCAGAGGCTGCTATCCCTCCTCCGGCAGCCTGCAAGAGGATCGACCCGATATCACATCCGATAAACACCCACGTATACAGATTCGGATTCAGCCACGAATACTCTGGCCCATTGAGTCGTATAAAGTGCTTCAACGTGAAATATATTCCCCCCGCGATGAACGAAGGTCCAATGATGAGACACACAATCTGCATGCGCGTGCCAGTCTCGTCCCACGGGTTGTTGTTCATGATCAGCCGCCCCGCGTAGCCAACCGTCTCGATGAGGCAACCCGCGGCGATGGCGAGTGAGTAGGCGTAGACCTTCTTCGTAGCGCCGAGGACGAGCTGGGAGAGGAGGAGGAGGGCGAAGACGGCGAGGAGGGCGGCGTTGGGGCCTAGGACAGGATAGTAGCCGTACGTGGTGGCTTCGACGGGGCACTCGAACGTGACCGACGTGCAGTCGGTCGTGCTTCCGGACATGTCGGAGTTAGGGTGGTGAGGAGAAGTGTTGGGACTGGGGAGAGCGAGAGGGCGAGTGAAGCCGGAGAGGGCCTGAAAGGGCGATGAAGAAACACATGGATTGGAACGAGAAATAAGACACCGGCGCCGTTTTTATTTTTTGTGTGACGGTCAGTTTGCAAGCATATTGGAACCCCCCCCCCCTGCATCAAGGGGCTTTTCTTAAATACGGTATGCCTATGTGTGCGTCAGCCGGGTACTGCGAGCTTTAAGCTTCGCATGGCCGGACCCGCAACGGGAGCGGGTGTCCGAGAGGTGTTTTCCTGAATAGGCCTAGTGTGCGACGTTCGGATTTCGATCCACCTCGCTTGAGCCCGCCCTCGATTTCTCGTCCGAGCCACACGCACCGGAAATATCCTCTAATCCGCTTGGCCTAACGTCGCTCGTACTGTGAACCAGTGGGACTCTTCACCGGGAAATTCAGCATGGCTGCGAGGAAACAGACTCTGGGTGCTTGTTCTCCCTAGCCTCCAGCGACACGTAGGACTGACTCTTGAGGTTTCCGGCAATCTCACGATGTGGCTCGGAAAAAGAACATTTGCTATTTTTCTTAACTCTTCCAGCATGTACGGGCTGCCCGATGCAATGGACAACCCCCCGACCCGACTACAGAACCCCTCAGGCCGCCCGGTGAAAACTATTCCCACCTCCCGGCTACCTACCGACCGCCCTCGGGGCCGCCCGATCGCAATCTGCTCGATAAGCTGGGTGCGGGTGTTGTAAGTGGGACCAAGTCCGAGAAATCTCGGAAACGAGAGCCCTGGGAATAATTTCTGGGTATCAGTCAAAGGCGAGTCGTTCTTCGAATCCGAGACATCTCGAATATGCCAGCTCCAGTAACAGGATGTAGGATCATCCCAGGCATGGCGACGCCGCATCGCAGGTATTGGCGTATGACACTTTAGATCGCCGTAATTATGTTAAAGGAACGAATGATAAAGCATTTGTAGCAGGTTACGAATGCCGCCCAATATGAACTTTGGTTTTCCCGACTCCCTTCTATTCCCAAGTCCCCTACTATCATGTTACCCGTGCCTCTTCATTTAAGTTTTAACCCGCTTCTTGAGCCTGGTGCGGACGCCGCTGGGCTTGTTGAACCAGTAGTTATAGGTCTGTCACTCTCCCCCAGGCTCTATGAGCTCGAGCTGATATTCCAGCAGGAGCTGCGGAATCCTCTTGTACATCTTACAGAGGGATATCTGCGCGTCTTGGTTAACCCCCTGGATTGTACCAACAGTGACAAAGACCTCGGTGAGGCAAAGAGCGTCTAAACGTACGTTTTTTTCCAATGCAGGTCCGTGAGCCACCTCTAAACTATTTCACAATGTCGGATTAGCAGCGAGGTCGCTTGGTCGCGACCAAATAAGATGTACCTCGAACATATATCGGTCCATAATGTTGGCGTCAAGACGGAACCAGCGTTTTGGGACGAATTCGTCGGCGTCGTGGCCAAAGACGGTCCGATCCCGGTGTACGACGGCCGCGTTGACCCCGACTCTCGCACCGCTGGGGAAGTAGTGGCCACAAATCTCGTGCCCGCCGGGGGCCACGGGTCGGGGCATGGCTAATCCGGCGCTGGGATGCAGCCGCATCCCTTCCTTATAACATGCTGCCAGGTATGAAGCTTGGCCGCCTCGTGATACCGTACCGGATTGCTCAGGTTCCCAGAACTGGTCGACTTGACATACGCGTCGGGATGCTTCATGAGATGGTATAGTATGGAGGTGATGGAGGCTGCGGTAGTGTCCGAGCCTGCAAATCTTCAATTTGGTCAGAGAAACAGCGAGCCACGAACCAATTGGAGCCCGACTAACAGAGCAACGTAGACCTCCACCGTAACCTCTGTCGGGCCGAAATCCACCTCCGGCCCTTTGTCCTGCATGATCTCAAACAGACTCTTCAAGACATCCCGCTCGACATCCTCCCCCTTCTCCAGCAACGACTCTCAATCCGCCACACAATTCTGCGCCGCATTTTCAACCTCGCCAACGCTCTTTAGGGCGCGGTAAACTGTCGGGACTACAGCGCTGCCGAGGAGGAAAAACGGTCTGACGTAGGTTGGCATGACGCTCACGGCACCAAGGATGGGTAGGAGGAGGTTGAGAGCGCGGATGTAGCCGTTGTGAACACTTCCAACTTTCAGGAACCTAAACATGCGGCTGAAGAAAAACTGGCCGATTACGTCGAAGGCGTATCTGGTTACGTTTGGCTAGACTAATAAGAGATGGGCGGGCTGGGTGATCTCACAGTAGGGACCACTGAGCTATATCGATAACCTTGCCGGCAGAAGCAACCTCTTCCATCTTGGCCAGGAGAACGTTTGTGCAGGAGTCGATATTTTCCTCGGAGCGGGCGATGTTTGACATCGAGTAGACACCATTCACGATCTTCCGATGGACCGAATGCACGCGCTCGTCTGTGGCGGTGAAATTGTCCGGATATTTACCTAGGTTTCGTTAAAAACAGCGATCAGAAGACCTCCCGATTGGGGATATCCGTACACCATGCCGGACGCCACGGTGTTTAAAAGTCTGTCTGGAAGGGATATTAGTGATCAGCATACCTATGATGTTGACCTTTTTGCCGCATCGTACCTTAGTGAACCCCGAATTGACGGCATATATTGTCCTCAGGGCATCTGGATGTGAGATGGCCACTTCATTTGGCGCGATCCGCACGATCGGTCCTGCGATGGAACTTCGGTCAGCTATTGTTTCGAAATACATGGCGAGAAATAGGACCCGAACTCACCGAAATGGGAATGCAGCCTCTACACCTTCTCGAACCTAGCATCCTTGATTTGGAAGAGGATCCATAACCGGGATATGGAGGCCAGGCATGGGCCAGGGTATTTCGCAAGGGGATGGAAGTGTCGCGCATATATGATCCACGCAAAATAATAGAGGCTGAAGGCGGATGGGACGAGGATGGATAGGGAGAGTGAGCAGTAAGCTCGGAATAGGGAAAAAGAGAGCATCTTTAAAAGCACTTACTGGTTTGGGTGTTGGTTGCGTGGTTTCCTCAGTCAAGATGCCAAATAGGTTGACTCTTCAAGGGCTAAGCAGCCTTATCTTTGTATTCATATCTGTTGCTACCTCTGTATTCCCGCATGCATATCTTGCTATGGCAGAATAATAGTGGGCGACATCCACCGTGCATTTCCAATCGGAATTCTTGCGGCAGTATTCAAAGTCGTACGGTAAGCAGCCTTCGGCTGGGCCCTCTTGGGTGTCATCAACGGAAAATCGTGAAAATAACTGAATCAATGGGCCAATCCTTCTCCTCTAGGAAGCTGGGGGTGGCAGATTCTCCGCGTGGCGTCCCCATTGTGCGCAGAGGCGGCCGATATCCCTATCTTCGTCATGACGTCTTTATAGGGAAAAGGAATTAATACGTCAGCATAAGGGGACTAGGACTGTCTAAAATAAATCCTAGGTAACGAAGACGATTACCCCGCCGGAAGCAGGCTGTTACCCCTTCCCCTAGAGTACTAGTCCAAAGAGGGAAATATGTTGACTTGGTCAATCCTGGTGACAGTCCCATCGGATTTCTCCCCGCAATACATTAGTGGGGTAAAGGCCGCGATGCTGGAGCTCATTCCCGTGGATGGAGCTGAGCTGTCCACACATACTCTGAAATGCGCTGTGCGGCGGACGCTTACAGAAACAGGTTGGATCTCCTACATTCGACTCACCAGTCGTACCTGATCACGATCCGGCCGGACGAGGAGATAATCAGGCCACTTAGGACATCCATGGTGCTGCAGAACGTGCCCACTCTGAGGCATATTTTGCTTCATGTGGCGGTGATGGTAGGTATAGCATATGCATTAGATGTGGTGCATTCATTCACTCGAGCTGCTAATGCACATGTGATCTTGGATACGAGGTCTAAGTACACGTCTATGAAAGGCCCTATACAGGACGACGAGCTCAACAAGATCGTGGAGCAGTTGAATTTCGGCCGCTGGAACTTTTTACGGCGCACTCTACGGGCCGAAACCAGTGCGGGATGTCATGTAGGAGGTTGTGAAGCAGTCTTTCTCCGCCATCCCCGGCACTAAGTTCTACTTCTCCGAGGATATGCCGGACAACATCGTCCTACAGACCCGCCATCTGACCCTGCAGGGGATCCCTACTACTACCGAGTTAGAATGGGTGCAAGTCCTCTCCTCGTACTCCAACCTTCCCTTCTTGCATTCAAGAAACCCATCTAAAACATGAGTACCACACAGGAACTGGCTCCCAAAGGGTGCCCACCTCTCCTTCGCCCCTATATCAAAGGTAACGGGTGATGGCGCCGTAGCCCAATATGCCCTCACCCGCTCCCGCTGCGAGCAGGCTGGCTTCGACTTCATCGGTACCTTCTGCGTCGGCATGTGCGAGATGCACCACATTGTTTGCCTCGTCTTCGACCGCGAGGATCCGTCTTCGCGCGCTCGCGCCCACTCGCTGATCGCGACGCTCGTCGACGACACGGCCGCCAGGGGATGGGGCGAGTACAGGACGCACCTGGCGCTAATGGACCAAATAGCAGGGGCCTACAACTTCAACGGGAACGCTCAGATGAGGCTGAATGAGAAGATAAAGGATGCGTTGGATCCCAAGGCGGCTCTAGCGCCAGGTAAGAATGGGATATGGCCGAAGGGATATGACACTGAGGCTTAAAAGATCGAGGGTGAGTGGCTGGATAGTCTTGAACGAGGTGGTGGGGATGAAGCGGAGTTGTAGAGAAGATATGGATGATGGGGTAGCCTATTGGCCGCATTACACTATGGCGCATGCCAAAGGTTATATATGGTGTTAATTCTATGTATGCGCGAGGAATTTCCATTTCAGTCTCCCAGTGAACTCATGTGAAGGCGGCGGCTTCCCTATTAGTAGCCTCTTACATTGGTCTATCTCTGTTCCTTCTCATCTGATAGCCTTAGGATTTCATAATAAGTAACCCTGGCACTCGATCTAGTTTCGTAACAACAATTGTTAATTCAGGAGTGAATTAAGCTCTGCATTCATATAGAATATATGCTTTTGACAAGTCATAATGATCGTTCGCGGAAAGCCAGGATGACCTCGGGATACGGGTTGAGGAACTTTACAGGAGTAGGATATAGTATGTCCGTGTGATGATGTTTATGCGACGTTGGTGGCAGAGGAGCCACGGGAATGTGGCGGACCGACGAAATAGGAGGGTCCTTTGACACGTCGGCTCGGCTAGCCTGGACTAGTGCAGAACAAGAAAGGTCAAACACGGCCCCCGGGGCCCACTCCACAACTGAATTCCTTTGGCCTTGGGCCCCCATCCTTATCCCCAAAGTGGGGTCAGCGAACAAGTATCACAAATATCTCACCACCCCCGAATTTTATTCTTAGTGCCGCCTCCCCCCTGGCCGCGCCGCCCTAGTACACTTTAGTGTCTTGGTCTGGCATGGTTCCAAGCATTCCAGTGCCGTTGTTGCCGATATCACCTTGTTCTCTATCTCTCCCGGGGTCGTACATGTCCGACACTCTGCAGGCGGCGGTACTGATATGGACAGGGTGACATCAAGCTAGCTCCCGCAACGCCCGCGTCAACCTGTCTCAGTGTCCTCTTTAAGGGTCGCCAAGATTTCCCTTTGTTCATCACTGTCCAGTTTGCGCGTTGTTGACCCGTCTTAATTTACTGCACTTGAATTCTTTCTATTTAACATTCTCGGGTTCCATTTTCATCTGTAGACCCAATTTCATCGCACTACTCATCTAGTGGCGAGACAAGCCCATGTGCGCTCTGGTTCTACATATCTCTCTCTCTCATGGCTCGTATGGTCCTCTTGCTCTCTGCCCGGTCAGGAGCTCCGCCTCGCCGCTCTCCCGGACCACATACACGTCTTCATGCCGGACCCCGAACTTGCCCTCGAGGTAGATGCCAGGCTCGTTAGTAAAGGTCATTCCGGGCTCGAGCTTCGCACCCGTATTCCACTTGTTAAGATAGGGGGACTCGTGCGCTTAGAAAAGAGTGCAATGTTAGTGTCTGGGTCTCTTTCCACGAGTCGGAGATCTCTTAGCGCACCTTTGATGCCGATACCGTGGCCTATCCTGTGGGTGAATGCCGGTCCGTAGCCCGCGTCCTCAATCACTTTGCGGCCGGCAATGTCGACGCTTGCGGCGGTGTTCCCCGGCTTAAATGCCTTGGCGCCGGCAGTCTGGGCGTCCAGGACAATGTCCCAGACTTTAGCCTTTTCCTCATCAATCTGCCTCTCCCCAGTCGCCAACCCCTTGTTAGCAGAGCTGTCAGACAGTCCAAGAGTCTTCCACAGCCAGTTTCTCTGATACGCAGTGCTCGGAAGAGGATCGATAACGAAGCTCCTGCAGATATCAGAGCTGTAGCCCAGGTAATGCGCCCCAACGTCGATGACAACCATGGTGTCATACGTGAGCTTCTTCCAGCCCGTGACGAACCCACCATGGGGGAGGGCCCCGTGCTCCTCGAACAGCACAATGTTGAAGAATAACTCAAAGCCGATGGAAAGCAGCGCATTGTTGAGTATGTCAGTGACCTCATCTTCCGTCAGCCCCGGAACAAGACATGGCCTCATCGCCCTAACCGCGACGACCGTGCCCGTGTTGACAGCCCGAATGAGCTCAACCTCTGCCTCGCTCTTCAGCTGCCTCACCCTCTCAGCAGCGGGGCTCATCCCGACCGTCTCGAACCCGGCGCTGTCCAACCCCCGGACAATATAGTCCCGCATCTCCTCCTCAATCATGATCTTCAGCTTCCCCCCCTTGCCGGCACCCCGGAACAGCCGCGACTCCATGAGTGTGTCATACGGGTTCCAGTGCTCTTCCCACACGACGATGTCCAGCTCCTCGTTGTTCTTGGACGGGATGCCGAGCATGCGCACGCGACCCTCTTCAAAGTGCGGTGCGAGGAAGGCCGTCTTGGCAGTGACTTCGCCTGACGACGACTTCTCCGGCAGTACTAGCATGATGAAAGGGCGCTCCTCCGGCTCCCATGGCTCCCAGTCGGGCTGGGAGATGTTCGCGTAGTACCTGGTTAAACTGTATTAGAGAATACGCTGCAAAATCCCCAAAGCAGGGTTGTGGTCTCGCCCTACTGGAAAGCATATCCTGGCTCGAGAGCAAAAGCATCCACTCCGTCGGAATCGAGAGATTTGGCCAGGCGGTCTCGCCTCTCGACGAACTCCTCCGCCTCGATGGGCTTCGCCGAGTCCAGGAACGAGAGGTCGGAGTGCAGGCTGTCGATGGCGCACTGCTGGACCTGCTCGACACTAAGCGTGCTAACATTCCGGCGCAGGGTCCAGCGGGCTAAGAAAAGCCACATAGATGTCCCCCAGACGAGCATAAGACCGATGACAGCGAGGAAGCGACGGTGACTCCGGAGGGATCCCCACATTCGGGAGGGGCCCGAGAGCGGCGTAATTGCCTTATCTGGACTCCCCATCTTGGCCCAAAAAAGGTTGTTGCAAGATGGTGGTTCTTATCCGGGAGAAGCGAAAGATTTTTTGGAGGAGGGAAACCGAAGCGCAAGAGGGAGGAGGAAAGAAACAGAATTGACTTAGCGCGAATCTGCATGTCGTGTGAAAATCCGCTAGGTATTTGCCGACCGTCCCGCCGAAAACCCGACCTGTGACGTTGCAGTCCGATATCCCGGGTGCGAATCCTTTGCGGAGCTAGACTCCGTGCATGGCCCCTCTCTTATCTCCCCACAGCACGCCGATCCCGGTGCAACCCTCGGGGCATACTTCCGTCTATGGCTCCTCTTTCTTATTCTCCCTCAATTATCCCCTCCATTTCCACATTTTGTCATTCTTCAAACCCGCTATGTCGTCTACTCCTTAGACTCCATCATGTCTACTAACATGGAGGATGACAAAGGCACGTCTTTGGGCGTCGACCCAGTTCCTCAACCAGCCCAGGATGATCAGATCGAGAAAGGGGACGAGAAAGATGCCGACTTTGTGGCAGCCAAGTCGGTCGACGCCGAGGTCCTCGAGCCGGAACCAAAGGCCTACTACAGCCGCCTCTCCGTCTGGCTAATGATTCTCTTCTCAGGCCTAGCGATTGGGTCGGACGGCTAGTAAGACATGTTCACACCGTCCTGGGAACAAAGAACACGTCTCTGACAAAGAACCCAAGCAACGCCGCGGTAGTTGGCAACATCTCGCTCGTACTCCAAACTCTCTATCCGCATGACTTTACAGACGCTCTCTATTCCCGCCTTTCCAACGCCTTCCTGATCGGCATGATCATCGGCATGGTCTTTTTCGGCGTCGTGGTGGACCAGATTGGCCGCAAGTCCGGGGCTGCTTCCACCACGGCCCTCCTCGTGCTCGGCATTGTCCTCTCCACCGCCTCGAGCGGGACTACTCCCACGGGCATGTTCTGGATGATGATCATCGCCCGCGGCGTCGCGGGTGTGGGTGCCGGAGGGGAGTACCCCGTCTCCGGGGCGGGTGCGGCGGAGGCCACCGATGAGGACGACAGGTACCGCAAGAACCGTGGCTTCATGTTCGCCATGCTGGCTGACCTGTCGGCCACCCTTGGCTACGTTTTTGGGGGTCTAGTTCCCTTGCTGCTGCTCCTCTGTGTAAAACAAAAGGAGTCCAAATACGAAATCGTCTGGCGCACCGCTTTCGCCCTCGGCATGCTGCCGCCGCTCTCGATCTTCTGGTTCCGCATGCGTATGGCAGTTTCGACCGCATACCGCAAGTCGGCCATGCGCAAGCAACGGACCCCGTACCTGCTCGCGTTCAAGCGGTACTGGAGACACCTGCTTGGCGCGTCAGCGACATGGTTCATCTACAACTGGATCAGCGTCCCGTTTGGCATCTTCAGCGCGACTATCGTCACCGGGGTTAACGCTGACGAGGACTTCATCAAAAACCTCGGTTGGGGGGTAGTCATCCAGTGCTTCTACATCCCAGGCCCGTTTCTGGGAGGCTACCTGTCTGATCGGATCGGGCGGCGGAAGACGATGACATTAGGCTTCACCCTCCAGGCGATCATGGGATTTATTCTGGGAGGTGCAATGGGCCCTATTCAGAGCATTTTCCCTTTGTTTATCGTCATATACGGTATCTTTTTAACGTTGGGCGAGGTCGGGCCAGGAAGGTGAGCATCTCAGTATTGGAGCTTGTACCAGAAACTTTTTGAGGCTCACTTAACTTTCTAGCACCGTCGTCCTCAATGCAACCGAGTCCTTTCCCACGTCGATCCGCGGCCAAATGATGGGTCTGGTCGCGGCCTTTTCCAAAGCCGGAGCTGCCATCGGGACTGAGGTAAGACGAGCGAATCCACGTTTCATTCTCTAACGGGGCACTATTTTGTGACAAGCCTGACCGTTACCTAGGTCTTCACCGCCATCCAAAACGCCTATACCGAGGATTCTTCCAAGGGAGCCCAGACCGCCTTCCTTGTCGGTTCCGGCTTCGCCGTCTTGGGAGCCCTTTGTGCTTGGTTTGTGATTCCGGATGTGTCCAACCGCCTTGAGCTCACCGACGAAAACTGGAAGCGGTACCTGGCAGAACATGGATGGCAGGCCGAGTGGGGTGATTCTGAGACGAGAGACCCAAGTGGTGTCGTTGTGGATACTCGAGTCTCTTAGAGCTCCAACGCGACTTAGGTAAGTACCCCTCCAGGTAGTAAATGAAAAGAATTAAGTTTCCCTACGTACATTAAACAAAGATTTCGGTACGTGCCCAAAATGGAGTAAACATCTGCCGATGTAACTCGAACCATACCTTCTAAAGAGGTAAACTAACAGATCCACCATGTCGTTAAACAACAAGGGTGCAACAGATCTATTCACTCGTTCTTGTTGTCTCTGGTTCCCCCTTTCTTGGCCCTTACTATGACCTGTGCCATTACAACCATATGTAAGAGCTCAGGCTAGGTGAGTTGTGCAGAACTGGGCGGCATGTCCCCACCGACATCAGCTCCGGTTAGGAAATGATACTGAATTACCTATCTGGTGGAAACCTCTGGGGGCACGAGCTGTCATACATCTGCCCCCTACGTCTCGTCGATTCGGCCGGTGGGCGTTGGAAGAGATGTAAAACCGGTCGCATCGGCAGACAGCACTGGCACCAAATAGCCGGCTCCCCTACCTACAGTAATTCACAGTACTCTCTTACGCCGTCCTCAAATTGGCCGCAATGACATCCACATCCTCTGCTGAGAACCCTAGCTCTCTTGTGAGATATCCCTTGACGCCACCCAAATTCTCATGAACACCCTTAATGAACGCCACCATCGTCCCAGGCCGCGCGCTGGCGATGCTCCTGATCCCGGGGTTGTCCAAGGTCGGCCCGCATTTCCCAGAGGCCTGGAGGAACGGCCCGAGGATGACGTTCCGGAAGGGCTCCACGCCCACGCGGGTGAGGATGTAGTCATGTACGATGGCCTCGGAGGGGGTGTCCACGAGCAGCAGGATCAGTGCTGCCAAGACTCCTGTCCTGTCTTTCCCCGCTGGTTGAACCTGTTAGTCTACATACGATATAGACGTAGGTACGCGGGATACTTACCGGTACAGTGGAAGAGGAAAGGTTGATGCGGCCGATCCCTGATATGTTCAAACACCTTTCTGAAGATCGGTGTCGAGATGTCCAGGATATGCATGTACATCCCCAGAAACCCAGTGACGCCTTCATTGTCCTCCGCAAAGTCCTTCGGATTGACGGGGTTTGGGTCACGGGTATACGGCTCCCAAATGACATTGATCCCCTCGATAACCGGGGCCGGGTATTTTGCTCTCTCCCCGGGATTTCGCAGGTCGAAGATGGCGCCGACGCCCAGTGCTCGAAGCACAGCCTTTCCCTCGCCCGAGATGGTGCTCAGGGCACCAGAGCGGTAGACGAAGCCGGGGCGGAGCGAGGCACCACCGAGATCGCGTACGTTAAAACTACCGGGAACGTTCACAAAGGGGACCTGCGACGTGATTGCTCTGACGGCGTCCAGTGGCAGCTCCGTCCGGACGTCGGTAGCAAGAAGTTCCTGTAGGTCGTAGGCGGTTTTCTGGGTTTCCATCATGTATGTTCGTGTCCGTCGTTATAGGATATAGTCTGTCGAAACTATTTCTGTTTTGAGTATTGTGTGTCGTGGAGTTAAATATTCTCGGATCGCCGTGGGCCTGAGCCGTTTAGCTGTAAAGCTGCGGCGATACGAGGAATACGACAGAACCCTGTGAGTATGACTCGTCCTATGTTCTGAACCCGCAAACTATCAACAAACAGAAGATCTTTCAACTCTGCATCAGCAACATGGAAGGCAGCGGCAGTTGACGGAGTATCGAGGCTGTTATACCCGACTTGTTGAGTCATGAATCTCTTTATTTGCTCATAGGGCTGCTGCATGGTCGTGGTCTGTATTTTTTTTAGAGCAGTTCTGAGACACTCGGCCGTATCCTCGGCAGCTTATTCGCTGTGGAAGGAGCTGTTGCGTAAGGCCTGCTTGGGCTTTTTTTTTTTGGGCCGGAAATACGAGAATACGGACCCTTCCTTCTGCTCGGGTCATCACAAAATTCCAACCGCAACGATGTCCGTCGCCGTGATGAGACCTTCAACGCTACTCTGAAGGGGGACGATCACGTCTCTGGTATGCTTTCAGGTCACCCGCCAGGCTATGTGGGTTTCACAGCAAAAGAAATCCTATATATGCAGGAGAACAGAGACAAGCGTACCGCTGGAGGGAAATCGCCTACACCTATAGTTTACAGTAGAAGGAGAACGGGCAAAGTATGTTGACGCGGTGGGTATTGCTCTACAACAGCCTCAGAGGGATCTAGCTAGTGCCCATGTACTTGGACGCCACTGCTCACGAGGCTAGAATAGTGGAGTAGGCTCATAGCGCGGGCTGGTCAACCAAGGGCGGGCACCGGTTCGCGCTTGGAAACGGCAAACTTTCCCGCCTCCTGCAACAATGATAGTGAGGAACAACTTGCCCACGAGTCTACCTTCTTCTATTTGCGGCATGCAAATATTGTCTAATAAGTGATAACTAGTGACATTTCGCAGAAACCATATGATAATTCTGCCTTCCATTAAACGTAATACGCCTAACTCCTGCGTAGAAAACAGCCTTTGATGTTGGGATAATGTACGGAGCAAAAGAGCGACCGAGAGTCACAGCTCTATTTTGCACGCTTATCGCCTATGCCCCGCTCCCTGGCTCGGTCCAATAAGTACCTGCACAAGGGGCCATTTTGTCCTCTATAAATTCTTTAGCATGGCTCGTCTAGCCGTAGGGCGGGATTTCGATTCCCGAATCCCGGTCCTGTAAGGAAGTCATTGGAGGAATGACTCTCCAAAGTTCCGAAGACACCTGTTAATTCCCCCGCCCCTGCCCGTCCACACCTGTCGGATAAGGCTACCACGCTGTGTAAGGCGTAGGGTTACGTTGAGCCGCGACCTCTCGGCCTGGCGCATCTTAACCCCACATTCGGGATCATACCAATCGTAGCCTTCACGACACTGGAAAATAGCCCTCGGAGACTAGGTAGTATATGGGCACGAGCTGTCACACCACAGATTGTTGAGATTGCGGGGTGGAGAAATGAGCGCTCGCCAATAGTGGTGGGAGAGGGATTCGCACCGGGAAGTGGAGGAATGATGGGCTCGTCGCGCTGCCGATTCGGTTGCCGAAGTCAGGATTGACCGGTCACTAGAGGCTGACCATGCATGAGAGGGCGAAGTGGGTATGATTGACGCGTGGAGGTCAAGCGTGCCCCACTTATACCAGACTGCGGCAGCTACTGGCGGATGTGGCCGAGGGTATAAAAAGGAGACAGCAGTATGTGTTCGAACATAGGGCGACTGGTAGTGCATTTGGCGGCGTTGTTTATATGCACCCGTTTTTAAATCACGGGGCATCACTTTCTTTGCCTCTTAGGCCGCAATTTCTCTCTCGCACACCGTCAGACTAGCGCACCTAACACTTGCACAGCGATATCATTCATCCACCCCAAAATCAAGCATGGCAAGCAACGGGAATATTGTCCCTCTTATTATAGACGGGACGGAGGTTTACTCCGACCAAACTTTTGACGTCTTCAGCCCTTCGACAGGGAAAGTTATCTCACAATGCTCTAATGCAAACACCGCCCAGGCTACGGCTGCCGTCGAGGCCGCGGCTAAAGCCTTCGACTCATGGAGCGAGACAACTCCCAACAACCGCCGCGATATCTTCATCAAGGCTGCGTCGATCTTGGAACACAGAGCTGAGGAGCTGAAAAATTACATGAAGGAGGAGACGGGGTCGGACGACGTCTGGGCCGGGATGAATATCTCTCTGGCGAAGGGATCCATCTTGAACTGCTCAAGCGAGGTGACTAGAATTGCCGGTAGCGTCCCTATCCTTCAGGACCCGTCCTCCGGGGGCCTGATCGTCAAGGAGCCCTACGGCGTGGTATTCGCGATGGCACCATGGTAAGCAAGGCCACCCTTTCGCCACTATTCTGTCTTAACAATTTGGCCGCTAGGAACGCACCGTATGCCCTAGGCTTCCGCGCCGTCTGCTTTGCCATCGCAGCTGGCAACACTGTGGTCTTCAAGGGCTCGGAGCTCAGCCCCCGCTGCTGGTGGGCCATTAGCTCCGTGCTGCAGGAGGCGGGTCTCCCTTCAGGAGTCCTCAACTTAATCACCTGCTCCCCGGGCAACGCGGCTGCTGTCTCGAACGCCATTATCGAGGCACCGCAGGTAAAGAAGATCAATTTCACCGGAAGCACCGCTGTCGGGCGCATACTGGCCAAGATGGCTGGGGAAAACCTCAAGCCCATTCTCCTGGAGCTGGGTGGGAAGGCTCCTGCTATCGTCTGCGAGGACGCGGACCTCGACGTCGCGGCTTTACAGTGTGCTCTTGGGTCTTTTATCCATGCTGGCCAGGTGTGCATGAGCACTGAGCGAATCCTCGTACACAAGAATGTTCGCGCAGATTTCGAGGAGAAGCTCAGGGGTGCCGTCAGCAACATTTGTCCCTCCGATGGGCCCGCGCCTGTCCTCATCTCTGCAGCCGCTGTGGAAAAGAACAAGGAGCTGGTTCAAGATGCTGCGAAAAAAGGCGCTAGAATCGTGTCCGGCGACATAGATGCCGCCACTCCAACCAATACGTCGTTATACCCAGTTATCGTTGGTGAGGCGACGCCGGACATGAACATCTACATGACTGAGTCCTTCGGGCCGACTGTATCTCTAATTAGCTTCGACGATGAGAAGGACGCCATCCGCGTTGCGAACGACACAGAGTATGGACTCAGCTCCTCTATATTCACCAAGGACCTGAGGAGGGCGCTTTTCCTGGCGAAGAAGATTGAGACTGGCGCTGTTCACATCAACCGGATGACGGTCCACGATGAGGGGGCACTGCCGCACGGGGGTGCCAAGTCGAGTGGCTTTGGGAGGTTTAATGCGGGGTTAGACGAGTGGCTGCGTACGAAGAATATTACCTTTGATGCCGTTACGGAGTATTAGATAACGTAGCATATCTTGCGTGCCCACCAAATGGCTGCAGGAAATTGGAATGATTTTGATCCCGATGGATATAGTACACCAGTCCGGGCTGTGTTCACGCCTCATAAACGCCCGGATATTAAAAATGAGATGTGGAGGCACATGTGGCTGAACCTCTCGTCGGTTTCATGAATACTCCGGCATATTGGCTTGCTTAAACCCCTAAGCATAAAGTCTGTGTGTAGAACCTAATTGAGACAGGTCCTCTGAGGCCGTAGGGCGGAGGATTACAAGACCCCACCCAAGGGATTTAGACCAGTTCTCTAACTAGAGATAACTAGAGAATCTCCTTCCCTCCCTTCCATATGTCGCCACCTAGCTCCACGTTCTATCGGCCACGGAACCACGGCCGCGTAAAAGCTATTGGAAAGCGTCCTGGGTATCGTCTAAACCGTTGTTAAGCCACAAAACTGAAGGATCAAACGATGGATCCTCGCTGAAGGGCACATTCTCAAGATCGGCCGGAACATGGTTGCCCATCCACGTAAACATGTCTATCTGAGCCAAGAATCCCCCCATCGCAGGGTCGACTTCTATATCCGGTCTCCACACAATTTGCTCGGCGCCGGGGGCACTGTCGTCTCGCCCCGTAGTGGCCTTCTCTTGCCCTGCTTGGCTCGTGCTACGGTTACCCAGTTCCTGTTCCGGTGGTAACAGCAGAGAACCTGGAATCTCGTCATCCAATTTCCTTTTGTGTAACATATATAGTATGGAGGAGTGATATCGTCTAGCCGGGGTCCATGAAGTAGAAAGACCCTTGAGCGTGAGGAGGCCAGACCCGATCTTGTCTGTCTCCAGCTTCCCATGGCTCACGTCTCGGGAAAGAAGCATGAGGAGCGCCGAGAGGGTACAATGCGTCGCGGTGATGGGCGACTGCCTGAAGCTGCCGAATATCTCCCGGTACTGGTCGCCGAGAGTACATATTTGTTTCGCGCTATCTAGAGAGAGCACCTCGGCCTTGGGAGAAGGGTTGGTTTCGAGATTGTAGTGAGCCTCTACAAGGGTCGGGGAGCTTGTATTCGGTTTTTTTCGGATGAACGGCTTTGCGAGGAGGATAATGGCCGTGTTGTAAACCATGGACAGGATGTAGGCCTGCGGGAATTGGTTTAAAGTACCGCCTCGGACTGGCTTGAGCTCGGCGGGTAAGCTGTATTGCCAGCTTTTTAACGACAGCAGGCAGGAGTCGAAGAAGCTCTGTCTCTGCGTTTCAAGGGCCGGTTTCTTGGGGGCGTATCTGCCCATCGGTCAACTAGTCGTCCGAGGGAGACGAGCCAGAGATCTACTAAAGAGGTATAGACTGATCGGAATCACGTACAGGTTCAGTATAATCTTCTCTAGAATCTGGCAGAGGGTATTTAAGGCATTCTGAAGAGCCACTAATAAAGAGTGACGGACACACGTAGACTCATCCGCTTCTCCGGTGTTGGACGTCAATGAGGGTCTCCGCACCGCACCCTGTAGGTCCTTTTGCGACGCAAACTGGTCAGTATACTAACAGGAGCCCCTATTTGGTCGAAAGTTCGGGTTCGGATGGTTTCATTCCTACCAGCATTGTGCAAACGCGACCGGTATAGCACGACGCGAGTTTATCGTTGCAATACAATGTCCAGTATATCTGCCTCCGGAGTTCGGCCTCTTCGTCAGTTATTTGGTCGGAGCTGGCGAGCGCCCCTGGGTCGATGTGGAGCCCCATGTCTAGAACCAAGCGGTTTGCCATTCCATGATACAGCCAACCCACTGCGTCCTGGCCACGTGCCTAGACAAACTACCAGTTAGATTCTCTATCGATGAAATAGCGGGGATGTACGGGAACCCTACTATGCAAACAGTCCCCAGAATAGTGAGCGACTGTAACGTTGTGATTTTAGGCTGCTTGATATCGGCATGAAGGAGGTCCTCGGCAACCTCGAGAAATGAGCAGCCGGCAGTATTGGGGTCGTTAGGGTCCGATCGGACTTCAGGCCGGTCGGTGAAGCGGGAGCCACAGGAAAGAATCGAATTTAGAAGCAACGGGCTGAAATATCGTCCTCTGGAGCGGCGATCTTGTCGAAAGAGCTTCTCATCGACTACCTGGCACCAAGGTTGCTCCCAAGTGAAGTACAGGTCTATGAGATGAGACTCGAGCTCGCCCGTAATAGGGGAACTCTCCTTGAGGGTTCGGTGACAAACGCCGAAATCTCTCTCGGCCCGTCCTCGTATCGAACCGCCGTATGTATCTACTGTGTCTATAGGATTAATGGTGAAGATGTGGTTAGTCTCGACGGAGTGTGGAGAGGAAGGCAGAATGAACGAAACTGTGTCAACAGGCAGTGTTCACCCACCATGA
Organism: Microascus cirrosus; assembly: GCA_030271035.1. NCBI lineage: Eukaryota > Fungi > Ascomycota > Sordariomycetes > Microascales > Microascaceae > Microascus > Microascus cirrosus. The sequence goes on along the minus strand of JAMBUN010000324.1, from coordinate 235,609 downwards.
CACACAGGAAAGTCAAGGCGCCCACTCGTCGACCCGAAATACCTCGCCTCCCCATCGGTGTCGAAATTCAAGGGCTCCCCCAGGCCCAAAGAGCCTTCGAACGCCTCACACAGCTCTTCAACCACAGTCGGCGTCTCACTGGGGCCCGCTATTGATGACCTCGTGGTCACGGTGGGGTTGGCATTATTCTGCAGAAGTTGCGTGACTGAGGCGTCGATGTCGATGGAGTGGAGCCGGAGAACCTGCTCCAGAACACTGACGCGCGTCTGCAGGAGGCGGACATAGGACTTCGGGGCCGTGCCGCGGCCGTCGCCGTCGGTGGTGTATGCGCAGGTGATGCCGCGGCAGAGACACCGGGCGCAAGCAGGGTGGTTCCCGTCGCACTGATGGGTGTTAGTGCGGCATGAAGGGGGAAGTCAGGGTATCGAGTCCTGAAGGAGGTGAGAGAGAGGAAGCAGGGGGTGGGTGGTAGGGTGTGTTCCTGGCTTAGCCCACCTTTGCGCGACGTCGACGGCACTCCTGGCAGGCCTTCGGGGCGTACTTGCTCCGACCTCCCGCTCTCTTACTAGCCATGTTGGGGAGAGCTTCCGTACACATGCTCTGTGCACTCAACGAGTAGCAGTAGCGCGGAATGAGGATTCCGTCCACGGCAACAAGAGCTGGAGGGGTGCTCAATAAGGAATATCTAGTGCTGAGTGGTTCTGATGGCCCCACAAGCCTTCCTTTTGGAGTTTAGGGGTGCGTCTCCTGAGGGTTCGAGTTTTCTGGTCGGTTTCATGCGGGCTCGGGGTACCTTTGTTGTGAGGGACGCCTGCGAGAGAATGATGCGCGCGATTATCGGTGTTCCTTCTCAGACCGGAGAAAATCCCTGATGCGGGTGTAGGGCGGAATTCAAATTCCTTGTCTGGGTGGAGACACTCTGCGAAGCTTTGGCAAACGAGCGCCACCCCTCGTCATACTGTGTTGCAGGTATAAATTAGCTCCCATTGAGAACCAGTGTCTGAGACCCTGGGGGGTAGGAAATGGTTAACTCTTTAAGAAAACTCCTGCTCTACTCTATTAACACTCTTCTCTATCAGTCAGTAATCATGTTCCATGACCTATTGTTACGAAAAGCACGGGCGATAGTACCGCGACAATTATCACTACGTTCAGGTGGTCCGCGTGGGCCACTGGATTGGGCTAGCAGGGCAAAGTATACTCTACAGAAAGTCTCACCATGACCAGCCGAACCCGCCTAGTATAGTGAGACCCGCCACTCGGCACCAATAGGCGGCTCGGACCCCGACACCAGCATCTTAACAGAAGACGTGGTCGGGCAGATCGAAGCAAACATTCGCAACCGTCGATAGAGCGCGCTCTTAAGCACGCGGAGGCAAGGCTGGACGCAGGTGTTCCGCGTGAACAAGTGCCACATCCCACCCTCGGCGATGAGGCGCAGGAGCACATGGTGCGGAACCTGACTGGTTACATAGCCGTCCCGCACGCGATGGATATGTGCGTGGAGGTTACGCGCCAGGGGGATGGGCCTTCTATACGGGTTAAGGGTTTTTCCTGTGATGTGTTTTATTTTCGTCCCCCCGTTATGATCTCCTCATGGTCTGTGCCGCGTAAGACCTTATTGTTCTAGAGCGTACCGAACGATATAGATCGGCTTAAGTCACGTCCAGGTTGCGAGGATCTACTGCGTCAGGACAGTATCTACGATGTAAGCGAAGAGATTGGTCATTTCGCCTCAAAGTGTGACTTCTTGCGATCCCAACAATTGTCCCAGCCCGCATGGAACAGGGAAGTTTTGACTACACTATAGGATGCTTAAACATATGACTGTGTGCTATGCTACCGCGAACGTAATAGTCAAGAATATTGCCGTGATAGAAACAAACACTGTGGCTGGCCTGGTGGGTTGCAGAGACACCTGGTATAAACCGGCGTTCACGATCCTAACTCTTAGACGACCCGGATGCAAAATTGTCGGACAGGGCTAAGCAGATATATTGGGATCAACCTCTTAACTACCGCTTAAAATTCCCAGGGGCCGGGATCCTCAAGGCCTCTAGCCGTAGAGAAAGCCCTGAGCAGCACGCCACTAAGCATACCCTCAATGCGAAGCAAACAGGTTATGGGAGTGGCGCAGCCGTTCCTCATCAGAACCGATGTGAACGAGGTGCGCCCACAGAAGCCTTGCCATCCAGCAGATCCTAGGCCATACCAACATAAGGCTGGGAATACGGGGGCTGCTTGAGTAATATTAACGTCGGATATAGCCGATCTAAATCATTTTCCCGTACGCTTCACGTGGTGGAAAGGGGTTGCACCTGGTTCAGAGGAACAGATTGGCGGACAATGATTGGTGAGAAGTCCGAGATGCAGGCCGGAACCTGACCCGCACGAACTGCGCATAAATTGGCGCTGCTCGTATACTGCCCGATTGGGTAGATTCGCGACATAGGCGTCTAAGCTCGTCTATAAAGCAAGACGATGTCCACACAGGGGTGCCTGATGAACAGGATCTATTCGGCTAACCTCCCCGCAAAGGCTCCCCAAGTCATATTCTCACCATACGTCGAGCCTTCCCAACATTTGTCTACTAATTTTAACGCCATGAAAGTCTTCACAATAGGGTTATTAGCCATAACCAGCACCATTAATCTCGCCTCTGCGGGTATCATCTTCCCGGAGCTGGACACGCCGTTCTGGGTGATGCGGAAGTCCCAGGAAGTGACAGATCCAGGCCGTCCCGACCCGTTCAACGAGACCCATCAGCGACGCGTCATGATAGACAAGTACACCCCAGTTCCAAAAAAAGCCTGTCTGGAAACCTGCCGCTTGCCATACATGCCGGACACCATCGCTGCTGTCCAGGACGCAGCGGTAGATTACTACGTCGACTGGGCACTTCAAGGGGAATTCCAATGGCCGAGCGGCCTCCTTGCTAAAACCGAGATTGACTTCTGCTGTGAGGCGGAGGAACCCGACAGCAATCAGGCCCTGTTTCCTACGGTCGTATTCGCCCCCGGCTACAACGCCAGTCGCTACCTCTACTCGTCTATCGCACAGAACCTTGCGGGAATGGGCTACAACATTATAGTCACTGACCACCCTTACGACGCCAATATTGTCCAGTTCCCAGACGGGACTGACATCCTCGGGGCGCCGCTGGAATTCACCCCGCAGGTAGCCGAGTTCCTCATTCGCGAGCGGGTAGCCGACATATCGCTCATCCTCGACACACTAGGCTTCACCAACGACGACAGGGTTGTCAACATAGGCCACTCCCTCGGTGGGGCGGCCGCGGTTCTAGCCGTAGCTACCGACGATAGGGTCGCGGGAGGCGTCAACCTTGATGGGAGCATGTATGGGACTGACACTGCCTCACGCCCGGTACTGCTATTTGCAGCGGAGAACCACCCTTTCGACTCCGACCCTTCATGGGATGACTTCGTAAACAGATCGCGGCCGCTTGGGACCTGGGTCAAGTGGCTGACCCTGGAGGCGTCGGCGCACTGGAGCTTCACCGATTACCCAGTCTTCTTGGACATTGCTGACCTCAGGGACAAGGGGGATCTGTTGGATATTGTCTACGGAGGAATCCGAGGTGAGAGGGTGTTGAGTATTTTGCGCGAATACTTGTCCGACTTCGTGGATTTTGTGCTGGACGATACAGGAACTGGGTTGCTCGAGGGACCCAGCGAGGATTTCGACGAAGTGAAGTTTGTCGAGTTGAGTCTGCGATAGCCATCGAGGCCAAAAAAGATGGAGCTGTCTAATACTGTCCTATGGGTGCCTACGCGGATGCGACAGTGTCCAACAACAAACATGCGATGTCCATGAAACCTAGATGCATCTCTACCGCACAAAGTGAAATCTAAACCAAGCAGGCCAGGCCCGAATCCAGTACTCAGCCGCCCGGTCCACTTTCACCACTTAAATTACTCTTCTTTCGTAGCAAGACGAAACTCCCGTACGCTCAAAGCATAAACATATGTTACCTGCATCACACGCTCCTAACTTCCTGCACCTGTGCCACAGCTTCTTCTACCTTATCCTTCCTCGGCAATGACGCCAGCCGCGGATTCGGCGCCTCGAAAATATCCGTCAGCTCCTCCAACGTGTGACCCTTAGTCTCCACCATGATAAAGTAATAGTAGACAGCCTCCGCCGTGCAGGTTCCCAGGTAGATGAAATAGGTCTTCCAGGTGATGTCTTCCAGGGCGATTGGGAAAGCGAACTGGTTGACGAGGGCCGCGGCGTTGCCGGCCATGTTCTGAAGGGCCATACCCTTGGCGCGCTGCTCGTAAGAGAGACACTCGACAGGGTACAGGGCTTGTAGTGGCGTGTACGCGGCGGAGAACACAATTCCGATCAGGAATACAAAGACAATTGACGCCTTTGCCGCGCCAGTATTGTCGTGCTCGTAGAAGGCGCCGGTTCCTCCGAGCATCCCCGCCCACAGGAGCGCCATGGTCGCGCAACACGAGATAAGCATATTACGCCTCCCAAAGCGATCCATCAGACTCGCACCGAAGCAGGCGGCCGCTCCGCTGGTGATGGTGATTCCTAGATTGATATTGAGGACGGTCTCCGAGTCGGTGATGCCTGTCGTGGAGAGCATGCCGGGCAGGAAATACGAGACCCCATTCTGACCGGTCCACTGGCTAAAGGCACTCACCGCCACGGCGCACAAGATTGCGCGGTAGATCGCGGGGCGGGAGTTCACGAGCACGCGATAGTCCCACCAGCGCTTATCCGCACCATCCGTCTCCAGCTCCTCCTCGAACTCACGCAGCTGCAGTTGGACATAGAGGGACTCCGGATTGTCGTTGCCATGGTACTTGACCAGGACCTCGCGGCACTTCTCGGTTTTGCCGTGCACAAAGAGCCATCGGGGGGACTCCGGGAAGAGGTAGCAGCAGGGCAGGAGCACGGCGGGGAACACGAGCTGAATCCAGGTCGGGACCAGCCAGGAACGGTTGTCGGGGTAGTGTAGGCTGCCGCGGAGGGCAGCGGCGGCGAGGACGGCGCCGAGGTAGTAGCAGCAGTTGTACAAGCCTGTTATCACCCCGCGGTAAACAGGGTGCGCGAACTCGACCACGTATGACGGACACGCCGATGTCGCTACGCAAGCGCCGAAGCCCAGGAAGAACCTTCCCGCGAGGTACTGGGGGAGTTCACTCGACGTCCCCTGAATGATAGTCCCCATAATCAGGAACCCACACCCGATCGCGATCCCCACGCGCCGGCCCCACGTGTCCGTCAGCGGTCCGATGAAGGGCAGCGCGCAAACCGAGCCAATCTGGTACATGGCGGAAATGAACGCTGTCTGCACGCCCACAATCGTAGCGCCGAACTGGGTTTGGAAGGAGTCGAGGGCGAGCATGTTACCCATCAGAGAGCCGTCAAAACCGTTCATGGTGGAGCCAAGGAACATGAAGGCGCAGATGGTGTAGAGCTGGAGCATGCGCTTGCTTGCCTTCTGGACGGGTTCGAGGCGCTTGATTACCTCGAGGGTTGCCACGCCGTTCTGGTGCATTGCCGCGTCGAGGGCGACGGGCTTTTCGGTTTCGGCATTGTGATGGGCGGAGTCCGCCTTGTCTTGGGACGGAGGCATGGCGCTGACACAACTTCCTATTGCTGAGGAGCGGCAGGTGGGAAGGCAGGAAAAATCGTGGGAATGGAGGTTGAGGTTTCAAAGGAACATATTAGGGATATATGACATATCGAATACACATCAGATGTATTGCCGGCGTGGTCAAATGTCAGGTATTCCTCTGTAGCACCGAGTCGGAGGTTACACTTCTTTGAGTGGCCGACCATTTTGCCGCGCAGCGCCTCCTGATTCGTTCAACACAAACGCTCCAGGGGAAGACTCCTTTCTATGGAAAAGAATAAGTAGTTGGAGCCCTGCTATTATGCCTTTAACCCATGCCATCTCAGGTTTAGTGGAAAAAGAGGCGCCCTGGTATAGCAGTCGGAAGATTTGCTCAGAGGCGGGCGGGGTCCACGGCATGCGGGGGCGATCCCATGTTCCGTGGTGGTGGGATCACTAGTATGGGCTCGTGGCCACAGGAGCGCCGCCGTTTTTTCCGACAGCCGGCACTTGATTCGCTCCGTGATGAGGACAAGGGTGGCTCGGCGAGACTTGCTGGCCCGCACTGCGGGGGATCGACACAGATCCCGGACTCGTTGGCACAACCGGTCGTGCACTGCATGGGACGGAGTAACGTTTAATAAGGTACTACTCACGGGGAGAAAGGCGGGGATTAAGGTGAGGGGAGCGCCCAGCTTCCCCATTCCCACAAGTCAGGCTGATATTATCAAGGCTATGGCTAACTGATCACCCTGTAAATGCTCGGCTAGAACAGCGTCCCTTCCGGCCAAAGAGTAGCTCGGCTCATTCACTCTTTGGTCTCCAACGTCTGCAACAGCGAGGGATGACGATGAAGACTCCCAGCTGCCGGTGCCCGGTCACTTGCACAACCCGCTAAACAGTCCAAGATCTGGCTCCTCAGCGTCTACATCCCCCTCTGTCCCGAAGGCACCTTTCAGGTAAAACTAGATAACCGGGATTGCAGTTTCTGACCGGATCTGTGCCATGAGTTCCTCCGTCATCCCGCGAATGAGCTCGACCCATCTTGAATCCGGATCCATCGTCCCGTTAATGTATTGCATGTGGTATACAAGCTGGTCAATCTACCTCAGCGCGTGTGGTGTGGTTTTAGCACGGCCGTTAGCGGCCAAAAGATCTGGTAGGCCTTACAACGTACCAGGGCGGTCACGGGGAACGTGAACAAGGAAGCAGGATCTCCTATGACTGGAAATACATAATCTTCCAGTCTACCCATGAAACTCTGGACAAGTACTCGCTCCGCATCCTGTTGTTGCTAAAGTGTCTGCCAACAGAATTGAGTCCTATCCGTCTGATTCGGAACAGGTCAATCCTGCTACCTTGTGCGTGTAGCACGGCCATGCTTAATGACCGATCGCATCCAACTTATAACAGAGTCCGCATAGTTCTCTACGCCACTTTCTTAGAGGCACCTGGCGGCGCCCACATCATCTCATCCATATCCCAGAAGGCCCAGAGTACCGCGCCGCCGGGTCCAACGAGAAGACTCCGCAGCACCAGCTTGCCCGCTGTTCTCGCCGCAGCATAGGCCCTCGAACCCGCCGCTGCATGTGACAGACTAACAGCCCAAACGAACGCCGCCATGCAGCCGCAGTACATATCATACAGTAGAAGCGTCTGCGTGCCTTCTGACAACTCCTTGATCTGGTGGGGCGAGAACGCAGACATCGGGCGGAACACAGCGTCGATGTCGAGGGGTTCAACGGAGGACCCGAGGAGCGCGTGCCGGAGCTGCGGCATAGTAACAAGCGCGATCGTCCCGAGGTGAACCGTCCCAGCCAAGAGGAGGAGCTGTTTGTAAGCTTCCCTCGCAGATTCTATACCCGCCGCCGTGCTCCCAGATTTTGACTGCGGGGAAATTCTCAGAGCACGGCTGACGAATGCGAGAACACGATGCGCTAGGCTTATGTTCAGCGGGAAGATCTGCCAAAATGCAAGGAAGCCCTGCCTCGTGTGCGTCGAGATGAGCGATACAGGGAGTGTGGGCAAGACGGTAGGGAGTATGAAGCCGAGAAGCATTGCTCCAGGAACAGTGGAGAGTTTTTCGGGGTCTCTGGCGAACAGGCCCTGGTTATTCCATCTCGATGAGGCCTGAAAGCGAGCCAGGGGCGAGCGCCATAGGTGAACGACGCAGTAAATCGGCAGTGTGATGCCGAAAGGGACGGTCTGGTACAACAGGCCCCAGATGGCCGAGCTTAAGACCGCAATACCAGTCAGTGACGGATTAACGGAAGGTGAACCGATTTATGACTGGAGAGCCTACAAGTATAGAGCAGTGCCGCTGTTCCCTGTCCTCAAGCCCTCCAGCACCAGCACCGCATGCGACGGTACGATCTGCCCCGCAAAATACACCGTAAAGACAGAAAGCGCAGGCCTCTCGCCCGTGGTGCACGAGTAGAAAAAGCGTACAAGAGTAGTGAGGAAAAAGTCGAGACCCGTAATACCGGTATAGTGCGTCCTGAGCGGCTCGCCGTTCGGCAGCGTCCCCTCTTCCACAGAGGCGCCGATCATTTCGGCCCACCCATTGCGTCCACTGAGGCCCAGGATCGAGTAGTAGCCGAAGGCGGAGATCGCCAAAAGCGCGACGGTGGGGAGGATGGGCTTTGCCATCATGGCGATGACGGCGTGTTTGGGTGCGAGTGGAGGCGTCCGCGGGGTCGCGGAAATGAAGGCAATTGTGAGGGGTTCCGTATGAGGTTTTCGGCGGAGCTCCAGCGGCGGGATAGCCAGGTGATTTATGATATATTGGGAGGTCAGAGTTAACGGTTGGGGAACGCGACAGGGATTCGGAAGGATTAAACGAGAACGCGAAGTGCGGGTCCCAGTCGGGATTTTTATTGGGTGGCTCGGTCACTTGCCGTTCCAAGACTCCAGATAGAGAGGGAGACAAGAGGTCAACGAGTGAACACAGCGTTTCAATGTGTTCGGGCACGTCAAGGTGCCGTGCTTACTCGGTATGGATGAGCACTCCGCTGCATCGGAGAGAAGATGTACGGCCAATAATAGAGTGTGTATGCTGCGGAACGCTGCGTCTACATTTCAGTGCCTTCTAAGTTTTCTCTGTATTACTAATGAACAAATCTTCGCTGAATACGCGGGGTCGCCGCCTGTTCGACCGTAAGGGGACCAACATGCGCGGGTTAAGGCGGGGAGGGCGAAAGTAAGGAAAGGAAGGACAAAAAATAATTGGGAAAAAAATATAAGTGAACCCAGAGCGATTTGAACGCTCAACCTTCTGGAAACTCACGATTGAGGATAATACTCCAACTGGGTGCTGGAATCAGACGCGCTACCGTTGCGCCATGGGTCCTCGACGTCTTGGCGAGTGGTATCGTCGCCCGCTCTAAGAGCTGGCCCCGTCGCAGCTATTTCTCCACCAAGTGATCAGGCTTGGCTGGCCAAGATTCCAGTAACACCACCAGCAGTGGGTAAAAGCCCACCAGCGATTGTAATATACCAGCATTAAAGCTGGGGCAAAAGGCTCAAAATATTACTGACGAGATCCTATCCGCGTGAAGGCGATTAGTCGCTATGCGTCGGCGCCGCTTCTCTAATACGGTCCAAGCCCCCCTAGTACAAGGCTCTCAGCTCATTCTCTATCAATGCATTGTAGGAGATTGGAATCTGCTACCCTGTATTATGCTAACTAGCTTACGATCCATTTACACACGATGTGCGAAGTCCTCCCGCCGATTGTTACCTATCCGGCTCAAGACTCTCAGCAGAGCCCAGTGTGTGGCCGGAAGACTGACACCTTCCCCTTGGCGACGAGCCCAAGCCGGCGGACTACAAAGACGTCGCAGTTCGGATTTTACTCAATGGTATGCTCCTCGCCTATCTCCGGCAGCGATAATGTCCACGAGGCTCCCTGCTCGAGGTCCACGATGGGCATCAGTAATTGTTCGCAAAGCCTATGTACTACGGAGAGACGTGTCCCTATTCTCTTCGGGACCCAAGCCTTTCAAGTTAACTTTTATGTGTCCCGCAACTTTAACCCCTCTACTAAGCCCTGCCAATAGTGAGTGTCAAGAGTCATATGTTTCTAGCAGTCCATTCAGTTCATTCGGGGTCAGTCTCGTGGGCAAGGCTAAAGGGGGCATTGCAAGTACGTAGGCAACTAGTACGCATTGCAGTGATTCACCGCGGAGACATGTCTACAAATGATTGCAACGGGGGGCATATAGGCCAGCTTAACCTTCCAAAGTAACTGCGTTGCTATAAAATGAAGCATCATAACTATGCCCAAGTCCGTCTTTCGCATGTTCGTGATCAAACATTCTCTCTCTCATGCCCCTTACCATCAGCAATCTTCTCCTCCGCCCTCTCCTGCTCGTCGGCGATGACGTCAGCCGGGATACGATCCGGGGTCGAGTTGACCAGGAAAATCATCGGGACCAGCGCGGCCGCCATCAGCCCGAATGTTACGCAGCTGGAGCGAATGTTAGCAGCCACCATGTATGTGACGGAAGATATAACATCGGAGTACTTACAATCCTACCAAGGGGCTGGTCTTGGTCTGCGTGTTCATGCCGTAGGCGACAGCCTGGCCGACGGCTTCAAGGCATCTACACGCACGTTAGCTGCGGGCTTAATAGGATCAGACACTACGGCTTAGTAGCTTACCGGAATGCAGCACCGTTACGGACGTTCGCTATCGTCAAGGTTAGTGTCGTTATAGACGTGTTAACAATTATTGGGGCCGTTTACTCACCCTGTGCAGACGTCGCAAACGATGAAAGGAGCCAATACATGTACGACTGCGACATTGGCCCGGTCGTCTGCACGAAGAAGTAGGGCAAGAAGCCAGGAGCGTAGAGAGGCTCGTTCCAATCTATTGCTCCCGGGTTATTTTTGTTAAAGCGCACCTGCATGATGATTGACCAGATGTAGACACCGAGGTTGAGAATCACCACGGTGAAGAGCCCGAGCTGGGCCCTACGACGCTGGCTTACGCGTTTCATATCGAGAATCCAACCGAGTGCAAAGCATCCGAGGCTAGTAAATTCGCTTAGCACGCTGGAACATGATGGATCCTTTTCTTGGAAGGGAATTTGCTTACATGCAGAAGAAAGGCGAGATGAGGGAGGACAAAGCCCTGGCTCGTACGGAGAAATATGTCCCAAGGTACGTGGACCAAGTGCCACTATCTTGGTCAGCTTTCCAATGCGCCACGGGGTACTATGGGATTAAAGTGGCTTACCTATAGAAGAATGACCAGAATGACCAGATACCAGAGAGCAAGATGAGCTTCGACGCCATCGTACGGGAAATTTGTTTGATCTCTTCCTTGGTGCCAAGTGTTTCCGCGAGGAGAATTTTGGTGCCGTCCGACCGCACGACATTTTCGAGCGGAGCAATCATAAAGGCGAAGGGCAACCTGGAGGAAGAGTCAGAACAGTTGCGGACTTCGGGCGCTTCCTCCGAGATGGTCATCTTACGCCAGACACTCGATAATCAGGAAGGCGACGTAGGTGTCTGGTGTTACACCACCCTCGACACCGGCCTTATGGTTCTTCGACAAGCTATACAAGAGGTAAGCCGACGTAAATACTACGGGGGAGATATTCGTAACCTACTTGATTGCGCCTCCCACAAGCTGCCCAAGGTTTCGCGAGACGATCCAGAATGCTAAGTACTTGCCCCTGGACTGCGAGGGGGCAAGTGTCATGATGGCACCAGACTCCGCCACGTACCAGCACCCCGAGCCAATACCGTAGCAAAAAGCGCCGAAAATGAGATACTGTAGGGCGACCCAAATTAGGCATTCATTTATTCCGGCATCCAAGCGGAACAGTTGGACTAACCCATTGATTCCCGAACTTGCTGTTACAATAGTACGAAGAGCCCTGGATGGGGAAGGACATCGCGCCGATGACTAGTGCCCACTTAACGCCGAGCTTGTTCACGATGGGGCCACCAAAGAAACAAACTGGAGGAATAGGACGGTTAGAGTATCCAGAGAAGCATGATAGGATGGTAGGGATGCGGCCTTCATACCGAGTGCGAGCATGCTGTATTTGATGGCCACGCTGATATCCAGACGTTCGTTAGTCTTCGAAATTCGCAACATAGTCATATTCCCCACGGCTTAGGTATAGAACTTACGCGGTGTTTGACGTTTGGGGCGTAGCAAGGCCGCCTCCTCCGAGACCTGACGGTTGTCAGCCGCAAATTCTCCATGCAGTCCATGAGCGCTCGTAAGAGAGACTGAGACCTACCAGCGATGGCGTCTGACATGGCCGGGCCACAGAACGCCTGCATGCTCAAGAGCATCATCTGCGTGAAGCTGTGCCTCCACACACGCTCCCAGAGCGGAACCCTCTGTCTGTATTCCACCATGTCCACAGTGAGTTCACCGTTGTCGGCCGGATGCGGTAGCGAGCCCTGCTTGTCGGCGGCTTCGCCATCCCTAAAGGTGCGCGCGTCCGCCGAAGGGCAGTCAGACTGAGCCATTGTGGAAGGGTGGGAGAGTTTGTTGAGAGAAGGGTAAGGACGAAGGTGCCGATCAAAGACGACCTGGGACAGAACGCCAGTGCTCGCGATATTATATTTATCTTTATGGAGGCTGCCCCGGATAATGGGCCCCAAGACTTATCGTGGGGTAGGCCTCCGCCGATTGGCGCGGTCTCCGCATATCTCCATCTTTGTTTGAAATCTGGGGATAAGGGACTGGGCCAGATTGTGGTTGGACGACTGGGCCAGGGGGTCCCGAGGCAGGCATGAAGGTCCAGCCGAAGGTCCTTTTGAGAAGCTTGATGGTTAAGTGGGGAACAAAATGTGTTAGTGGATCCGCTAGTGCATACCACCTCACATGGAGTAACATCCCGGTACCGAAGCCTCACAGTCTGGATTTGCCGCTTTTGGCTCCGAAATGAGCTTGTATGAATTGCAAGTATCCAAATCCAATTCTACTGACTATTGGCGATATTATTCCTCGCGGTATCGGCTAGTGGTGGTGCATTTACCTGTCCACGCCAGGAGGCGACCTCGGCGGGATCAGGGGAGTATGCGGGGTTTCGGAGGCGGCCATCGTGCCGATACTCCGCATCTGGTGGTCCCCAATGGCGAATGCCAGTGGAGCCGTATGACACTTTTGTGGATGGATGACTATTGGCTGTCGGCCAATCGCGCTGTCCTCTTTCAGGTAATCAATTCCCGCACAGTGGCCTCCGGTGAGGAGGCCGAAGCTCTCAAACTGCCAGGGGCGCTATCCATATCAGACAATCGTTCGATTCTATGACTTTTCGCTTCGCTTTGCTTACTTATATCTCGTAATTCCTGGAATAGCGCCTCTAGCATATCCCTTATCAACTCGCAAGCCTTACGAACAGAATTGTTTTCTTGCTCCATAATTGCGATAATGGCGGCGTCAAGGACATCCACGAAGGTCATCGTCGTGGGCGGCGGAGGCACGATGGGCGCCTCGACAGCCCTCCATCTCCTCAGATCCGGGTATAACCCGAAGAACATCACTGTCCTGGACACGTACCCCATCCCGTCTTCGCAGTCTGCAGGCCATGACCTCAACAAGATCATGAGCGTGCGCATACGAAATGAGGTCGATATGCAACTCAGCTTTGAGGCGAGGGACATGTGGAAGGGGGACGAGTTATTTAAGCCGTTCTTTCACATGACCGGCATGGTAGGCATCATGTCTTTCACACATGCGTTTCTGACTGCTAATTTCGACTATAGTTGGATTGCTCGGGCACGGAGAAAGGCATTGAGGCGCTGAAGCAGAAGTACAATAACCTCGTTAACAGACATCCTAGCCTGAAAGAGGCCAATTCTTGGTTGGATAGCGAGGATGAGATATTGGAGAAACTACCTGCTTTGGACCGCGACCAGATCAAAGTATGTTCCCCCCTTTTTTTTTTCCCTCAATACGAGCCGGCAAAATAACTGACAGTGTATGATGTTCCAGGGGTGGAAGGCGATTTATGCCAAGGATGGAGGCTGGCTCGCCGCCGAAAAAGCCATCAACGCAATTGGAGAAGTATTGAAAAGCCGTGGAGTCAACTTCGGCTTTGGCGGGTATTCTTGGTTCCTTGGAAACACGCTGGTCCAACTGCTAACTCATGTTGTAGTGCGGGATCTTTTAAGAAGCCACTTTTCAAGGACGATGGCGTGACGTGTATCGGCGTAGAGACAGTGGATAACACGAAGTACTTTGCCGACAAGGTGATTTTGGCTACTGGGGCTTGGAGCCCGGCGTTGGTAGACCTCGAGGATCAGTGTTGTTCCAAGGTATGTCCCGTACGAGACTAACATTCTGAGATGAAGTTGCCAATGACAAGGTATTGTCAGGCCTGGGTGTACGCACACATGCAACTATCGCCGGAAGAGGCAGCGAGGTATAAGAATGCGCCCGTCGTCTATAACGGCGACCTGGGCTTCTTCTTTGAACCGAATGAGTAAGGCGTCAATATTTCTCTCGAAGCTTGTCGCAAACTAAGCAAATGCAGAAATGGCGTCATAAAAGTATGCGATGAATTCCCAGGATTCACCCGCTTCAAACAGCACCAGCCCTATGGCGCATCTTCGCCGAAGAAGATCTCCGTCCCCAGGTCCCACGCGAAGCATCCGACGGACACGTACCCGCAGGCCTCTGAGGCCTCCATCAAGAGGGCCATCTCAGCATTTCTCCCGCAGTTCAAGGAGAAGAAGCTGTTCAACCGCGCGATGTGCTGGTGTACCGACACGGCTGACGCGGCATTGCTCATCTGCGAACACCCGAGATGGAAGAACTTTATCCTCGCAACCGGGGACAGCGGGTAAGCCGAGGACATCTTTTTCCGTTTGAAGGAAAATTAAGAAAGCTGACATCATGCGTTAGCCACACGTTCAAACTCCTCCCGAACATCGGAATACATGTGGTAGAGCTTATTGAAGGCAGACTTGCAGAGGACTTGACGCAGGCATGGAGGTGGCGGCCCGGCGTTGGTGATGCGCGGAAGTCCAGGAGGGCCGCGCCGGCCAAGGATTTGGCCGATATGCCTGGGTGGAGGCACGACGGCGGCGCGGAAGGCCAGGCTCGCGACCATAAATTATAGGTGATTCGAGTATCATAGACCTCGTACTTGGGCTGAATATTAAAGCACTTCTCAAGCTACATGTCCAACGAAAGTTCTTTTACACGAGAGACCCGGCCACCCTTGAGAATGATACCCATATGCCTTGTAAGTTCGCGTGCAGGCGCGGTGGTGGCGTAGAGGTGCCTTCATCTCGCAACCGCAAGTCCAACAGATTGACAAGGTACATAGTCTGGTACGATAGTGCGTTTTCAGTTGTTACAGTTTCTTTCCGTATCTCATTATACGAGATGGCGAAGCCGTCTTAACATTCGTATCGCCATCAACTCTCTACAAATATAGATAGCTTCCGCAGTATTTACCTGCCAAAGCGTCAGAAACATAACTATCCCGTACCGGTTAGACCGCAGGGAGGATGGTAGCAGATAGCGAGGTGGCGGTTTTCTCCACAGCCATTACCCCCACACTGACCCATTGAGGTTTAGTACGACATGGGTGCTTGTTCGATGAAGGTCCAACCGACTGGGTGGCAACGAAGGTCCAGCCGACCATGGTGCCGGAAACTCTGGCTTACAGCCGGCATGAAGTATCCACGCTATGTCTTATCCGGGTAGAATACCTGGGGTTCGAAGTATCCACATGGTACGCCGCCATCCGCCACGCACGAGCATGTGCTCCTATCGGAGCCAACAATTAGGGCCATAGGCCTCGTGTGGCTCCAGCTGCCAATTCTACTCCACTTCTCCACTATCCATGGCTCTGCCATTGTCCCCGCCCTGGATTTTCGGCAGCCGCCTTTGATTTTGCTTCCCAACGACCCCGTTATCCTGGTGTCACTCTGCCCTCCCAGCGCTCTCCAATAACACGCGTCCCTCGGAAGGATCTCTAATTACGAAAATGCCGCGCCGCAAGGCGGCCGATAAAGCGGGCCTCGTGCACAAGCGCTCGCGCTCCGGCTGCAAGTACGTCCTCCCCCTTTCCCCGCACCGCTTTCTGGCTCCCCACGTAGCCCCTTCCCGCCCCCGCTCTCTCTCCGAAACGCCTTGGCTGACGTCCTATCTCGGCAAAGCTCATGCCGTGTTCGGAAGGTGAAGTGTGATGAGGCGAGACCGCAATGTAGGAATTGCGTGGCCCGGGGACTTACCTGCGACAATCGGATCCGGCTCAAGTGGGAAGAGGAATTCGTGGCTGATGGCCGGGCGTTTGGGCGGGAGGGTGTATGGGGAAAGGCTCAGGCGGGCCCGCGGCGAGTCCGCACGCGATATGGGGAGGTGGGCCTGGAGTGGCCGCTGGTGTGTTCGGCGGGACTAACGATCGAGCCTCATCACTTCATCAACGTCTTCGTGCATAACCTGGAAGGTGATGCTGCGAGTCGAGGTGAAGGTGACTCCAATATGAAACAAGAAGGCCTTTGCCCCAACGCCTTGGTTCCAAGACAACGGCCAACATCTCGACGCAGCCCGAGACGACTCAACTATCATACCACTATACCTCCCTCTCCCCCGCTCCTCAATCATTTCGATGGTTATGACTCCGACCTGTTTGACTACTACTTCTTCCGGTTATGCCCTCTCACTGCGCCATCCCGACACATGACCTCCCCGTTCTCAGACTTGATATTGCCTCTGTTTGCCGCTGGTGGACAAGCTTTCACGATGCAGTCCATTCTGGCCTTCTCTGCCCGGCACAGGAGCCTGAATGACCCACAATGGTCAGCATTAGCACTGTTCCTCAAAGGAAAAGCCTTATCTGCCCTCCGCCGCAGGATAACCTCGCAGGACATGGCGACCGGTGCAATAACGGACCCACAGATACCAATCGCAATGATGTTCCTCTGCCTGGATGAAATACTCGACAATTGCGACTACCGTTGGGTGATCCACATGCGAGCTTGCCAGGATTGGCTCCGTCGACGCAAACAGCTGCCGTCTCCGGACGACCTAGAGTCCGGACAGAGCTTGATATCGTTCGCCGAGCGGTTCTTCGCCTCCCAGGATGTCATCAGCAGAACGGCCTGTGGCAGTTCCTCACATTTCGGACTGGATTACTGGCAGCGGCCTGAGAGGGATATGGATCAGGGGTGGGTGGGATGTAGCCCCGCGCTGGCGAATGTCATGTTTCGAATCACAGAGCTAGGTCGCGCCAGGAGCCGGGGTGAAACCCTGGGAGATGAATTCGAGAGGCAAGCGGCGTCTCTCGAAGAAGAGCTTGAAGCTATCAGCCGTCTCGGTGGATGCTATGGGCATGACGAGGAACTACGGAGTATCTTTGAGATGACGCTAGAGGCTGTCAAGGTTTATCACCACTGCTTGCTCTACGACGCCTCACCGGGGACACCTATTGTCGCAGACGCCGTTCGCAAAATACTTCAATTGGCACATGGCCTGGTGCAGGCGGGCTGCGCTTCCGGCCTGGCCTTCCCCATCTTCGTAGCGGCAGTCGAGTTGGATCCTCTGAGCGACGAAGTAGTCTTGCTGACCGAAGAACAGAAGTCCGGGAGGCGGCTTGTGGTGGAGATGCTACGGAAATTGGCGGGATCGGCTCTATTCAACGTAGCTAAGACTCGTGCAGTTATTCAGAATGTTTGGGCATCGAGGGACTTGACATTGGAGGAGGAGCGAGGGAAGGGCAAGGAAAACGACTGGAACTTCTACGTCAGTCCATACAGTTCCAATATTAGCTTGGCCTAGAATACTGTAACGATATTAAGACCTGGATTTTGTATTACCCGGGGATCAATAGCAGTGCTCTTGAACCCTCCGTCAAAAGCCGCGTAGTGTAATATGTCAACTTCAGAGTTTCAAGCGCTCCTCCTGCCTGGAGTAGGGCGCTCATGCATTGGATTAATTATCTCCGCACTATCACGCTGCATGACACGGGTCAGACCAGCTAGGTGTGACCCCTGGGCCGCACCCAGCGACTCTGCCGTCCAGGGCGGCACCAACATCCCTGCATCCAGGGACGCAGCGTCCAGCTCCATATGCTTGGAGCGTGATTTCCGCACTTACAGGCCAATAAGGACACCCTAGCCACTCATTTCCAAACAGTGGCAGGAGAGACCGAGAGTTTGGTACCACTACACCTATAAATGCGACTCTGTGTTGGTTATGTGGCACACGGCACACTCGATGTAAACCATGAATGTTTGAATCTTCAATTATTACCCCTACCCCTCTTTTTGTGCTTTCCTTCTGCATTTCCGCTATATTTACCCAAAGCACCACGTTAGCAGCTTGCGACCATCGCGGACCTCAGTACCGAGCGCACGCTTTCGGCGTGACGGCCTCCGACCGAAGCCGAGACGCCCTTGTCGATGCTGGCCCGACGACGTCCTCAAGCCAAAACGTCAATCCGCATCTCCTGAAAAGGAAGAAACCTAGCCATGTCAGACCCGAATCCGTTCATCAGCAACGGAACATGCTACTATCACACGGATAAGGAGTCCGCCAGCGACTTTCTCCCATGTGGGAACGCAGCGCTAGGGATAAAGCATTGCTGCTATTCAGGGGATATGTGTCTCGACGAAACATACTGCTTCAACGAGGCTCAGAATATAACATATACTGCTGCCTGTACCGATCCAGCATATGAAGACGATAAATGTAACGATCTGAGCGGTACGTTCGGCAAGGGAACCCCTCGATCCGTCTCGTCTTCCGATACTCCGCCCGCGAAGCGCCTCAGTCGGCATGCGGAAAGGGGGCTTGAGCATAACTAGGAAAGAGTGCTAATGATTAGACGACAGAAAATTACTGGGACCGCGTAATTTTCTGTGTTGAGAACCCCGGCTCTTGGCTTATCCAATACTGCGGCATGGAGACGCCCGATCCGGTCGACGACAACTGCCTCTGCCCCGAGAACGACGACAAGCCCTATATTCTCAATAACTCCTTTTACGACGATGTGGTCCTGCTGCCGGCGTCCAAGGGCGAGAGCGTAGTCTGGCAACCAGGTTATGTACCTACTTCTCCAAGCGAGCCCTCTTTCTCAGCCAGCGAGACGGAGCCCGGGGCGACAGTTACCATCGAAGCCGATAGTAATGGGGGCGATGATGGTGGAGGCCAGCAGGGAGGCCTCAGCGTCGGTTCCAAAGCAGGGATAGGGGTGGGCGTGTCGCTGGCGGGCCTTTTCGTCGTCGGGATAATGCTTGTTCTCTGGAGGCGGAGAACGAAGAGTTCCAACCCGGTCGCGGAGACAAAAAACGTCGCGCCAGGTGACCTGGCGGAGCTGCCAGTGAGACCTGGGACGCCGCCGCCGGGGGAGTTGGAGGCTGATGCGAGGACATCGGTGCTTGGTTGGGTGGGTGATGCGGCAGCGAAGAGAAATTCTACAGAAGAGGTTGATGGGGGGTCTGGAATAAGGCCTGGGGAGGTTGGTAATGACAGGGCTGAGCGAACAGTAAGCGTTGTTTCGGAGTTACCATGATTGGAGCGTGTTGGGCTTGATGTTAATTTTTAAACGTAAAGATGGGCGAGATACCATACGGATATGCAACTATCATAGAGAATACCATTCACGCTCGTTTGTCCATTCGGCCAATGTCGCCGGTTCAACGCCCTTCTTCTCCTCGCGGATCTGTCAGCTTCGGAGGCAGCGTCGAGACCAACAGAAACGCCAAGCCTCCCATTCCTACTCCATTTAACGGGCTACCCGGACGTAACTTAGTCACTCTCAATGGTTTTAGTGCGTACTACGATTGCAAAGAGTTCATGGTTCGGCTTAGGAGAAGCGAACCCCATGTACGATAATAATTCCTAGGGACGTGACCCCCAGCCTGGGAGTGTCCGGCACAAGGTCTGACTATGGGCGCTGTTTCCCGTCTGGCAGGAATCTAGCCCGGTTACGGTGTCGAAATGGATTTTCCGTTGCATGACCCGAGGCGACATCCAGCGACACCCAGGACATAGAACAGCGATGCCATCCTGGCGACTAAAAGGGGGTAATGTGGCCAAGAAATACTTCAACGAGGGAGCCCCTGCATTTCCATTCTGCACATTCGAACTATTAGGAAGCCCATCTACGTCCTTGGATCCTGCATCCAAACTGGTGGAGGGTGCACCCGATACGCGCCTCGCCCCCACACTCCTCCCTCTTGGTTACCAAGAGCACTAATTTTGAAATGGTAGATCATTCGAAGGTCAGCGACCCTAGCTTGCCTCCTTTTGGCTTTTTTTCCCCGGCTGCGCTTTCCAAGTTCTGGTCTTCTCGTTCTTGGAAAAAAAAAAAATAAGAAAATATCATACTTAGGCCATCCCAGCGTCCCTGTACTACGTCGAAAATTCACTCTTGCATGGCAAACTCGGCTCTAGTTCGAATTGAACTACCGCTTTCCACCCGCTTGTGGATATCTAGGCCCAGGAATCTTGAAGAAGCAGCAGCTTCGACTCGAAAATTACCCGCATGGAGGACTCGAACGTGAGAAACGGATCCTACTAATCCGCACTAGCCTACTACTCCGCACTAGACGAGTGAGGTGCTTGAGAATATGTTCCCTGTGGTAACGTAGCGCTACGCTACTAGTCGTGCTGCTAGGGTGAAGACATATGCCTCGACGACTGGTACTACTACAACGAGAAATGTGAAGTGATGTGGCTGGCTGAGTGCAGCGATCCGGAGTACAAGGATGATTGATGCCCCCATGCGGGACCCTAGTATGTTTTCCAACCCACCCAATCCCCAGACCGCATCTACGTGTGACCAACCATTAGATAACTTACAGCTCCTTCTTCATTATAGTATGGGGAGACGGGAGTTATTGCCAGCAACCACACTTGGTGAGCAGGTTTCTCTGGTCTTTGCAGGTAGAAACCAGGCTTATGGGGTGAAAAGTCGAATTAGAGGAAGAGGTAGTTATTCGGATGGTAGCTGGGCAGCGGAGGGACAGTCCCAAGATGCCGCAGGTCGGACAGCGCTGTTGCCCATTGGTTCTTGTTGCTTCCTTTTTTGAATAGCGGGATGCCGACCTCGAATTTATGCCTGTATTTAACTCACTCATATCACCGGCCAAATCTGGTCAGCGGGCTCTATCCTGTGCAAACCTCTAGGGCAGGACACGCGAGCACAGTCTATTGAGGCACCTGCTAGCAGGGGGAGGGTGGCGACATCCATGAATCCCCCGCAGCCTTGCTCTCATTTATTGCAGGTCGCGGTTCCATATTCTCCGTGCCCGTCATCATCAAGTTATCGCGATCTCAGTTGGAGGTGGTGCTATGCGCGCTGTACTCGGATCGGGGATTCCCTCATCCCACTCTATGTCAGTTAATTGGAAGGCGCCCTAATTGGACGAACGATCATAATAATGGTCCGGCCGTCGCAAGTTCTGCTGCCGTCTGAGAAACTCTGGTGCAGATTCTCGTGCGGTCGATTGAAGGCGGTCGAGGACGATATATGGTCAAACGGCTCGGCCTCCGTACCATCTAGGCATGCCGGGCAAACATTGGGGATGCTGCGTCGTGCATGGTATGCAATAAGCCAGATATAGCTTGTTCAGCCTAGGGATAGGAGGCTGTGACGGGCTTGTCCGGGAAGGTGCCTGGGTGGCTCCCCGCTGAATGCGGACACGACCGGTTCATATTAGGATGTCTCACCGGTTTGCGACGTCATCTATTGCGGGAGGATGCATATTTTGCTAGGATTGTTCGGGACGATCATGCAGGTATCCTGCATTTGCTTCGTCATCAGGCCTAGCCTTGGAGAGAAGGTGACTACTGTGGAAAATGCGCACAAATGGAGAAGCAATGGCAGCGGATAATACATTGCGGATTTACTGGAGTGGAACTCCGAGCCTGTTTTGGTTTCTTGGCCACTGCAGTGGGGCCATTGTTAGTGGCGGGAAGAGCGGGAAAGGCGGGAGGGGACGAGAAGGGTGGACCGGATGCTGGTTCCGTCTTCCGCGCCGCACGGATTGCACGCATAGGTCGCACATGAAGCGGCTAAATTCCAGAGCCTCGTTGGTCCAGGACCTACGATTGCTGCAGTGACAGCACATGGAGGCCGAACAGGGAGGATTTATGACAGGTCGTAAACGCTCGTGGGTTGCCTTGCAGTGTTGGTGCTGGAAACCCTCTGAGACCCTTGGAGGTGAACCACTCGGCATCTCTTATTATCCTTCGATTTCCCTATATTACTCTACGGCCCACAAAGCCCTGCGAGGTAGCTTAGATTTCTCTGGAGAGACATACGGACTAATTGCCATTCCAGAAAAGCTGTCATCCTCGACTGTTAACGATGGGTACGAATGAGAAGTCGCTTTCTCCGGCAGCTTCACCACCAGGAAAGCGTGCAAGCAATCCCTCCTCGCCATCGGGAAAGCATACGAGCAATCCCTCCTCTCCACCAGCACAGGGTGCGAGCAGTCCTTCCTCCCAGGGCCAGGTTGATCCTGTAACTGGAATTCTGCCGCCTGAGCACTGGGCCAATATCGCCGAGGAACAGGTGTGTCGCACTACCTGCGTTCAATCTTGATGATGCCTCGTATTCACGTGCCACACTAATTCACCTTGTGTAACTGACTGAGTTGAAATTATAGGGTGACGACGAGGAAACAGAGTCCGAGCGGGCTTCTACAACGGCGTCTATCACCTCCAGCATCCTTCGGTACAGGACGATTCATGGACGTCGCTTCCACAGTGAAATCGGAAATGCGGAATACTGGTAACTTTCATCCACCTAGTATTGCCGTCTTTTATTTATTTTCCATTTGATATTTACTGTCAGATGATGCTAACCATATCTTTGTTGTCTAAACCAGGGGTACCAATGACGAGCAACAGAACGAATCCATGGCCTTGAAGTACGTTGATCACTCCAGGTTCTCCCATAGAATCCGAGTCTACGGAAATCCATGAGGGGCAAAGGGACGTAAGCTGCCGTTGATGTTAACGTGACATCAGTCACCATGCAATGACTCTTATGATGGGGAACAAACTATTCAATGCTCCTCTTGAATTAGATAAGGTTCAGGTGTGTCAATCCTTCACGCCTTCTATGGTATAGGTAGGTGAACAATTCTAGGGTACTAAAACACTTCATAGAAAGTACTCGATGTTGGGACTGGGAACGGTACGTGCGATCACATTCCAAAGGATAATTATTACTATACGGAGAATTCGCTAACACCGAACCCGTGAGTTAGGCATATGGGCAATGTATGCTGGTTCTCTTTTCTGTGGTTATTACAACCCGAGAGATACATCAGCTAATAGAGAGTTATAGCGATTTTGCCGACGAATGCGCAAACATTGAGGTCATCGGGACCGATATCTCGCCTATCCAGCCAACTTGGATCCCGCCGAACCTGCAGTTGTAAGTTTCTGGAACAGAACACCCTGAAAGCTCGGGTTTCATTTCCTTCAGTCCACCGATATGCTCTTTCTTCACTTTAGGAGTTTAATCTGACTGGCGGCTTGACTCTAGTGTGATCGAAGACTGCACTGGCGAATGGACCTTCGCCCATGAGAGCTTCGACTATGTTCATGCACGTTGGCTCATTGGGAGTATCCCGGATTGGACAGCTCTATTCAAGGAAGCTTACAAGGTTTTGAAGCCGGGTGGATGGATTGAGACCCATGAACCGTCAGCGCATATCATAAGCCAGGACGGAACAGTCACTCCAGATTGTGCGCTTGGACAATGGGGGAAGATTTTCGATGAGGGCGGGAAGAAACTTGGCCGAACCTTCGATATACTTGGACCGCAACTGCAGAGAAAAGGCCTCGAGGAAGCTGGTTTCGTCGATATCGAAGAAATTGACATGGTTGTATGGCTTAACCCCCGTTTTCCTGTTTCAGCGAGCGCGGCACGGTCTAACTCCGAGTTATCAGTCTCCCATCGGCAGTTGGCCAAAGGATCCGGCACTCAAAGAGCAAGGAACGATCCAGCAGATGGCCTTCTTGGCTGATATTGAGGGTTATGTCTTGTTCGTTAGCGCAGCCCTTGGGTGGTCGAGGGAGGAGATCCATGTGTTGGTTGCGCAGATGCGACGCGAGATGCGATCGGGAGAGTACCACCCGTTCTACAAGCAGAAGGCTGTTTGGGGTCGAAAGCCCGAGTAGGCCGTAGTGATGGAGCTCCAACGTCATTGATTCCTTGAGGCCCGTCTTCCGTCTATGGTTTCAACGGTAATTGAGTAGCCATATAGGAATCGTCGGACACACGGTGCGCTGGTCGTTCGCTGAGACCCGCGGCACATTCAACGTGATCCTGAGGTCTTCACGCTCACATCGCGTCCACTCCAAAAACAAACAAAGGAAAAAGGCGAACCCTGCTCATCGCCTCAAGGACAAAACAAGGCTTCACCCGCATCAATTACACCAAGACCTCGTCCCCGAGACCTTCATAAGCGTTCCTGATCGCAACGCTAGTTCCCCATCCTCCGAGCTCAGTCATATTCGGCAGTCACACCGCCGCGTGGACGTGATACGAACTTAACCCATTTCCTGACCGTCGCATCGAAAACTCGACTCTTATCCTCGATTTTTCAAAGTCTTCGTTACCGAAATTCCTATAGAGAACTCGGGCCTGTAGAAACACGTTTATCATGAGAGCGCATTGTCGAAACTCCTATTCAGGAGCTTGATGCTCCCAGACTAAGAGGATGCCTTGTATGTCAGTTATGTAGCATTCCTGAAGCCTAATCGTCAACCTCGGAATATGTCGGGTCAGAGAAATTGGGAACGGGGATGCAGGAGCGGACGCACGCTATCAATCTTGGGCAGCAACTCAGTAGCCTCCTGCTTGGCGGGTTCGCCGCATCGGCCTTATTCGTGTCGAACCCATTGGCTCCTACTATCCCGGATACTGCAACAACTCTCCGCGGTGCGCCGATTGAGTTGACTACTCGGAAACGCTAGGGCCGTCTCTCGGGTTAGCATGCGATATCAAGGGGGGCGTTAGGATGTGACCCCTCCATGTAGACTGTCTCCGATGGATCACCAGCTCATGTCAGGTTTTCTGATCACCAGGAGATTTCTTTGTAGTTCCTGGCGGTGCATTACGTCTCGTAATTATAAGTATGCAGCAGGTAATGCTATTTCCGATGTGGCAAACCCATCTCCCGAGGTAGTGCTCTGCCCTGGATTGTTGTGCTGGGCAAGTTGGCGAGCTGTCGCTGAGTTAGTTGGCCGACTGTTCCTTTAGTCAAGGCGATATCGGGCGTTCCTCTATAGGCCCCTAAGATAGTAATACTTGTAAATCGGCTTATCCTTTACGCAGCTGCAAATCTCAACTGCGTCCTTTAGTGGAATATTTGTGCTAACGGAATTGCCTCTTGACGGCCAGATTGGCATATCAATCTGCCTGTTATTACTTGGACTTGATCAGGCCAGGTTCGGTCGAGAGCCAACAGCTTTGCCGATACACCAGGGCAGACCATTAAGCTCAAGCTCGTTCTAGCACCTTCTTGCCGTTTTAGAGAGCTGTCTGTGATTGACAATTGTGTAATGAATGCAATGGGCCTCTGAGAAGAACGCATTACGAAGGCTGCTGTTACGGAACATCGTTTAAGCTGAATTGGGTGGCAGCAGGCTGTTCCAGCTGCCAGCTCTTCAGCACGCTTGGCGATTGACCCTATTACAAAGTGTGCTGCTGCGCTGCTTCAGTTCCCGTTCCGGTGGCCGCGGACCCCGCCAATATTCAGCGTCGCAGTCTCTGTCTCAGGTTTTTTTTTTTTATCTCAACGAAATCCCCCGCGCCAGACCGCCTGTCTGGAGCAATGCTCGCATTGTCCAAGCCAATCAACGGGATCGGCACTCTAAATTAACTAAATGTGAAGGGCCTTCCGAGCGGAAATCATCGTTTCCATTCTCGAAAGATGCCCTCATCAGTTACGCCAATATGGTCCGGTTCCAAGCCGCCACTCGGCCTGAGCGTGCGGAGCTCGACAGCTCTCATTGTTGCGACAACTTCCATCGCCATATTCACGGTAACAAAAAGCCTCGCTTCCATTTTCCCTGCCGTTCCAAGAATGTTTCTGTCCTGTCCGGGCTCAAGGCTGACGTCGGACGAACCGGCAGGATATGTTCCTTTATGGCGTTATTGTGCCGGTAGTCCCCGTTCGCGCTCCACTCACGGGCCGGTATTCCCGAAGATGAAGGTAAACTCAATTCACTCACAAGGCCATCCGTCACCGCTTACTGTGATGATATAAAGATGAGTTTCCCTCTGACTTGCGTTTCCAGTCCAAAGGTGGGTTTCGATATTACTGGCCGTGTATGGGGCAGCTACCCTCATTGCGTCTCGTGAGTATTGTCTTTGGTCCTGTCCATCTTAAGTGCCCGGCTAGTATGTTTAACGTTTGTTTATCTTAAGCTGTTACGGGATATTTTGCCGACCATACGACGTCTCGGCAGGCCCCGCTTCTACTCGGCCTCATCGCTCTGGCGGCGAGCACCGCCCTTCTCTGCGTCGGCTCGAGCATCGGCATGTTCATCGCGGGCCGTATCTTCCAGGGTATATCAGCAGCAGTCGTATGGTCGGTTGGGTTGGCCCTGTTGGTGGACACTGCCAAACCCACCGAGATCGGTCAGATGCTGGGCTACACGAGCATTGCCATGGGCTTGGGGTTGCTCCTTGCGCCTTTACTCGGAGGTGTTGTGTTTAATAAGGGAGGGTATTATGCGGTATTTGCGATGTGCTTCGCCCTCCTGGCTGTAGACATTGTGCTGCGGCTCTCGATAATTGAGAAAGAGGTCGCTAGCAAGTGGCTTGAGGCTGACATCCAGGCTCAACGCGAGGGTCCGTCAACGAGAGAACGACAGACGACAGACGAGGAGAAAGCCAACAGAGACGTTCCGTCAACCACGGAAAACTCTTCTCCTTCTGACGAACCGAGGTCAAGTCCGCCGCCTCTGTCGCCGAGGCCGGCATCTACGGTCACGCGTGGCAATCGGCGCCCGACGTTCATAACACTGCTATCATCGACCCGGATCCTGGCCGCGCTCTGGGCCATCTTCATTGTTACTTGCCTTCTCACATCCTTCGACTCCGTTCTCCCGCTTTTCGTCAGCGCCACATTTAACTGGGACAGCCTTGGTGCCGGCTTGATTTTCCTGCCCCTAGCGCTGCCGACCCTCCTCGCCCCGCTGGTCGGCATGGCCGCCGACCGCTACGGCTCGCGCTGGCTCGCTGTGTCCGGATTTCTCCTGTCAACACCCCTGTGTGTGCTGCTACGGTTTGTCACACACAAATCTACCTCGCAAATTGCCGTGCTGTGCGTCCTGCTAGTTTTTATATCGATCTCAGCTGAACTTGTCATGACTGCGATCATGGCCGAGATGACCTACACACTCCGGGCGATGGAGGCCGATGATCCTGGATTATTCGGGAAGAAAGGGGCGTACGCACAAGCGTACAGTCTCTTTAACGTGGCATTCTCGGTGGGATGTGTCGTGGGTCCCCTTCTAGCCGGGTTAATTAGGGACTCGGCTGGCTGGAATACTATGGGCTGGAGCTTGGCCATCCTATCAGCGTTCAGTGTTTTCACTACCGCTATATGGACGGGACCTTCTCGCAGGAGTACACTTAAGTTCTGGCGACGTGGGTAGGACGGCTAGTCATGTAGACGATAGTTTTAGCGTGGTAGAGAATCTAAGATCGCTGGAAGAGCGCCTGTAAGATAGTCAACGCATAGCTCGCGTCTCCAAATATACTCCAAACTAGAACAACGAAAGTCGCATTTGGCCGAGACTCCACCCTAGACTTCGTCGTTGTCCATTACCAGGAGAGGTTATTTTCGAGTAATTCCGGCTTACAATCTCACTCTTGAACTAACAGTACACTCAGTAGTTCTACTACACTTCTAAGGCTTTTTCTTTTTTTAGCGAAAGACCACGGTTAGCTTACGGGGGGTGATTGTAAATGTAACTTCTGTTGCGGTCCTCACTCACTCGGACGTATTCCGTAACACCCAGGCTCAGGGGGTATTGACTACTCAACATGATTCTACAACCCACTGTATTCCTTCCTGTATAACTCCGAATACAATTACCAAAGACGTACATAGGTATCAACGGCAACAGCACGACGATCGCAGCAACAACGAGGCTCTTGAACAGCACAATCTCCCTCCTGGCTCCAAGGGATTCCTATGAAGCTGTCACGGTATAGGGCTTTCGTCGATATATTAAATTGGCTGTAAACAGGTTTCTACACTATCAGCGGTCAGGCTATTGCAAGGCATAGAGGATAGAGTCCCTACATAGACACAAAAGGACCACAGTTACGGCAAATGGGACTATCTGCTTCACGCATCCGAAAAGTCTATTACAATAAAATATGGCCCCAGGCTTTCTCCTGAGCCCACAGCATAATAATCTCATCACACTAACTCACTTCTTTCCCCTGATCTAATCCTATGAGAAATCGACTGCTCCTCATCTCCGCTCTCCTGACCACCTTCGTCCGTGTCCTCCTCTCCACCGCCCGTTTTACTGTCTTCTACATGCTCCTCTCCGCTCTAGGAAAAGGGAATATACTCGCCCTTCTCAGTGTCGAACACTACCTCGGGCGCCACACGCTCTCCACCCTGGACCGTACCAGCGCTAACAACACCATCGGAGACTGGCCGAGCAAGGTGGTTGGCACCGTGCTCGACGGTAAAGTTGGCAACTGAGATTTCTAGCCCGTTGCGCGTTTTAAGGTCGGGTAGGCCGAAGTAGTGCGCCTCGACGCGGTCCACGCGCACTCTGAGCTCTATGTATCCTCTATAGAACAGCTCGCTCCACTGGAGAGGGTCGTGGTTGGGCACGAAGAGCTCGCTAGCATCAGTGGCCTCCTGGAGGGTCGCTTCCTCGCCGAGTATGGACGGCGAGCCGACGGCGGTCCCCGCGAACTCGACGCCGACGGCGCCCTTGCCGGTCTCGGGGTCGTAATCTTTCTCACCCTCCCACACGAGATCCGAGGCCCACGCGGAGTGAAAGTCACCGGCGAGGAAGATGTTGTCAGTGATCTCGTTTTCGTAAATCGCAGTCCAGGTACGGTTCCGGTTCGCGCGGTAGGTGTCCCACGAGTCGAGGTTGATAGGGTCCTTGCCGCCGAGTTCCTCGGGCTGGGCGAGGTGTGTGAGTATGATCTGGGAGCCAACGACACGCCAGGCAGCGCCGCGGTCAGAAGAGCGCTTAAGCTCGCCGTAGAACCAGTTCTCCTGGCGGGAACCCATGAGGGAGCGGCCAGCATCATCGGAGATAGCAGATATGTAATCCGAGTTCCAGTGAAGGTCAGTTATGGAGCGATCGTACTGGCGGGTATCAAGCATGATAAGATCAGCGAGCTTCCCGATCTGGAAGCTGCGCCAGATGCTGTTGTCAGGTCAGTCTCTGCGGATATGCGTTACCGACCAATACATCTCCTTACCGGAGGTTATCGTCCATCTCGACTTGACTAGTACGCACGAAACGTTAGTGTCTTTTCTTGGGTTATTGCTGCAGAGTTGAGAACATGACCCTACCGGATGGGCATCCACTCGAAGTAGGCGCGGACAGCATTCATTTTGCGCTGGTCGAAGCTGATGCCACCGTCCGCAACGAAGGACTCTTCGGTGTTGTTCATGTTAGTAGCGCCATCGCGGTAGGTGTTGTCCGCAATTTCTACACCACCATCCAGTTAGCACGTAGTTTCTTACTCTATCGGCATGGGGAAGTCACTTGCCGTGGTCGTCCCAGACAGGAATCCAGGCGAAGTTCTGGTGGCTGAGGAGGAGATCGAGGTCGGTACGGTAGGTGGCGTGGCGCTTCCGGTAGTCATAGAGAGTGTAGATCTCGCCCTCGGGCTGAGGGATGCGGTCGATCTCGGTCCCGTCTCCGTAGTAGCCGTTTTCATACTCGTACAGGTAGTCTCCGAGGTGGACGACGTAGTCAACGGAGTCCTACATGCAAAGTGTAAATTGTGGGGTTTTGCTTTATGAGTGTACCCGCGAACTCACCTTTCGCACAGGGTTTCCGTAACCGTTGAAGAAGGCAGCCGCTGTTTAATTGTTAATCAGGCTGAGACTGAAATAACGCAGGCAGGGTAGTTGGACTCACGAAAATTAGCGCAAGAATACACTGCCAAGTTTACCTCCTCAACATCATCATCCTTGCGGGGGATCGTCTTCGTCCTTCCAAGGGGGCTGCTGATATCAGAATCGCAGATGTTGAATTGGTAAAAGTACTCAGTGAAAGGCTCTAGGTGAGTTGCCTCGACCTGTGCTTTTCGTTAGCGAATAAAACTCCGCCAGCCTTCCGCGGCGTGGCATCTTATACCTTGACTGTGTAGTCGATATCTGAGCTTGTGTACACCGTACCGGAGTCGACAACCGACCCGAAGTCATCCGATGTAGCAATCTTCCACTCTACGCACACAGGGTTCTTGGAGGCCTTTACGTATCTCTCTGTGTCGTGGTTAAAGTATCCGACAGTCCCGCTGACCGTGACATTGGACTTGTCATTATCATTTGTCGGCGCCGCACGGGTCCAGAGGATGACAGAGTCGTGGTACGGGTCTCCACTGGCCACTCCATGGGTAAAGTTAAGGTTTGCAGGGTCGTAGGCCTCGCCGGGATCATTACGGCGGACGACCTTGTGGATGGCGATGCCGAGGCCGGGGTGGTGCTCAGACGGGCTGCGATAGTTGATGTTCCGGGCCCAGCCAGCAGCGGCAACGGAGACGCTGGAGAGCAGCGCGAGGATGGTCTGCGGCTTCATAGCGGAGGGAAGCGAGTTGTAAGAGTGACGACCGCTGATCCTACGAAAAGAAGAGTAACCCGCCTGAAGTGGCCTGGGCCCAAGAACGCGGTTTTAGAGTTTCTGGGACGGGATGACAGTTTTATACTCCCACGTGGGCTTGGCGTGAGGCCCGTCGATCACACTTTGACAGCACGTTGTTTACCTACTTCGTACTACGTCGTACATTGGAGAAACAGGGTTGGCACGAAGGATCTCAAAAGCCCACCGACGCCCCATCCGCCCGGTGGGTTCAATGCAGCAACCGGCGGGGTAGCCAGCCAGCGAAAGGATTACCCTTCGCCTGGGACGTACCTAGGAGCGTCTTGCCCTTTTAGGTCCTCGGTATATGCACGTGGCACGCCTGCCGGCGTACCCGCTGGTGTGGGGATGGAGTTGCGTAGGCACTCTCTAACCGAGCTTTGGAAGAGCAAAATGTAGCTCGGTTTCTTGGTTAGCTCCGGCTTTGGTGAAGAACCGGATGACATCTTCGCTGGTCCAATTGTCCAATGAGAAAATCTTCTTTACACATGCAAGAAGTGGGGCCTCTAATCTCAATGAGGTTTCGTTGCGATAAGAGCGATAAAAGTGACGGGGTGGGGGAGTTGCCGTTGTAAGAGAAACAAAAGGATCTTGCTAGCGTGGGTTGGCTTCACTCGTGGCTGGATAGGGAGTTCCGATTGGTCAGGTGCCATTCCCACACACCAGCGCCAGAGATCGGCACTCCGATATTCTCTACCTGTGGGGAAAGGTTGCTTGTAGGCATATTCAGAGCGCACGGATACGGTCTAGAAATTTCTGGACGTGGCCGAAAGCTGGGAAAGAACAGCATCCTATCCAGGTATCCGCCATGCTATTGGAGCTGAAGAGACCGAGGGGTTCCTTTGTAAGCGGCAGTTGCATGGACCCGCCCGTGCCGTGCCGGGTGTGCAGCTGGTGTTCACCGTGTGGATGTTGTAAAAGGTGCTTAATGGAGTACTTTTTATTATGGAGCTGCTGGTGCATTCCTGGTACTTATATCTCTTTCCGTAGCGTGGAATATTCTCGCCTCCTTGTTGGGAACCCTACGTAGTCCCTTTCAGCGCAAGCGCGACTCAGCCAAGGTGGCCCAAAACTTCCCGTCATTAGATGATGGCAAAATTTCAAAAGAAAAACAGAGCAAAGGTAGAGCAGGAATAGCACCGCGACGAACCTGTAGGCTCACAGAGTCAAGGACGGCTACGTAGGGCAGCATGTATACCACCACGCCATGCTTGGTTCTGGGCAGGTATCGCTATGGGCCATAGTTCATACCACGGTATCAAGACCGTTGACGGCTTGCGCGTGGTTATCGGGGGTACAGATATCTGGATTCAGAGCGAAGAAAGGCCTGAGTCGTTGAAGTACCTGGCGTGCCGGTTGAAGCGCATTCGTTTCCCGGGAATGACGGGAGGACGGGAAGAGGCAGGGGCTATATCTCGCATGCCCGCCCCAGGGGGGTGGGCGGGTCCAACACTTGCATGCAGCAAGTTCAAAATGGCGCTGTTAACCGTTAATAAAGCTATTTTCCGGGGCGCCTCAGGTTCGAAATCATCAGTGCCCGGCCCGTATCATGACTTCCGAGTCTACCATTTCTATAAGAACAAATCTAAACTTCTGGATCCGTTAAATCAGAATCCAAAAGGAAAAGAATATATATACGGAAACGACCATCTCAGCCTGACAGACGGAGCACTTTCATTTGGTCGTGAGTGCGAGTCTTTCCCGCAATTAGAAAAAAAAAAAAAAAACCTTGGCTGAGAAGAAAAAATGGACACACCCGGAATCGAACCGGGGACCGCCTCTATGCTAAAGAGGAATTATACCACTAAACCATGCGCCCTTTTCTATATCTACACACTGTAGAGATTCCGCCTGAGATTGCTTCTCGCGAGACTTGGCTCGAGGCTTTCACACAGGGCCACAACCGCGTCATCTGCTGTTGGAATAGCCGGATCCCCGACCCTTCATCTATTCTTATCTAGAGAGGTGTTGGAGCGCGACCCCCTTATATAGCTTTGTTAGGGTCGTTGCAAATCCTAATGTCCGAGGTCCCATACTGATTAAACGCGGTATGAGACAGACAGCCTCAGCTTCCTGTGGCAGCTCATATCCTCATCAGACATTGATTCAGCCCCATTCCAACATCTGCACTCCCTAAGCCGCTTCAATCCCTCCAACCATTCTCTAAGCCAACCCTGTCCCATCTTGACGTATTCTAAACATCAGAACACGACGGCTTCTTTGGGGAAGAACCTGGTCTGCGTGAAGAATTCCTGCGTTTCCGAGCCCAAATACGTCTCGCGCGACACCTCGACAATCGCCGCAAATGTCCGAGCAAGTATCAAGCGCTTGACATGCCAGGGCGGTTATTCACTAGACTAGGGGGGGAACATGTAATACCCATAATGAACGGTATGCGATACACGGCCGCGCCGGACACCGATACGACTGAGTCCAAGTCGATGACCGTTAGGGTGTTGAACTCACGGTCGACGAGATTCCTAACGGAGAACTTGAAAGAGATGGCGCATGGATGGTAACCCTGGAGGTTAACGCGCAGGTTCAGATTTTGGAAGTTGACGGTATGGAGGGCGCTATGGAAGTCCACTGGCGTATTCGCCAACCTCTGGGCTTCGGCAGGACAATGCATGGAACCGCCCAGAGTCACTCGATCCACTCCGGGCCCGCTCCAGCCTAACGATGTAGTGGGTTGGCGTCAAGGGACGGCAGATGTTTGCTCACAAAATGGTAAAATTTTAGTTATATCAGAGCCCAAATATTGGTCCTGGTCCTTGCTCAACTCAGCATGATATTTCGAAGCATTCCCGGGATACTACGTCTCACTGGAAGAACATGATCGTATGAGTTCGTCTTCCGGGGTTCCGGCCCGAGGCGAGAATTAAGTCGACGAGACCCAAGGGCGGCCTGGATCGGAGGTTGTGGGACTCAGGATGCCATAGAAGATACCAGGCCTGGAACAAACCCGCGAACGCGGACTTGGAGCAAGTCCTAAGAATAAGCGGGCATCGTCGATTCTAAAATTAAATCCCAATGCAACCCCACAAACGCAATATTCCAGCACAAACAGACTTAGCGTCCCTCGAGGCAGACAAGGGCTTGGCGCTTTCACACGTGATAGCTCACCAATGGTTCGCGAGCGGGAATCATCAAGGAATTTGCGCCATCACCGGACCGACAGCCTCGTCTGGCAAACCCCGCCAGAGCTTGGCGTCCGCGCGTTCTACCTTCCGCCAACCTCCCCTTCACGAAAGAGAGGAACAAAGGCATCTGCGGCATAATGGGGAATGAAAGGACTGGGGATAGCTGGAATGGTGGCAAGAAAGGTCTCCCCTATACTTCCGCGAGGAAGGAAGACGAGGGGGGCGAGGTGGAAAAGCCGACGAGTCGGCTCGCAGTCGTGAGGGGACCGGTGGACTCAGCGCGCCGTTTACGGTTGCTATCCTTGGGTAAGACGTGCCCCCACGAGCGATCCTTGATTTAGAGTTGCTAATCCCTGCGTAAGACGGAAGCTATGGCATCCGGCCTATCTCAAGCTTGTTCATTCTCCAGGAGCTCATGGACACGATACACCCGGGACAACACATCAAACCGTGCGACTACTTCGATCTCATCGGGGGTTCTGGAACCGGGGGGTGAAAATGTCCATTCCCTACTTCGGTTCTACTCTATGCTGACAGACGAGTCAGAACATTAGCTATCATGCTGGGTCGTTTACGCATGTCAATACCAGAGACCATCGCCGCCTACCGGACCTTCTCAACACATGTTTTTCAGGAGCGAAGACAACGGAACTCACTCCTCTCCCTCGTAATTGACCGGCTTCCTACAAAGTTTGACGCCAACGCTCTCATACAAGCCTTCGGCAGCGTCGTGCAGGAGGCGGGAGAGCTCCGCGACGCAAGGCTCATCGATCGGTCTGAAACCGGCTGTAAGGTGTCCGTGCTCCCTTTTGCCCTCGCATTGAGTATCAAAGAGATATGAACTGACTCAACCGTAAGGTTTGTCATGGCAGCCACAAAGCGGGCTGCTTGCCTTTCGGTCCACCTGCTACGAACATACCGACCCGCCGGCATGTTCCAACCCGACCTCACCATGGTGCAGGCCTGCCATGCCGCGCTCGCAGCATCAGAGCTTGTGGGTCCCTGCGCGATAACAGAGGCCGGGTTTAGCTATATTGGTGGGCTACCAGCTTGGAACAATCCCACGCCCCAAGTGCTGGCCGAAGCGTCGCACCTCTGGCCTGATAGGGAGGTCGGCGCCTTGGTTAGCCTAGGCGTTGGCTTTCCTGGGCAGGCAGCGCTCCGGGTTCTGTCGAAACCTCTCGGTAGGTCGATCATGGAGCAGGCCACGGAGGCAGATAGGACGGGCCGGCAAGTCGAGTTGGAGAATCACGAGCTAGCTCAGTCGGGGAGGTATGTCAGGTTAGGCACCGGGTGGTATCTGCGGGGCTTGGAGGGCGTGGGAGCCGATGGGCGGGCCGGCTCAGTCCAGGACGCAACGAACCAGTATCTCAGTGCCGGGCCGACGATCGAAACGATTCACCGATGCGCAACTCACCTCAGGGAGACAGAGCCGCTGCGGGAGTCTGAGACGGAAGCGGGGCCTTCGGAGGCCCAACCACAGCCTCCTCCCTACGAGGAGAAAGAGGGGGGGTTAATGCCCTACTCCGCAGTGATGGGGGAAAAGTCAGAAAAGAAATGTAAGTATTGTCAGCATGTCTGTGCTTAAGGAACGTAACTAAAAGCCTTTAGCGGACGAGAAACCGGAAATTCTGCTGTTAGTTGAAGAAGAAAAGTGGCTTCTCAAGCACAAAGACCAGCTGGACGAAAACCCAGACTCGGTCTTCCCACTCGCTGCGAGAGACGGATACCTCGGCATCGTGAAGACTCTCGCCAACCGCGGCCTTGACGTCAACGCTCGTGACCGAGTTGGGCGCACAGCACTTCACATAGCGGCTGAAAAGGCAAACGAAGAGCTCTTGCAGGTACTACTAGAATGCGGCGCCGATCTCGAAGCGCAAGATGACCTCTACGAGACGGCCCTCCTAAAAGCCGCGAAGAGAGGCCACGTGTCGATAGGGCTAATGCTCCTCAGGGGTGGTGCCAACCCAAATGCCGAAGACAGCATCGCCTGGACGCCACTGTCCTGGGCGTGCGCACGTGGGGACGAGCGCCTCGTGAAGGAGCTTGTCCCACACGCGACACCACGGGAGGCGCCAGGTGACCGGTTTTCGCCACTCTGGTGGGCCCGGAGGAGAGGGCGAGATGACATCATCAAGATGCTCGAGGCCTCCCCGGTCGGGCAACCGCTTACTGGAAAGGTGCCTCCCTACCTGATATCGATTCACCCTTGCCGCCCAGTTATGGAAGGTGTGCTGCCAGCCTCCCACACAGTCCCCATACGCGTGAACAATGTTGAAATCGAGGCCATCCTATGCACAGGCGCCGATTCGACTGTTATGAGCGTTGGGTGCGCAGCCAGGACGAACATCAACAGGCTGTTGGACACGCGGTATGCAGGCAGGGCCACTGGTATTGGGGCGGCGAACATTATAGGGAGAGTGCACTTGTTGGAGATAGAGATCTCTGGGATGTTTTACCCGACGAGCTTAACGGTCATTGATAACTACGACTATGACGTTATTCTTGGCTTGGACCTTTTGAAGAGGCACGATGGGACGGTTGATCTTGGAGAGGATACGTTGACGTTGAGGGGGGGAACGGTGAGGGGGAAGAACGGAGAGGAGTGCAGAAATAACTTGAACGTCGTGGAATTGGCACCTTCGGGAGTCAAAGGGAAGGGGAGGGCGTAGATAAGTTCCGGGGCAAGAAACCTATGCTGATACCTATGCTAAGATAAGACCCTCCACATGGAACCACTGTTGGTCGCCATTTTGGAAATCGGAGAGAAAACATACGGATACATATAGTTTATATGTCATTACTAACTTATTTCGGAAACTGTTTTGGGCGCATAGGTTCCTTACGATGGCTCAAAGGACGCCGGGTCCTAGTTTCAAAATATGTTGGATGTTTGATATTCAATGTCGTGACATGAGCAACAGCTTATCTTGATGCATATAAAAGACCGGTCACTAGCCTTAACTCCGTTTCCAGAAACTTGATATGGCCACGGCTTTCCGCCGGACTGGTGAGTTTCCGGGATATCGGCCAGGGGCAGGGACCGGATCTCGCGCCAATTCCTTCGGGGTCGGAATTCCCGGACGGCCTATGAGCCCACTTCTGCGGCTTTTAGCAACACCGCGGGCCGGCTGACAAAATAGAAGAGGAAATGGCAGAGGCTCGCAATGTAGGGAGCGGCAGGGACCTGATGTCCGGCATGTGGAAAGGCGGAACTCCGCATATTCAGAGTGGGGTCCGCCCCTCCAACGGGGCTCTGGTGATCATGATCCGCCTATTTATAATAAATAACCTATTAATAAGCCTCTACAGCTTGTTTGGGAGAGGTGAAGAGAGATGTTGTTTTGGAGGGGGGAAGACATGGAGTTTTGGAATCGGGAGAGATGGAGTATAAATTGAAGGAATTATCACACCTCTGAGAGAGTACTGCTTGGATCGACACCATCGCATTATTACATTTATTTGATCTATTTCCTATTCAGTCTAAGTATGGCACCTACCATCGTTGTCATCGGCGCTACTGGCAACACCGGGCGAGGGGTCGTCAATACCCTGTCCAAAATCTTGGATGCCGGCAACACCGCCTTCACAGGCCATAGGATCCTTGCCCTCACGCGTTCCTCCGGCGGAGCGGAAGCACAGAAGCTCGCCGCCCTGCCTCATGTCGAAGTAGTCGAAAAGAACTGGGTCGACATCTCGGCGGATTGGCTGCGTCAACACAATGTCGCGAGGGCTTTCATTGCCTCGGCGGTCCAGCCAAGTCAATTCACTGAGGAGTCCACGTTCCACGTAGCCGCTCTCCGCGGGGGAGTCGAGTACGTCGTCCGGATCTCCACGGCCGCCCGAAGCGTGCGCCCAGATTCCGTCGCTTTCTACCCCAGGACCCACTGGGCGATCGAATCCATGTTGAGCTCGCCGGAGTTCCAAGGCCTCAAGTGGACCTCGTTGCAGCCGAATGCTTTTACGTCCACGTACCTCTATTCCGCGGTGGAATTCGTCAAGGCCTTCCGCAGGACCGGGAAGCTGGAGGGGCCCCTCAAGCTGATGGCTTCGGAGGATGCCCCCGTTGGCATCGTCGACCCATTCGAGGTCGGAGCTCTCGCGGCTCACCTCTTGACCCGGGAGGATATCACTCAGCACGACAGAGCCAAATATGTTGTGAACGGACCGGAGGATGTCACCGGGCGGGACATAGTGGCCATAGTTGAGCGGGAGATCCTGGCGGAAGTTGATGTTGTCTTCAAAGATCGCTCATTTGTGGAGTACATGGCAGCCCAAGCTCCTCCGGAGTTGAGGAGCGTGATGTTATCCATCGAGAACTCCCTCGATACACTTCTGGATGGGAAGTCTACGGCCTCTACCACAAGCAAAGAGGTCCTTCAGATAGCTGCGCCAAGGATTACCACCGCTGAGGCTCTCAAGGCCATGTTGGAAGGATGAGATAGTATGGTAGTGCATAATGTATGCAATCCGTTGCACGCCTCAGGCGCCAAAACCCGTCGCATGACGCTATCAGGACCTGCCTTCTCAATGAAGGACGCCAAGAGCTACAAATAACATCGGAGAGGTGTGAATTGAGCGGCGTGCGGGATAAGTACTAGTAACGGGTAGCCTGGGCTTACATTTATCCTGGCGATTCTCAGACGGAAGTAAGGCTCAGGCTTCATGCTGCTCCGATCAGCAAATTCCTGCTACTTCTTATTATGGAGGGACGGCTCTCGACGAATGGCGGCTTGGCTACAGGGGTTGCTTGCAGGCAGGCTGTGCTGTGTCAAAGGATGCGCTGGCAAGACAGTTTGTAACCTCCCGAGCCGAGCGCCAACGGGGGTTCGGCGCTGATCTGCAACCCCGCAGTTCACGCTTCAGGTCCACACTGCTGCCTAAAGCCTGGTAAAAAGAAAGGGTGCTCTTCTCTGGCCACCGCTCACCGACATTTAGACCAGTTTCAGGGTTCACGATTCTAAAAGTAGTCCATATTCGTCTCAGACTTCGTGTTGTTCTTAGTTAAAACACCAAGACTTACTTCAACATGGCCGCTCCCACGTCGGCCCTCTCTCAGACCCTCAAGTCCATCTCGCTCACCAAGATCCGCGAGATCTCCAAGCAGCGCGCCACTTACGAGAAGCGCAAGGACATTGTGCTCGCCGAGGCCGCGCAGCACGTCGATGACCCCCACGCCCGCATTGCGTGCCTGCTCCGCGGCGTCGAGGATCTCTACCCCAAGGGTCTCCGCGACAACAAGGTCGGGAACGTCAAGTACTGGGTTCAGCAGAGCCGGTACGATGCGTCCGTCCCGGCGGACAGGCTTGCATCATGCGAGGAGCTGCTGCGGGGGAAGCTTGAGGTGCAGAGCCGGAAACTGGGACTTGCACATTTGTACTCAAGACTTGTGACGGAGTGGATGGATCCCGCGGCGCCTATGAGCGGGGAGGCACCTGCGGATGAGGAAAGCTCGTTTGAGGTGGTCGACCGCCAGAAGGAGAGGCTCCAAGAGCTGTGCGATCGCTTCGAGAAGGTCGTCTTCTCACCGCTCGATACGGACGAGGTGAATATCGACCTCTACCTGTCGGACCTCTTCCTCAGCGACGACGCGAAAAAGGCCCTGGGCAGCCTGCGCTGCGACATCAAGCGGTCGAGTGACGAGTTGATGATCCAGAAAGCACCCTTCAACAAGCAGACCCTAACGTGGTCTATCCACGCGCTGCTCTCGGAGGACCTCCTCAGCGATGAGAAGCAGGCCATTCTTCGCGAGTTCCTGGAAAACGACGTCGTCCTGTTCGAGATCGCTGACGTGCTCAACATGCGCTACGCCGACCTTTCCTCCTGGGAGTGGGACGCCGGAGAGGAGGGCATCCCCGTGCTCCCGCGCCAGCAACTGAACGGCAAGTACCGCATCTGGA
Source organism: Microascus cirrosus (assembly GCA_030271035.1). NCBI lineage: Eukaryota > Fungi > Ascomycota > Sordariomycetes > Microascales > Microascaceae > Microascus > Microascus cirrosus. The sequence goes on along the minus strand of JAMBUN010000324.1, from coordinate 196,171 downwards.
TGGACGAGGATGTATTGCAGGGAATCTTCGTGGAGTACGTCGGCGTGCGCTGCTGTAACTTCCTGAACAAGCACCTGAAGCTCTTTCTAAAGCAGGACTGGGAGGACGCTTGGCGCTGGGGGGCCGGGACGAGGATGCAGCTCATGGACAAGCTGCGCCGGCGGTACTACTTAGGGGGAAAGGACTGGTACGACAATAGCGTTAGCAAGGACCGGGAGAGGATGTACACCGACGCGTTCTTCATCTCGCAGCTGCCGGCTACCCCTACAGATCTAAGCGCCGGGGGGTACGTCAACGACGGGGCGGTAGACAGTGAGGATGAGAAGAAGGGGTGGCCAAACATCAAGCAGCAGATGCTCCGCACGCTGGCTAGCGAGCTGATAGTGCACCGCGACCTGAGGGGAGAGGCGGTCGTCGTGCAGTCGGACCTGCAGTGGTACGCCACGGGACTCTCGCACACCACTATCTTCTCGATCATGCGCTTCTTCGGGTTCTCGGAGGGGCTGATCAAGTTCTACAAGAAGGTTCTGGAGGCCCCTCTGAATATGGCGCCTGCTGATGGCGGAGAAGGGAAAGTGAGGGTTCGGAGGAGGGGCGTGCCGATGGCGCACGCTACGGAAAAGTTTATTGGCGAGCTTGTTTTGTTCCTGATGGACTTTGTCGTGAATCGAGAGACGGGAATGTTGCTATACAGGCTTCATGACGATATTTTCCTGGTGGGCGAGCCGGAGAGGTGCGCGAAGGCGTGGGAGGCAATGAACACCTTCGCCAAGGTTATGGGCCTCGAGTTCAACATGCACAAGACGGGCTCCGTCTACCTCACCGACGGTGACAAGAAGAAGGACCCCGAGGTGGCGAAGGTTCTGCCGGAGGGGAGGGTGCAGATAGGGCACCTCATGCTAGACGAGAGCGGCGAGTGGGTGATTGACCAGGATCAGGTGGGCGACCACGTCGCGCAGCTGAAGAAGCAGTTGGGCGCCAGCAGGAGTATTCTTGGCTGGGTGCAGACCTGGAACAGTTGCATCGGCCGCTTTTTCAGTCACACCTTTGGGGAGCCGGGCTACTGCTTCGGCAAGTCCCACGTCGAAAACATCCTAGAGACCTACAAGAAGTTGAATCGAGTATTGTTTGGGGAAGGTGGAAGTGCGGTGGGGTACCTCAAAGAGAAGATCAGGGAGAGGTTCGGTGTGGAGGAGGTTCCGGACGCGTTCATTTTCCTGCCAGAGAAGTTAGGTGGCCTAGGACTCCGCAACCCGTTCATTAGGCTGCTCGCCGTTCAAGAGAAACTGGCCGATAAAGATGCCAGCCCCGAAACAATCCTCCGCAGGGCTAAAGATGAGGAGAAGAAGAGGTACGAGGAGGCCAAAAAGAGGTTCGACGAGCTGGAGAGCGTTTCCGACCGCCTGCACCGCCTAAGGAGCGAGTACACCGCCACGGACCTCTACGAAAACTTCAAGAAGCTAGTCTGCGAGCACCTCTCTGAGGACCAGCTAACGACCTTCTTCTCCTTTGAAGAGTACAGCCGTTTTCGCGAGTCCACCAGCGTACCTCTCTCGAGGGCCTACCGCCAGCTGGCCAAGACACCTGAGGTGGACGAGCCGATCCCCGACGAGGACGTCAGGGGCGCGATGTATGACTTTGAGTCGATGTCGTACGCTCTATCTCCGGCTGGGTTGGAAGCCAGGTGGATGTTGCAGATGTTTGGTGAGGGGATGAAGGAGAGCCTAGGGGATTTGAGGCTTGTTGAGGAGAGTTTGTTGCCTCTGGGGGTGTTGACTATGATGAGGCGGAAGGCGGTGAGGTGGAATATGGTTTTGTAGGACAGGTGCGTGGAAGCGGAGTTTGGTCGGAGTGTCGGACCGGCGTGTTGACATCTGAGGTCTTGGCTTGCAGGTGCTGAGAATTTAAAGCGGTAGCACGTCTACAAGACTATATAAATTAAACATGATGGGATCTCGTTAGAATACGCTATCAGTGCCACTTAACAAGACCCTCGAAGTGGTTGGCCCACGCGTGTTCATGGAGAACTGCCGACAAAATGTGGTCGTGATCGCGGTGTAATTTCCACTTTTGGACAGTCTCCCGCCTTCTGGGGGTTTCAAAAAGTTCCACACATAATTACGAAAAAGGAAGAAGCACGCAACTATCAACCCCCGGGTCTTGGATGCGGCGAACCTACCATAAACGGCTGACAGCAGTCCACACCTGCCGATCCAGCACCATGGTTCCCATCTTCTCTGTCCATGGAGGTCCTAAAAAGGCCTAGTCTAACCGCGGGTAGCGGATGTCGCCATCTCTTGGCTGCATCACCCAATCTACAGTCGATGGAGGAGACAAGAGAAGTTTCTGGGTTAAAGATCGGGAAGAAAGTCGTCTCGTAGGATGAAATAGCTGGCGGCCCGTAGTTTTAAACGGATGACCCACGCTTCGAGAAAAGCAGACGCGCCGTGCCAGCCATCCCGACCGCAGGCGCTCAAATTCGCGGCTCCTCCATTTTGGCCATCATCCACACCTGCCACAATGGCGTCCTCCGATTCCACCCCGACGGGCGAGCCCGCCATCGAGCTCACCACCCGCCCCAAGCGAACCTGGTACCGCACAACCCTTTTCAACGCCTTCGTGATTGGGATCGTGGGCTTCATGGCCCCCGGCCTCTGGAATGCTATGAACCAGCTCGGCGCGGGCGGCGCGCAGGAACCCTTCCTTGTCAACGCCGCCAACGCCCTCGTCTTTGGCCTCATGGGCTTTCTCTGCCTTTTCGGCGGGCCCATCGCCAACCGGATTGGCCTCGCGTGGACGCTATTCCTAGGTGCTGTGGGCTACCCGATTTACTCTGCGGGGTTGTACACGAATAACCGGTATGGGAATGTGTGGTTTGTGCTAGTGGGAGCCGTGGCTTGCGGATTCAGCGCAGGCTTATTCTGGGCTAGTGAGGGGGCTGTTGCACTGGGGTATCCGGAGCCGGGAAAGCGAGGTCGGTATATGAATATCTGGCTCATCTTTCGGACGGGCGGCCCGCTCGTCGGCGGCGCGATAGTGTTGGCTCTGAACAACAACGCAAGTGCAATCACGAAGGGCAAGGTCAGCTACGAGACCTACCTCGTCTTCGTAGCCCTGCAATGTGTCGCCGCCCCCGTCGCGCTCCTCCTCTCGCCCCCCGAGAAGGTGCAGCGCGCTGACGGCAGCAAGGTCGTGCTGGAGGAGAAGGGCACCTGGAAGGAGGAGTGCCTCGCCCTCTGGAAGACAAGCAAGAACCGGCACATTGTCCTTTTGTTGCCCGTGTTCTGGGCGGCGTACTTCAACCAGTATAGCGGCAACTTCCAGACGTACTACTTTGGCGTGAGGGCGCGGGCGCTAATCGGGTTCGTGAGCAACTTTGGGACACTTCTCTCATCGCAACTTATCAGCATGTGGCTAGACAACAAGAAGTTCTCGGTGAAGAAGAGGATTGAATACGGGTATTACTACGTCGTGGTGTGGCACGTTATTTCATGGTATGTTCAAGCAATCACGCAGTGTGGAGAGATGTTCAGCTAAAATTTGCTCGCATGATAGGGTATACGGCTGGGTAATCCAGGAAAAGTACACCTCTCAGCCCAATCCGCCCATACTTGACTGGGAGGACGCGGGCTTCACGGAGGGCTTCTTCGTGCTCCTCCTCTGGGACTTTGCGCGCCAGGCTCTGCAGAACTGGCTGTACTACCTCGTTGCCGTGAAGGCGGAGAATATCTCGGAACTCACACGCTTGTCGGGCGTTCTCAGGGGTCAGGAGTCCTTCGCGCAGGCCATCAGCTTTGGCTTGAACACAGAGAAGTGGAAGGGCGGGCGTGTTCCCCTTGCTGTGAACACTATCTTGCTGGGTGAGTGGACCTCTGTGCTTTCTAATCTGTTTATGACAACTAATTACGTGTGTGCAGGCCTTGCGGCGTATCCCACCTGGCTGGTGGCGAGAGAGACGCAGCCGGTGGAGGACCAGAAGGTTGGGGCGCTCGTGGAGAACACTGCATCTGACACGGATGCTGGGAAGGACGCAGCGGTGGGCCAGGTTACCAGCCTGGATGACGAGGACAAAGCCAAGTTTGCTACTGCGGGGACTACTAGCATTAGCGCAAAAGACTGAGATGACGGATACGGTGCCGACTTTCTGAATATATACTAACCCAAGTTATCTCTACCCACTAATAGAGGACTTTTAACTTTCACTATGTAGTCGGAAGACCCACAATGACTAAAATCCTGCCCCAGCGTTATTGTGGATGTCATACGGTATAGCAAATCCTGAATCAATAAATGAAATGAAAACGATTCCTGGGTGTGTCCGAACTTATATGCTCCCAGAGTTCCTGATGGCGCCTTCAAGGAACGAAGGAATAATAACATAGCGTGAATGCATCCCCTTATCTACCCAGTCCTAGAATGATCACACTGAAAGGAACCTATACGCACCGTCTCGTTCCGAGAATGCTCCCAGTGAGCAGCCACCCCTTCCAGATCAGCCAACCAGCAGTCTGACTACACGTAATTTGGCCCTCTTCTGTCAGGGAGACGTCTTCTGCTGTAGGTCCCCGATAAGCAGGTGATTGGGAGAGGAAGAGGCAGCCATCAAGGCAACACCCACGCGCTACGAGAGATGCGATTGGTTTATGCGAGTAGCTGCCGCGCTCCAGTGACCAATGTGACACGGGTGTCCTGAGGTCCAGCACACGTCAGGCAAACAGACGTAAGGCTCAATATGCGGGAGGCCCACCACAGAGAGAAGCGGGCTCCAGGAATATCCAGAATCTCACATATATTTCAATTTCAGTGCATCTGCTTTCTCGTGTCAGTCCAACCTGCTTAAGCGGGCCTCTGCAGCATCGCCATTCTCAATTCCGTGCCCTTGCCACCGCTTTGACTTATTAGCATCAATCTATTACTCACTTGGCCTGTCATAATGAAGGAAATCGATAACACGGTCCTGGAATCCCAGGAACACCGCGACCTGCTCGACATTGTCGACAAGCTTCGGTCCGGCGGCGTGGGCCGCTACATCGACCTCCCTCAGATCGTCGTCTGCGGCGATCAGTCCTCCAGAAAGAGCTCCGTCCTGGAGGCCATCTCTGGAATGGCCTTTCCCACAAAGGACAACCTCTGCACTCGTTTCGCCACCGAGGTTATCCTCCGCCGGGACCCCACGTCGTCAGTGAAGTTCTCCATCTCGCCAGCCGTGGATCGTTCTGCGGCCGAGAAAGAGAAGCTGCAGGAGTTTACGTCAGCCGGATCCCTGGAGACTCTTGATCTTGGAGGTGTCATTGAGGAGGCTAGAACCCTGATGGGTGTTGGTGATCAAAGGGCTTTCAGTTCCGACATCCTCCGCGTAGAGCTGAGCGGACCGCAGCAGCCGCATCTTACCATGGTCGACCTGCCTGGACTTTTCCGCGCGGGAAACCGGGAGCAGTCAGCCGAGGACACAGATCTTGTGAGGAATCTAGTCCTGTCCTACATGAAGCGAGACAGAACCATCATTCTGGCCGTTGTCTCTGCGAAGAGCGACTTTGCCCTGCAGGAGGTCACCCAACTGGCCCGCCAACTCGACTCCAAGGGCATGCGAACACTTGGGCTTATCACCAAGCCGGACACCCTCGACGAGGGATCCGACAGCGAAAGAGCATACCTCCAGCTTGCTCAGAACAATGACGTCCACTTCCGGCTTGGGTGGCACGTCTTGCGTAACAGAGACTACGCCTCCCGGGCCGCGACTTTAGTGGAGCGTAACAAGACCGAATTGCAGTTCTTCTCCCAGGGTGTGTGGACTTCCATGAACCCGTTGCACCTCGGGGTCGAGACCCTCAAGCAGCGCCTTACATCCGTTCTGCACGACCAGGTCCTCAGTCAACTCCCGAAGGTCATGGCGGACCTGGAGGAAAGGGCCCAGGAATGCAGGATTCAGCTGCAGAAGATCGGCCCGTCGAGGTCCACCACGCAAGAGCAGCGTCAATACTTGATCCAAGCGAGTCACCAGTTCTACAAGTTGATGAAAGATGCCTCGGATGGAAACTACACCGATCCGTTCTTCTCTGCGACTGATGAGGGCTATAAAAAGCGGCTTCGCGCCGTAGTCCAGAATTCGCTCCTTGATCTGGCCTCTGACATGCGGATTCAGGGACGTGCCAGGGAGATTGTTGACAGTGACGCAGAAGGCCCAGAGGAGGTGAACCGCGACAACCTCCTCGGTGAGGTGGAGCGGCTGATATCAACGAACCGGGGTCGCGAGCTCCCTGGGACGTACAACCCAGCTATCATCGGCCCATTGTTCCGGAACCAGTCCAAGCCGTGGAGGGGGATCCTGGAACTCCGGGCAAATTTGATATGCCACGACGCCCGCTCTACCGTACAAAGCGTCCTCGAGCATCTACTCGACAATGATGTGGCAGAGGGCGTCTTCCGCTGGATCCTAAACGCGGCCCTCGAGGAAATCAGCCAGTCTATGAACACAAAGTTGAACGAAATCATGCTGCCGCATGAGACACTGCATCCGATCACGTACAGCCAGTCCCTGGCGGAGCTCGTCCGTGAGCGGCGGTGGGCAAAGCAGGAAGCCGATATCAAGAAGGTTGTGAAGGATGTCAAGCGCCCCAATGGGCAGGTGATAGATGAAATGCTTCTTCACGCTCTTCTCCGCAAGGCGAGGCGTGACTTGGACCACGAGGCCAGCTCGGATGCGGTGGATTGGATGGAGGCATATTACGATGTAAAGAGCTACCTCAATGGCCCCACCCCACGTTCGCCCCAGCCGCGTGGCTCGTCACGCTAATAACTTTGAGCAGATCTCTCTCACACGTACCGTAGATGACTTTAGCGTCCTCGCTGTGGAATGCTGCCTGGTCCAGAAGCTGCCGGGCTTGTTTTCTCCGGAGGTGGTGTATCTCCTGGATGACGAGACCGTTCGCCGGATTGCCGCCGAGAACGAGGCTACCGCTGCCGAGAGGGCGCGACTGACCGGCATGCTTTCTGTCCTAGAGGCAGGTCTGAGAGACCTGAGGCAGAGAACAGGATATCAGTGGGCAGTACATGGCAAGCAGCCCACGCCAGACCCGCCATCCAACGGCGCCGCTACAACCAACGGACGGTCCGGTATAGCCTTATCCGGAGACAGTCCGGAGCCACCTTCTCCGGTCCCTTCTCCGCCCCTCACACCACTGGCCCCTAAGGGCGCAGATGTTCCGCGTCGCGAGCCACAGTCCATGCTAGACACTAGGGGGGTTAAGTACTCGTCCATGGCAAGGAGGGATAGTCAGGGTAAGTCGAGCGCTGGATATTGACCGATCTGTTATTATTGGTTTCACCTTGTGATGAAGGCTGATGACTCTGGTATAGAACCGGTTCAGGACTATTATCCGTCGGAAGAGGAAGAGCTTGTCATCTAGCATGAGGGTATGCATTACAAATCCCTCCACTGCCAATTGTTCGCTGGAACTGTCATCAAGTCAATGCTCCTTTTAACCCTCAACTGCACGGAAGCCTACAGAAGTCCTACGGAAGTAGAGTCTGTTACGGTCGGGGCTGTCCAAAACCTGTTCTCGCGCCGCCCGTGCTTCTGTTTCAGAGAAATGTCTCTTAGCTCTTATGAGATTCGGGATCACCAAATCCGTCATGTTATCTGACCGAGTTACACCCCAGCGCCTGCTCGCCTTAACCCCCTGGCTGTGAATCTCTGTGCTTTGTGAAGTAACAAACTTTCACACCCGTAGTTGCGCCCTGTGAATGACATCCCGTGGTACTCTGTACCTACCCCGCAATTCAGCCTTCACGACCAGTACCAGCAAACCATACTCGAGAAATTGGGGACCTGTGGTGCTATTTAAAGGCTGAATTCACAAATAGTCCGTCATTGGCAGCTTCATCACCACTTCTTGCCGCCCACACCTTCGTTGTTCCTACCAGTGCCTCCAAACCGTGCCAGCCTCTATCATCCGCGCAAACATGGCCGAAAAGCTTCAACTCCCGCCAGAACTGCCATCGGCCTCCACGACACTGACGGCTCAGTGTTACTGCAAAAGAGTCCACTACACTATCACTCTCCCATCGCAGGCCCTTCCACTCCCCGTCCACATCTGCCACTGCTCCATCTGCCGCCGCGTGCATGGATCCCTCTGCAGCATACACGCCCCTCTCCCTGTGGGCATAGTCCCCTCCTTCGTCGCGCCGTCATCGATGGATGCGCTTACGGCCTACATCCACCACCCGAAGGCTGCCTCTAAGCGCCTCTTTTGCAGCACCTGTGGGTGCCACATCGGAGACATCGAGCGTGAAGCCGACCAAGACGGACATAAGCCATGGACCATAGCGACCAGCATCTTTGACCGACATGATGAGGATGTCTTCCAGATCAGGCAACTTGCCATGACTTCGTCCTCGCCAGGCGGTGGTCTTTATCAGTGGCTTTCCTGCATCAACGGCCGCAAGCTAGAGGTCCTTGACGACCCCTTTCCAGAGTCCCCCTTCTCAGCCTCGCCTGAAGACCCGCCAAAGCCCGAATTCGACGAGGCCGGAAATGAACGTCTGCGCGCCGAGTGTCACTGCGGCGGCGTATCTTTCACCCTCCCAAGACCCACCCTCCCCGAAATCGCGAACGACCCCGTTTTCAAGGGGTACATCTCCAAGTACGACCCCTCCAAGTGGCTCGGAGCCCTCGACGCCTGCGACGATTGCCGCCTCCAGACAGGCACGCATGTTATCTCCTGGACCTTCGTCCCCTCCGTCCACCTCTCTCCGCCTCTTCCGCGAGACCTCAAGCTGGGGACCATGCGAACCTACGAATCTAGTCCCGGGGTGTTGAGGGGCTTTTGCGGCGTGTGTGGGGCTACTGTCATTTACAGCTGTGATGACAGGGAACCGACGGAGCAGCAGAGGGTTGTTGATATTGCAGTGGGGGTGCTGAGAGCGCCCGAGGGGGTGTTGGCTGATGATTGGCTGTGGTGGAGGACGTCGAAGATTGCGTATGGGGAGAGTGGGAGGAGGTATGACCCGGCGTTCTACGACGCTCTGGAGGGTAATTTCAAGGCGTGGGGTGAGGAGAAGTATGGGAGTTCCTAAGCGTGCATAGCCGGCAGTGGAGAACTGCGTATGTCTTCTTGTCCGATCTCATGGACTGTATAGCTACTGTTAGGAGATTTCTGATGAAATCCAAAACGAGTATTGTTTATTACCAAAAAAATCGGAGAGCCATTGTAGCTGGTAGTGTGCGGCCCGGATGACGACTTCTCAGACTTATGCTTTACTGACCTGTTGGTAGAATCGCTTTTGAATTGCATCCTGCCGCGGTACCTCTGTCAGCAGAAGAAAGTGGCGACTAGTATATTAGAGAAGCGATTTTCCTTGGCAAAAATGGTGTAGGATTCCTTGTTGACAAACCGTAAATTACCTACACAAGCATACATGTCTCACGGAATCGGTTAGGGACCACGTCCTCCACGGAAGGTTGCACATGGACAAGACATAACTCCATGTAAACACGTGAACCCACTTCTAGAGAACGCTCAGGGACAACTTGATATAGATACGCGCCATTTCTGCTTGAAGGCAGTTTCCGGCCGCCTCGTGCCCCCCCTGTATTAGCGGAATTTCTTTCCTGCAACGACTGGGGCGGCCAGCGGGACCGGGTCCTTTCCGTCCTGGTCATTGTTGGTTCTAACCGTGATGCTGTGATGGAATCCTACACGCTATATGAGACACCACCTGCTGGCTCTGGAGACGTGTAGTAACGCACGGCAAATGTAGTTTTGTTGCCGAGGCCCTGTGATTATTACGTGTATGCGCAGGCCGGACCCGGCTTTGGGCTGCCCATATGCCGATTAATATATATCAATCTTGTTCCGCTTATACTAGACCCAGTCCCTAGCCCGAAATACCATCCATGCAAGCCACCGCCACTGAAAACCGACTGGGATGGCCGAATGGATGGGTCTGAACCAGTACTTACTAATAGTGATTTCCAATGACAGTGGATTAAGCTTGTTATGATTCAAGGAACATCGCCGAGTGTCGGGGATGAAAAGGATAGGCGTGACAGGCAATCTTAGCGCCGCAAGAAGAGAAGGAACAACATCGAACAGCACATATCTTCATGCGTTACTTAACTACAAGTATGCGATTCCGTTGCTACTACTCATACGCCGAAACCTACGCCATGATCGCTGCGATCGCCTCTTCCGTGCTCCGCACTTGAACAAACTCTCCATCAAGTCCCGCCAAATGGACATCGTGCAACGTCTTCGCATCAAATTCCCCCTTCCCAAAAGTTGCCGTCCCATCCCTCAGAAACACAATCCCATTATTACCCTCCCCAGTCCCATCGGGTCCGCCCTCGTCCCCCAGCACCTGCAAATTGGCAGCGAACCTTGCCGTCGTACAAACGCAGTGATCCGTCGTCAAACCCGCAAGTATAAGCTGCTTTGCCCCGAAATCACGCAGTCGCTTCTCGAGGTCGGTCCCCACGAATGCCGAGTTGCGATGCTTGGCTAAGACCGGCTCGGAGGGAAGCGGGGCGGCGTAGTCCATTGGATCTATGCCCCGGTCACCAGATGATAGTTTATAGGAGGGGTTAAGTGTGGATAAGGGCTCGAGAGAGTGGTGGTGGATGTGGATGATGAGGATGGGCTTCTCCGGGGCGCGCTCATTGTGCTCGCGGGCGGCTCTGATCAGGGAGGCTATGTTTGTCTCGAAGCCGGGGGTGTTCTGAGGGGTGGATTCGAAGCCCTTTTGAATGTCGATTAGGACGAGGGCGGTAGGTGCAGTCGAGGCATGCTTCATGGCTACGCGTGGATGGTGTCTGTTCTGACTCAAAGTGTCTTGTCAGAGCAGAGTTGGTGACTCGGAGGGCCGATGCGGGGCACATCAGGAGTGGGCGGCCCTAGTGCTGACTTGCATGGCGCGATTTATAATACAGGCTTTCCTGTCCTTCCAGGACTCACGACGCTTAATGAGACAGCTGTTTACCTCTGCTAAAGGAAAAATAAAACAAAATAAAATAAAAAAATTCTAACACCGCCTTGACATGGTTAAGCCTTGCACGGAGTCTTGAAGTATCCTTTTTTATTCATGTTTTTATACATTTAATAGACATCTAGAGTAATACCCGACTGACTGACTAGCGAAAAGTGGAGGGAAGGAAGACAACTAGATACGTCCCGTAGAGCCTATTCTTCAAATAGGCCGTGGGTTCTTGTGTCCTTGCTTGGACGTATTCCACACCTGTGTCACCATCGCGGCGTGGACCGTCACACCCTTGCTTAATGTCTCATCTTCTCCAGAATGGTATCAACCTCAGCAAAGCGGAGTTCATTCCTAGTCTCTTTCCAAAGCTTATTCGTAATTCGAATTCCGTCATCGGTATACATAATAGGAGGGTACCTACATAAGAAAATCAAAGCGTTAGACATCCACTTCGGGAAGGGCTGAAGGCTGAAGGCGATCTGGAAAGCAAACACAGTACTTACGGCCTGATCTTCCAGTCTCCGAACGAGCCGTGGCTTTCCTTGCTGAGAACGAGCGCAGAATGCAAGTATTGCCTCGTGCCGTCGGCGAGGCTCCTTCCGAGGAGAAGGAAAGTGAAGTACATAATGATGCGTACCGCATATTGGCCCTCTGTATCCCGTAGGAGATCGGTGCCTCTGACGCCACTTGGGTTGACCACGTTGACAATGACGTCTGCAGGACTGACAATCTCTGCCAGTTTAGACACCAGCATTACCAGGAAGAGCTTTGTCTTGGCATACTGGTCCATCCCATCAAAGCCGACAGGGCTGTCGACGGCGTCCAGTATGCTTCCTGCAGGCTCCTCCATCTTCACCCCGAGCGCCATGTCCGATCCGACGACAGTAAGGCGACCGGGTGATGGTTTCTCTCCTGACGCAGCACTAGTAGTGGCCTTGGACCGAAGGATCGGCAGTAGTAGAATCGTCAGTAGCGCAGTAGAGAGATAGTTGACCTGAAGGGAAGACTCGTGGCCCTTGCCATCGCCGGTGCGGACGAATGAGGTCCTCCCCATGCCCGCATTGAGAATAACAACATCAAGGCGGTCGAGCTCAACGTCGCAACGGTCTGCAAGCTGGCGGACTGACTCGTACGATTCCATCTCCAGGGTCCAGACCCGGATGTCCGCCTTGGGGAACGCGGACCGTAGCGCGGCCGCTGCGGTCTCGCCCTTGGACTGTGTTCTCGCAGTAAGGATCAGGCGGCTAGCTCGCACTTCAAGAAGCTGGCGGGCAGCTTCGAGGCCGAGGCCGCCCGTAGCGCCCGTGATGAGCGCTGTCTTTCCTGTGAGGTCGATGTGGGAGGGGATCTTCGGGACGCGGTGGAAGACTTGTTTCCAGACGGTGCCGGGGAAGCTGGCCACCCAGCTGGCACTACCTTTTAGCTGAGAAGACATAGAGAATGTAATGGCCGGTCTTGCCTGATAATTTATAGGTAGAGGAAGGTGGACTATAGTGATTCTAGCTTGAGTCGAACATGGAGCGACACAAAACAACAAACGCCTTGGAGGTCGTGATTATATAGTTTTGGCAGTTGGAGTATCATTATGCTCGCCTATAAGCTTTTCCAATGACTTTCACCATATAAGTTCCTCTGTCAGCAGCACGTTAACCGGGTCCTAATCATGGACTGTCTGGAAAGGGCCCGGAACCTTTTCTGTTGCCGTGATTCGTTGCACTGCTGCATGGAGACATGGGGCCGCTTTTCAGGCGGTGCCGCAGCAAAGTAAAATACATTAGCTCATAGCAGCAGGACACGGGCGCAGGAACTTTTTCGACACATCTCATAGGTTGTATATTACCTATCCCCACTGACTAAGCACTCATGGCCAATTAAACATCCTCCATGAAGAATCCCTGGAAAGTATAGTACCTCGTCGAATTTAAGCCTGCTTCAAGGTTGTCTCATTTCCCGACTCTCAAGAACAAATCCCGCGAACAAGTAACGATGGCTCCGTCCCACCCGGCCAATATTCTCAAGTGCCCTGATCGACTGCTTCTCCATGCTCCTCTCGTTACACTTGAGCCACCAGGAACATAGGAAATCGTTCCTAACTGCGCTTCTCCGTTAGCGGATTCTACCCCTGCTTCCCTCCGTCCCCAGGCAACACAGTGTCAACGAGGCGCCTTGGCCGTATTCCCAAGCTGGACTATGGACTCATTAAGCACGCCCGGGTTTCCCGCCCTGGCCCCGCGGCCTGTATTCACAACACTGAACAATGAATCAAAGGTTGTTGCAAACCAGCAATCCGGTCTGACCGAAGGCCATACCGCGGAGGAGTGGGCCACCATGTATCCCCACATCCAGAGGCTGTATATCCAGGAGCGCCGCAAGCTTCGCTACGTAATGCGGCACATGGAGGAGAAGTACGGCTTCAAAGCAACGTAAGACATTCCTTGCATGTGGTCCTTTTCGGCCTGGAGCAGAGCAGTGGCCCAACTTAAGCCGCCCTTCAGCCCAGTTCCCTTCGGGCATTGCTCTGGCGGGGAGAACCTGCACCCTCGTATTCTTATTATGCATCCACAGTGCATATGACCGTCCAGCTAACTTTCAACGTTATGAAGTTGCCAGATGTACAAGAAACGTTTCACGAAATGGGGATTCCAGAAAAACGCCCGTCCTGCCCGGCGCAAGAGCCGCAGCCATGGCAGTGCAACACATTCTCTCCTGCCCCAGAGGAAAACATCGATGGACCTGCTCATGGAACCCATGTACAGCCGCGCTGACGCCCAGAATCTGCTGTTCCTCAACAGCATCAAGTCCTGGAGCTCAGCCTTCTTCGAGACGGCCCTGCATGATAGTCCCAGCAACAACTTAGACTTTTTAATCCCCTTACGTGGGACCGGAGAACAACCCCTCGATTTGGAACAGCTCAGCTTCTCCTTCAGACTAGTTGCCGAGCTTCTCCGGCGCGGACAGGGCGTCCCCGCCGGCCGCCTCGCCCGCAAGTCCTTCCTGCAGGTCGAGAACATCATTGATCTCGAGGGGCCCCTGGTCACCTGGGACCTGCTTGAGATTCTCCACAACATCTCCTTCCTCGGCCAGACGCGCCTCTTTGAGATTCTCGTCAGCCACATCTCCAACCTTGCTGGGAGCCGCTTATCCAGAACACACCCCCTCGTGCAGATTCTCGGCAGCCTGCGGGAACTGATGCGGAAATCGCCTGATGACGACTCTTTTATGGAGCTCAAAACCGTGATTGAGAGGGGCTGGCTGCTCAACGCAAGCCTCATCTTCTCCAATGTCCACCCGCGCTTCCAGCTCATGTATCACCGCCTCATCTGGGACTCGAGAGAGCTCAGGCTGCCGCCTGAGGTCCCGCGTCAAATGTATGACTGGTATGGGGAGCTTCGTGCTAAGAACCCCCAGGCCGTGCAGGCGGCGGCCGAGTTCGAGGAGACGGACGCGCAGCAGATGGAGCGGATCATGTACGCCACCCTGGCCTTCTCAACGGACGTGGGGTACGCACAGCGTCACCAACCACCCGCCAACTATCACGGCCTGAAGCGCGACAGCATCGCCGACCTCCGCCGGCAGAGCGAGATGGAGCTCGTGGACCAGAATACGAGACTGCGCGTTCTAATGGGCCTAATGAAGAGCGGAATTCCTAACAGCTTCCCGAGGCCGACCTCCACGGCACGAGAGGACGATGACGTCGGTGATACTGCCTTTGCTTCTTTGGGACAGGGCCCAGGCTACGAGAAGGTGCCCCGCCTCCATGTCCGCGTGGTCGCCTTCATGGCTAAGATCGCGCTCGACACGGACCTTTATCTCGGCGTTGATAGGAATGTCGCCGCCGAGAAGCTTCGCGGAATTATCGCCCTGCGGGAGTACGGCCAGGGAGCAACTGACCCGCAGGTTGTGTACGAGTTCTGGCAGCTTAGGGACATGCTAGCGCGCGCAGGCCGGCTGCATGAGGCGTCCGAAGTTGCGCAGGAAGCGAGCAGGAGGCTGCACTTTTACCTGGAGGACATTCCAGAGCTTTGATGGAAGATGGCTGATGCACAGCAACTACAATAGCGACTGATACGTTGTATGTTAAGGTGGAGGGGTCCAGACCTCCTTACCCTAATATCTAGACTCAGAGAAATGTCTCATACATCTCACTCCGGCGAATATCGTCCCACTTACGGACAGCTTGCTTTGTCGTTTCCTCTACTCGACCACATTTAAAACCAGTTTGCATCTTCCAGAGGACATCACTAAGAAAGAAGAAAAAAAAAGGGAAAATACAACATGAAATATAGAACATAATTAAATAAATAATAAATATGGAACACAGCTCCTAGGCATAGGCTTACTACTTACAAGTCATACTATCTTACTCTCGGTTACCAATCTTCCCATATGGGGCCAACATATCCCCATCAGGTTTCTGTTGACAAGTAGCGCCAAGGTATAGAACTCACAAGCACTTCCTCACAAGTTACGTGAGTCGCTCTGTCGCCGTCACCCACATGCCGCTATGCACGTATAGCCCGGCGTAGTTGTGTTCGATCCACGGCTGCTCCGGATTCTCGAGCGACCAGTCAAAGTTGCGCATCAGCTTGAGCATGTCAATTCACAGTCATCCTCGTCGTCTAAGGCGCATCAGCTTACCTCGAAAACCACTTTTCCAAGCTCCATTAGGGCAATAGTCTTTCCCAAACACCCATTCTTCCCATGTCCAAAGATGGCCTCGTGAGCCTTTGTCATAAAGTTCAGCTTCGCTCCATCCTCGATCAACCACCTCTCCGGACGGAACTCATCTGCATCATCACCGAAAACGTCCTTCCGTCGGTTCAGCGCCACCATGGAATAACTGATGTGGGTGCCGCCTGGGAGGAAGACCGGTTCGCCGTCGATAGTGACCGTGTCTCCCTCATCCGGTACGCGCTTGGGCAACTGGGACGTCACGGGCGGATGCATCCTATTGGCCTCCTTGACAACCGCTTGGAGGTACGGAAGCTGCTTGCACTGCGCGTCCGAGACAATTCCGGAAGGTAACCGGCCATCCCGCACCGCGCCGTCAACCTCCGCCTGGAGCTTTCTGTACACACGCGGGTGGCAGAGAAGATATAAGAAGATCCCCCTCAGTGATGAGGCCGTGGTATCGGATCCCGCAATAATCTGCAAGCACGTCTCAGAAATGAGCTCCTCTTCCTTAAGTCCATGCCTGTAAAAGGACGCAATCATATCTGTCTTCTCTGACGTATCCTGTGCCAACCGATCTTTCACAATCGCCCTCGCGTTCGCAACCAGCTTCCCCATCCCCACCGGATCTTTCTCCGAGGGGCCGATGAGCTTGAAGATGAGTGGTATGTGCATGAACTTCGTCAGGTTGAACGCGATGGACAGCGCGTTGACGATCATCCCCAACTCGCCCGATTCGACAAAGGTGTCGACGTCGTCGTCAGCGCGGAGGTCACCGAAGGGAACACTGAAACTGATATTGCTGATCACGTCGAGGGTGAAGTATTGGATCTTGCGCGCGAAATCAAAGGGTGTGGACTTGGCATCAGTGGAGAGGTATTTAGACCGGATGAGCTGGATTAGCTCCGTGATGTGGGTGTCTACGGCGGCCTCTAGGCCCGGGTTGTCTTTTCCAGAGTACTGCCGAGGCGAGGTCCCGTTAACGGGTAGGATTAAAATGATAGAGAAAAACGAAACTTACTCCCGCGGCGAGTTGCTGTCTCCGCCGCTTGTGTTTATCCTCGTCGAGCTCACTGAAGACGTGGTCCTTGCCGGCCTCGAAGCGAGTAGCCATGTAGTAGTAGTCGCCGCGCGTCCATGCCGATCGCGCCGAGTTCATGTGGAAGATAAGCTCCGGCGACGATGTAACCAGGTCATTTGGTCCGATCCTCGCAATGGATCCTTTCACGCGATATTAGCTGCGCAACCATAGTCCGGAACCATTGGGATAAAACGAGACGTATAGAACTAGGGCGGGGTTTACCGTACCATAGTTATCGCACACTTCGCGATACTTCGCATGCGGCTTCCAGCTGAGCAGCGCGCGAATGTGCCAAACCTGCGAGAACCCTGTGCTAAACGGCCCCTTGAACTGGCTCAGGCGATAATACGCCCGCGCCGTCCGGACAGCGCACGCTGCGAGAGCAGCGCCGGTGAGAAACCACCTGTGGTGGTAGATCCATGCTATGAAGCCCATATCTGGGGTATGACGGGAACGCGGGGGCGGGAGAACCGGTGGAACGGATTTCATTAGCACGGGTGGTGGGTCGTGGCTTGATTTTTGTTTCCCTGGGCCACCCCTGACATGAGGAGATGGGGCTGGTCGCATCAATTGGGGGGCTTGTGATTGGGCCGGTGAGGTTACATGGTGGCTTAACGGGCGCGAAGATGTGGAGTCGAGGGAACTGACGGAAGACTTGGTTCTATATGGAACCCCCCAACCCTGATGTATACTTCGGATATTAAATACAGATGATAGCGAGGGAACAAAAAGGTCAATTACTAAGACTACACAGCTGTACAACCCGAGAAATCAGGAAGCGGAGCTTCAGGCAAGTCGAATTGCTCAAATTCTTCACGGCTGGTACACTCGGCCCTTGTCTTCTAACAGCAGCATGGCGACAAAAAGTTCTATCCGTGACATGCTGAAGATTTTCGTGTGAACCCCTGTCTAGCGGAACACGAAATAGTACCAAAGGTCTCAAAAAGCCAGCCACATTCCAAATCATCCTCCGCTTTTTACCCTTTCCACCGGTACTTCTTATATCAACACTCATCGCCTACCCACCAGCCGTATGAGGCCGTGAAAGCGGCACCGCTGAAGGGCTCAACAGCTCACTTGCCAAGTGACACATTTTTATCGCAGCACTTGTAGAGCGTCGGAATGCGAGCACTCTCGCACGCTACAACAGGCCGCGACGCTTGGTACGACGAGTCGCACTTCTTAGTGGCGTAGATCCTACAAGCTTTCTCGTAGGTGGGCTGAGACAGACGATTATAGCAGGCGGCTATATGGAGGAGATTCATTGGCAAACTTTAAGCTTGGGCTTAGTTCTACGAAATAGCGGGAAGGAAAATCACCAGTAGTGGCAATGAAGCCGATATGAGGATCGTGGTTAGATCCATTTTCTGTTTCCGTATGGGGTTTCTGAGTTAAGAGCGGAAATGAAGGGTGTGGAAGGTATAATGCTGTGCTTCTGTAATGGCTGCAGAGTACCGCAGAGTACCGCAGAGTACCGCATTCGACGATGATAGTGCCTCAGACAGCCCCTTTATATTCCCACGTTCATCTGTCCTAAGCCAGTACCATGCTCCTCTTCTCCGCCTCACACCTGTCTCAATGTGCCCACCCACATCCCAGGGGAACTCACGCCTGCCCCACATCTCAGGGAGCTGTGTAGGAGGCAGAGAATGGCCCGGCTGCAGTTATGTTTCCGCCGTCCCGCTCAACACCTCTTCCAGATATGGCGTGTTATAATGCTTCCCAATGAAGCTACCAGGAAACTCTAAGGCATGGCCTTTAACGGTGTTGTGTCAGCTGGATCTGGCTCCACCACGATCTTGTCTCTAGAGTACGCATCTAAATCCATAGTGGGAACTAGTTAATTAACCCTCCACACGCTTCAAAAATTGAGGGAATAGAATAACCAAAATGGTCACTTTATCGATATATTAAGGATCTCTTTCACATCGCTTGTTCTTGGTACATGCAGTCAAGTCAATTCTGAAATAGCCTCGTTGAAATTCTGGGACATTCTGCGTTGCTACTTTTCGCCGATACAGCCCCTTTGATATATTAAGACCAACCAGCGAGCCACAGCCATCGGTGGCGGAGTCGCACAAAGAAGAGCATCGCCCCCAGTTGGGGAACAGTGTCGAGTTCTACCGTGTCTGGGGTTTGCTGGCGCTCAACTTCAACGGGCCAACTTGATTGGTGGCCGAACCTCGGGCTGCGCCTTGAATCCTGCAAAGGTTCGGTCCTTGATTCACATCGCATTTTTACGGCCGTATGGCAGACTGCCTAAATAGCCCTGTGATGAGCGCGCTCTGCCTTGTGTTCCATTGAGCGTGATGTCGATGGAAATGTTAAAAAACGAGGTTTGTCCGCTGGGCTTTTCCTCCCACCGTCACCTCGGCCATATCATGTCGATTCACAGCGACCCCGACCATGGACATGGACAGACACACATCTCCTGCGCCGGCTCAAGACCCCGGCACGCCAGGAGGGTCAACTCGAGCGTCTATTGAGCCGCCATCTCGAGCCTTGAGCAAGGCCACCGCACGAAAGAACGCCCCGCTGCCGGCACTCCCTTTAGGCGGCGCCGGCAATGATACCTACCAGCTGAAGCCACCACAAGAGGCCCCGGTCCTCAGATACCGGAGAACGCCCTTCTGGCTTGCTGTTCTCTACCTGGCGACGCTGATTGTCCCGTGGGTGCTGATGTGCATCCTGAACAAGCGACCTTTGACGGCCCCGTCGTACTATTACCAGAAGGGGGCCCAATCGGCCGAGAACTTCCTCGCCCTTAGCGGCGTCCTCGCCTTTATCAACGTGCTGAGGGCCATCTCTGGTGTGATCGTAGTCCCGGTCACGTCTATCATACTCGCGCACGCCGTTGTCGTGTACTCCCAGAGGCGGCGCCACGAGCAGGAGCTCAATATGAGGCAGCTATTTGCGCTGGCCGACAGGGGGTGGGCAGATCTAGGTACCCTGTGGGAATGCCGCCGGAAGGGCAGCAGCAGCCGGTTTCTCTGGCTTGGTGCTCTCCTCTTACTACTAGGTTGGTTCTCATCTGCTCTGCCTGATACTCGGCTTTGCCTGCTCATGCTAGCTACACAGGTGGCATCCAGCAGCCGCTCCAGTCCTTGCTGGTCTCGTTCCAGCCAACAGTGGGCCTAACTTGCCTCGACTCCCCGGTCGGCGACTGTGCGTCCAGGTCCATGGCCACTACAATCGGGTTCGACGCCGAGCCCTGGGCTATGGCCCTCACGAGCCACATCATAGTCGCCGAGGACATTGCAAATAGCCTTGTGACCGTCTCGGACGTGGTCAGCCAGGAGTACCTCTGGGTCGACCACCCACATGCGACCGGCGACAGCATTGCCAACTGGGAGGTCCCTGCGAGCCGGTCAATGCTGCACTATTACGGGTACGACGACGGGGAGAAGGCCAATCCCGGCTCAGCCTTCTTCGTCACCTCCCTCCTCAACCGCACGGTGACGGGCGTCCTGCGCGAGCACGCCCTGCGCCTCAACTCATCCATCACCTGCGACGACATCCCGCGCTCGGAATACCCTTCGACGTGCCCCGGCGAGCGGCCGTTGGTGACGGAGATTGACACGGAGAACGTCCAGCTCCGCATCTGCGCGCCGGGCGAGGTGGGCCGGCACCCGTGGTCGAGGACCCGCAACCGTGAGGACATCGAGGAGGAGCTGTACATGGACTTCCAGGTGAGCGGCGAGCTGTGGACACTCACCGCGAAGAACTTCACTATGCACTGTACTTCGGGCACCACGAGGGGCTACTTTGAGCTGGGTAACGTTATGAACGGGAACACATACGGGCCACTGATGGACAAGTGGCCGGACCCTAAGACTATCGAGAACGACTCGACGGATTACCTGAGTGACTGGAGCCGACCGGAGGAAACGTAAGAACCTCAGGGTGCTTGTGCAGATAGCTGCCGAGGGCAGGACTGTAGGCTGACCGTTTTATCGCTGCAGTGACCATGGCATCGGTACGGACTCAGAGGTTTTGCCTTTCTACCGCTCGATGGGCGACGCCTTTGGGGCAGGGAAATTACCCGTCTCTGGCCCGTTGATGATGTCCGCCACAGCCCTCTTCGGCAACAACTCGTTCCTCCATCTCCTCTCGGACAATGCCACGTCCATGAGCCCCGGCCAGACTCTCGCCGTCCTTTGCGAGCACGGCGGCCTCCCCTTCTCGCAGGTCATCGGCATCGTCAAGAGCGACACACTACACCAGGGCCGGTGCTACGACGTGCCCTCGCGGCTCCCCTTCCCGGAATTCTACGAGTACGCCGCCACGGGACTGGACGAGGTGGTTGGGTCGTGGTTCAGTATGTTTGATGAGACGTGGGAGGCCGAGTATCTATTAGAGATTGCCATGTTCGTCGCCAATAGCGCGACGCTGAACAGGGCCGTGGCGGGGACGAACCTCGCGTACGCGAGGGAGATCTTCCACTCACCTGGCACCCAGTTTAGCAAGCCCAGCATGACGACAGCTGGCATGACCATCGTCTCCGTGTTTATGCTCCTGCAGGTGGTGGGTCTGGCCGTCATGGTGTGGTACGTCAACACGGTGCCGACATGGGCGCCGGGCCTAGACGCCATGGCCATGGCAAGAATCGGGAGGGCCATGAGGAATGGCCAGCTGCCGCCTATTGGGCGTTTGAGCGAGGAAGACTGGGATAGGTTGCGTGGGGTGGACGCTCTCGTGGGTATAGTTGACGGTGGGCGGGAAAGCCCGGGGCTGTGGGAGCCGGAGGGCGCGTCAGGGGACCAACCCGGGCCAGATATCCCGTTTATGGGCTCAGATGGGGAGAACGAGGAAAGGGATTGGGCCCTCATCGTTAGGCTTGGTGCCAAGGGGCTAATCACGAAAGACGTTGTGCCTGAGAAGCCGGGTTGGTTTGGGATAAGAAGGAAAAAGAAGAACAAGAATGGGAGCGTGTAAAGCAGTGATGATTTTAATATTTTCATAACACTACCGTCTAGGGCGGTGATCTTTTTATCCATGTTTAGGTGTCTAAGTGGCCGGTTTGCGTGCTGACAGGCACTGACTGCCTCCGCAAGCAACTCGGGAGACCCGCACTAGCATGTTATGTCCTAGGTAGAAACATTCAGTTATCAGCCATGAATACTGCCCATCCGCGTACAACTTCCCGCCTCGTTACCGCCTTGGCAACTGAAGCCTCTCAGGACACCGTAAAAAAGAAGCACTCAGATGCTGCGAAGCAAGAGACAGACACCACATGTGGCGCGAGATGCTCTCTGCCGCGGCCAGCAAGACAGGCTAGCATTGCGGTACCACAGCCGCATCCTGGCAGAAGCGCTACTCCGGCCTGCATTGCTTTCTTATATCATGTTTCTGTCGTCACTGATATTGCCGATCATGGCCACTGTTATGTGCAGGTGTGTCCTTGTAGATCTGTGGACAAATGATGCCTTCCCGAGCCTTGATACCTGAATTTCAGATTAATATTCACTGTATGGTGGCTTTGTCCTGAACAGGAAAGCGCCCGGTCATGTGTGCTGTCGGCAAGGAAATGCATAAGCTAGATTATTGAGAACAGCTAGCAATCATCTTTGCACAGGCAGTAAATGAGTCCCCAATCGAGCTACTAGTTCCTATACGGTTCGTCCAGACTAGTATTTCCTCTCTCTCTCATGTACTTGATCGCTTGCACACATCCTGACGTCAAACCCAAATTCTGGCTCGATCTCACAACGAACTTCCCCATACCTAGCAACGCTTTGCTATACTGTTTCCCATCTGACTTCACCATTTGGCCCAACACTTCCTATCCTTTAGACCACCTCCAAGTCTGACATGGCACTATGTGCGTTCATAAGCGTCCACTCATACGGCGGCTTTCATATTCGCATGTGGAGCGAGCTGTCAGTTCCCGGGAAGAGAAGGGGGGAAGCAGGAAGCCCCAAGACGTATGAGGTTAACTCTTTCCCCGTGTTTTATGTTCTTCTGCCGAAGAACACAAAACAGAAACGTGACCAGCCTGCAAAAGTCACATGTAATGTTTTACGATTACGAGGCCGGTGGCTGTGCGGAGGGTAGGATGTGGGCCTGCGCTTGATGCCATTCCACGTCCCTTTCCCATTGTACAACCTGACTAATTAAATCAGCAGGGTAAGTTGGGACCCCCCCCTTTGGCCACCCCCCCCTTTTGGCCACCCTATAATTTTATCAACACCACGATGGCCAGACTTTCCAAACTGCATTATCTCAATAACTAGCCAACAAATATACAATCCTCTTCGTCAGTATGGTTTTCTGACCTGCTAGATTTATCTGCGCTATTTATAAGATCACCAGTAGCTTCCTTAGCCCTATAAATAGCCTCTATGCTAGCAAACTTAGAATTTGGGCTTAATTTGACCTTCCTTCTCTTAACAGGCTTACTTACCTCTAACTGATCCTTTAACTGCTTAATTTCGTGCTAAGCTGCTGCTAATTAGATATTCTTTTGATTAAAAGCCTTATTGACCTTCTGGAATAAAAGTCGTTATATAGAGGTGTTATTTTCTAGCTGGCTATATTAGTCCAGTTAGCTGCAAAGATCAAGAGCCTTCTTAGGAGTTAACTAAATAACTGCAGAGGTCTCTGAGAGCTATGTTAAAGGAGAATCAGCCTTGACCAGTATATCTAAGGCCTTTTTAGCCTGGTTAGAGCTATTATTATGATTCTCTAGAAGGAGAGGGCTTATTAAGGGCTTTGCTATAGAAACTGGCTAAAGACTAGCAGCTTTCTAACCAGCTCTTATGTTTTAACCTAAGAGGCCTTTGATCCTTGCTCTCTGATAGAATTTGAGGAAGTTCTGTTTACTAATAATTATAGAATTATTCTAATGCTATATATATCCCAGCTGCTTTTAATAGGCTTGTTTTAGGACTAAGAAGACAGCTAGATCAAGGGGCTAGAGAATATAGGAGGTATAAGCAGGAAGAAAAATAAGGTATATATTATTCTGAAAGTATAAAAATATAAAATCAGTTATTATATAGCTGCTATAGCTATCTATTATAAGCAATCGAGCCTTAGAAGGGTCTGATAGCTAGGTATTTAGTATAATGACCTTCTAAAGCTATTCTAATATAGTATTATCAGAGGTCTAGCTATTTAGTATTACTGTAAAGTTCTAGCCTTAATATAGACTTATATCTAAAGGAAACTACTGCTGCTAGACTGATTTTCCCTTAAAAATAATAAGGGGGGCAATAGCAGCTCCTATAGCTGAGATACACTTAATAAATAAGGTCTATACCTTAGATCCAGGTTGTTTCTGTTATACTGAGCATATTTAGCTGTTTCTAAGGACCAGTCTGTTGCTTCCCTGGCCTTCTATAATGCCAGCCTTATCTATATTATATCGATTAGCTGGTTTAATAGCCTTGATAGCTAGGACTTCTAGATATCAGAACTATAGCTTGATTATATTAGTTAACGCACTGCTGGCTCGATAGGAATTGATTAACTAACTCTATTAGGTCCTAATAGATAGGTTTCTCCTTAGGAATCCTTTGATCTATCGTTTTCTAAGTGGCTAAGGGTTGCCCTAGGCGTTAAGGATTTGTTATGCAAACTCTTTTAGCTGAGAATATATTAGGGGAAGGCCTAATATAGCTTGTACAAGCACCTATTAGGTTAGATAGTCTTCCTAGGTCCAGGAGAGCCTCTGCTGGCTAGCAGAGGCTTGCTAATAAGGTTGGTGGCTATTGAGGCAGTTTCGTAGAGTAGATCTTAGGATGCCATATGCGGATACCGCTGTTTTAACTGTAGCACCCCTTGCAACAGCATTAAGGGCCTGATTGATGTCATCTTCGGTATATTGCTTTATTATAAGCCGACGGATTAGTATTCAAAATTTGAGAATAATCGGATAGGAATTGGTAGAGGAATTAGCTGGAGAAGACCTAGTATTGAAGTGGCGGTGAGCAAATTGTGGGGTGGCCAAAAGTGGGGGGTGGCCAAAAGGGGGGGTCCCAACTTATGCTACCTCACATCTTTTCCATGAAGGCAGTTGGCTATCCCGCGATTATTTCCAAGACCGGCACATACACTGAGCGTTGGGCATTCTACCCCCTTAAAGATATATTTATACAGCTGCGTGAGCAGCGGCACACTATAAATCTGCTATGAGATAACCAACGGTCCATTCATCCCTCCACGATATTGTATGGCTATCTCTGTTTCCATCCCAGAAATCGGCTGTGCCTCCCTGGTACATGAGAGCGGGCACTTAGCACTCGAGCTCGCCACACTTCTTGCAGCTGTCCCTAGGTCCGAAATCACAGGACTTCTTCCCGTCACCACCGCACTGGTAGACATGCCCCGGAATGCAGTCCAGAAGCCCATCACCACAGAAGAGGCCGTCGGGGATGGCGTGGCAGCTGCACTTGGTCGGCGCACAGTCCCGAGGCTAAAGTGGACATCAGTAAGATAAACACAGCACTTTCAAGCTCGCGCCCCCACTCACCGTAACGTCTCCCAGGGCGTCACCCATGACAAGGGGAAGAGCGGCCGCGATAGACAGGATGACGGAGTACTAGATAACCAGGTTAGGATAGCCACACGCGGGGTCTGGGATTCATTCATACCTTCATGTTGGCGGTTTTTGATAGGACTGTTGAGTTCAAGTATTGTTTTATTCTTGTCGGAGAAGAGTGAGGCTTGAAGCACGAAAGCTTTATTTCGGAGGGCTTCTCTTGCCACTTAAATACCTGAACCTCCTCCTCTTCCTAGTCCTCTTTCCCTATGTTCCTCTCGCCGCTTGGACATAACGCCAATTCAAAGTGGGGATTGTGATCACCGTAAGACGGGCATTCGTCGCCGGAACAAGGCTGAGGAAAAGGGGCTACACAGTACAGAGAGCCAACATCGTGACTGGTCAGAATACCGGCTTGAGACAATCTGTTTCACGGAAAGAGAGCACAATGCAAGCGTGCCGTCCAACCGTATGACGGAGTGGCGTCCAGACGGTAAAACGATCGCCGTCAGCCCTACAAAATAGATATTACTGATCAACAATGGTAAGCGGATACCGCTATCCCTTAGCATCGGAGAAAATGCCATTCCTGGTATCAATAAACGACAGGAGGTGGGCTAAGACCTGTCTTTGCTTCTTAGCTGGATCGAACGTTCACTTGAAGTAGCAAATGGGAATGGTCAAGCTCGCCTGGCCGTGGCGTATTAACCGTATTTATGCGCAGCACCGTTAGTGCATGTAGATCACTGTGGCTGTTAGCGCGGCCGTGAAGGCGCGTCCCCGGACTTTTTTGATCCGCGCGCGTTTTGAACGGTTAGTTCGCGGAGATCGAACGCTCAGTTCTCTCCACTTCGGGAGTCAACTGCAACTCGTACTGGAATCTAACGCCCTGTTCTCTCCGCTCCAGCAGTCGAGTGCAAGTCGAACTGAACACGAACACGAACACCTTCTGGAATGACGTCGGTGTCTGAGAAAAAGTAGTGAGCGAGCCCCCTGCCTTCAGCACGTGAGGCTGTACCCAAGTTAACACTGCGGATGGTGAGAGAAGACGAGACTTACGTATCTGATTGGCCAGACGAAAAACCACACTGACTGGTCAGCATGAACGAAGGGAAGCGTTGAGTGGCCCACAGCTACCGTCGTCCGCGCCACTGACGCCAACTGCGTGTGCCCTGACCCGTGGCCCTGGTGGAGCACTGGAATGTCAGGGGTATGCATCGGCATTGCCAGGCCAATCATATTCATGCACTCCACGTTTTTATTCGTTCATGTGGAGATTACTGGAGAGATCGCCATAGCGCTCCTCGTAAACAGCCCGCTAGTTGGCTCCAACCGAACTTTTTATTTTTTATAAAAAAATTGTGGGTTCTTCCACGCCTGTCTAGCCCGGGACGGGGCCAAGTTGGTCCGGCCCCGACCGCGGGCTAGCTGGGGCAGGCTAGCTGGAAACCTTAACCTGTCCGGAGTGCTGCGGCCCTCCTCCTACAGATAAGGCCGGACTGACCGAAGCCGGAACGTGATCGACCTTCCCCCTCTTCCTTGGCTGTCAGTCTTATCTCGCCGTTCTTTGGGTCTTGGTAGGACGCCCAATAGTGGTCATCTCATAATCTTTCCGCTTGTCACCTTCCGGGCTTTCCGGGCTCAAGGTGCATTTAGCACTGTAAACCCCCATGACCAGCGTGTGACCCCAAAATATTCCCACGATCTCATTCCTCGCCGCCGTAAGGACCCCGCTGTTTCTAAGCCATTCGTTGGCGTATTGGGCGAGGAACCAGGCGTTAGGCTCTCGCCGTCGTGATTCCAGTCCAACCCCCGTCACATCCGTTCAAAAAGACCAGTACGTTGGCATGCGGGCAGTTCATAGCGCCGTTGATCAATGCGCAGTCTTCAGCTGCTGACGTGGATAGCAGGCAGTTGCCTGCGCCATGACGGATCCTACTAGGGCGGCAGTGTTAATTCACTAGCTCTAGCGCTTCGTAGTGACGTTCACAGGAGGACGCATTAACATTCTATCTCGTGCGACTGCTGTGGTCGGTATGTCTGAATTCTCTACGAAAGTTGAGGTGACCGAAATAGCACCGACTACTAGGTTATAGACGGCTCGCATCATAGTTCGAGTATTTGAATATTATGCCGCGGTTGATATGAAGGAATATAGTCGGTGCTGGCCTTTCCAGGGGACTGTTCACAGCTGCGTGGCTGCCCGATCTCCAGAAGGGGTCCGGTGGATTATGCCGATCGGACAAAGCCCAAAGAGGAAATTTTTTGGTGGAACCTCAGTACCTGTCACACCGCGATAAAGTCACAGGAACAGCGCATCAACACCATCTTCCAGTGCGGCTGTACTAAGCCCGCTGCCAGACTAGGAGACGCACAATATGGTATACGGTAATCTAAAGCCCGCACACCCGCCGCTGTTACTATTTGGACAATACTTCACCGGCGGACTCACCCGCTGCTCTCCATACCTGTCTAGTAACAGCCTTCTGAGGATCTTGCTAACTCTGGCTCTTGGCGATGGCACCAATGAACCTTACGCCGTCCCCAGCCACTTGCACCTCACCTTTTGAGGCTGCAGATACCTCGAAATGGCCGAGCCGCCTTTCCATCCGAGAGCTCCCCGCCTCCCCCCTTCCTTTAACTTGATTATGTAGGCCTTAGGGACTTCGCCTGCTTCATCATCAGGGGCCGGGGTTACCGCGTGGTTGTAGACGTAAGGATGGCTGAGAAAAGGAGCCTCAAGCCCAGCCGGCGAAACTTGGTGGCCCTGCTGTGGCGCCAGTGTACTTGATATGAGTACGGATGGAAGATTCTGATCGAGTGGTGGGACAGGTGTGGTTTCGGCCCATGGCTTACGTTCACTTCGACCAGTTCCTTCACCCCGACCAGAATGACGAGGTTCTCATTGCCAAACAAGGCCCATTCGTACAAGCACTAACCAAACTAGTTTCAATCCATCGACCGTCGGCACGCGACACGAATGTCTCCGCCGTAGCAGACTCGTTATTCAAGTAGCCCAAGACCATGGAGGAGCTCTGAGCCAGAAGTTCTTCGCCTTCTCATACTCTGTAATCCTCTTCCCAGTCTCAATGTTGATGATCATGGCATTAGTCGTGGGCATCAGGGATCCGGCTAAGCCGTTATCAATATCCAACTCGCTGGTAGAGGAGAGGTCGGTGAAAGTTCCGGTCATTCTTATTCACTTAGTTATTAGACCTAGTAACCTAGGACATCGTGGGCGAATGACGGATTACAGACCACTTGTGGTAACTGTTTCTTCAACTCATGTACCACTTCCGAGCCCAATGGTGCGGTTCCAGTATGCATCCACCACCCAGCGGTGAGATCATAGTTGCCACAAGGACTCCGACTCTCGGAGTTACGGATGATGATAGGTGGCGGAGTCTTCTACTGCTTGGAGCGCAGACTCTAGCTGGGCGCTAAAGGTGCAGGCCGTACAGCTAAATATTGCCTTTGCACCCAACAACCGCAGATTGTGGTTGGGGTCGCTTGGGGAGTAGGCAACGCTGGTAGGCGTAATGATGTCTATCAACGATGGATCGCTTGTGAGCGAAACAGCCAAGACTTTTACCCACATTCGGTTGGACTAAAGAGCTGTGCAGGTGCAATAGATGCCTCATGGGGCGCTCTAACCCATTTGTCGATCGCTAGAAGGGTCGGCCCTCATCCTTCACTTAAAACTGGGTGGCCTGACCCCAAGAACGGTGATGGGGAACCTCAACCCTTCGTACCGTTAAAAAGGAAATCCAAGTAAGACTAAAGTTCCAGGAGCCTACAGAGCTCTCTCAACTCAAATTATAGAGGAAAAACTACGGGATTTCCCTCGGCGACGAGCAGAAATACTTCTGGTGGCAGCATTAATTATACGCACGAACCGCAGCCGAAGGTATTCCCTCATGTAACGACAATCCTCACTTACGGAGGAAATTATGCAATTGACTACTTTAACAGTAACTGTAGAAAACTAACCCGAGCTCCGTCTCGACCCCGGGTGTCTCTACACTTCCCAATAAGGGGCTTCCTCCTCCCAGAACCGGGTCGTCTAGCTCCCCTTACGGTGGCATCGACTTGCCGGCTTTCTCGATATCTCCACTCCACCGCAATTTCCGAGCCCTCGGGCGAAATCGGTTCATCCAGAGACTCCAACCTACAAGGCACGACAAGGTGACCGGGGCTGCAACAGCCCAAAACACCCAAAACCGCGAACTTATATACGTCGTATATTTCGGGGGATTGCCAGGGGTAGAGTCCGCGATGGCTTCGGTGCTGAAGAATTCGGTTCCGAAGATAGAACTCACGGTGGAGAGGGGCAGAAAGACCATCGCAAGAATTGAGAGGGTCTTCATGCTGTAGCTGTCTGATCGCATCACTCGGCTGTCACGTAGCGTCCCGATATTAAAAGCCTATAGTATACAATAAGGACCTACGTATAAGTAGAGATGTATGGACTAAGGGAACTAACCAGGTTTATGACGTTCTTGATCCTGTGGTCGATGCTCAATAGCCGAAGCCTTGTCGAGTGAAACAGTTCCCTGCGGTGGGTTAACCCATGGCGCGCGGCGCTCGATGCCAGGACGTCCACTGTGGGTAAGTCAGATTGCGCCTGTATAGCACACTCCAGTGAGCGCAGGGTCGCGTCTACCCCCTCAAGGAGATGTATGGCGTCCTTTGAGACTGCATGTATGTAGCTATAGTCGAAAATGAGGTCCGACCCTTCTTCTCCGAACGCAGCGGACTGTTCGAACATTTTCTGCGCGAATCTGTCAGGAAAGGACGCCTAGGGTGAGCATGGCTACCAAAATACCTTCTCTGATTCCCGCGTACGATGTACGATTGCCCACACGTTCTCGTCCACGAGCCGATGCCAGGCGTAAAAGAACATGTCCAAGAGCAAGTATGGTTCGGCCAGAATGTCCTCCCAGCCGGTAGATCTGTACAAGCGATTGATAGAGAGCCATAATGCCAGTGGCGGCTCAAAGCAAATGAATGTGACCTGGCGGTGACGTTCGCCTGGACGGCCCGGCCTCCATTTCAGGACCACGCCCGACCTGGCCCATCCATATCCACGTATGGGGTCTTCTTCAGAAGGCTGCAGGCTCATTACTTGCATCCATGATACTGATTGAGAGTAAGCGGGAACGCCATATCAGTCCTGTCAGTGACACCTACTGGATTCTCCGTCCGGCTGCCTCCGGAATCCAAAGGAATGAGTTACGGAATGTGTCGCCTCCGACATGAATTCTTCGGGCACTTCGTACCGCTTGTTCAGGTGTTGGAGCCCGACGAGGTATTGGGGTGTGGCTCTGGGAGCCGTTCTGGAACGCTCTGTGGTTAACGCGGCTGTAGAGTTTGTGGGTTTTGCATTTTAAAACTCTGCCAGGGGGTTACCACAATACGTACATTATAGCCAAATCCCACCCGTGGTGTTGGTCCAGCTCATCCACCGAAACCAGGCTGGAGCTGGTCGGCGTGTTTCCTGGGCTCCACATTAGCCTCCATGCTCGTGATTTGGCCTTCGTTTTTCGTTTGGTTCACAGGTGCTTTTGTTGACCAGACTATGGGCCATGCTCACCAGTTCGCCACTCGAATATATGGACCGGGGCATGGAAGTCAATCTGAGGGGCTGTATCGTGCTCAGAGTGGCTGCTGGATGTCTCGCTCGGAGAAAACCGACCGCTCCCTCTATTCTGGCGTGCCGTCGCATCGCCTAATCCCCCCATAAGCGGCGGGGTCGGGAATGGCATAACGACTTCGAGCGATTTACGTACGTTGGCCTCTCTGAATACACGGCCTCTGATCCTGCGCAACACAGGGGAAAGAAAGTAACTCAGGCTGTAGCCTATCTTGGGTAAGCAGGCCCCTGAAATATGGCCCAAGTACAGAAGGATCCACAGCCTGGTCATCTTTCAATGTGCACGTGTGCGACCAGCACGTTTGTGGCGGTGCAGTATCTGGACCAAGAATCCCCAAGCTCAACGACCGTCCAATCAGGACGGGACTCTGCAGCAGCAGAAAGGAGCCAGACTACCGGGAACCATCCAATCCCTGTACTGAACCTCGCCACACATACATAATAATTAAACGCCAGGGCTGAATAAGTGCCTCAGCACGTCACCCAACAAATGCCTTGATATCGAACTCTCGTTCGCATTTATTCGACTCTGAGAGGCGACTCAGCAGTTTTCGCGCAAGAAAAGCCCGTATCGAGCCAATGTATAAGAGGCCCCTTACCTTGCTGTGGGCTCCCGCCCCCCGTCCCCTCTCAAACCATAGTGAAACCCGAGCACTACTAGCCCTCCGATATCCCTTCTCTCTGGCCCCAAGAACTTCAATATGAAATTGGACGGTTCCTTTGTATTCTCGTTCATTTGAAGCGAGGAAGGCCCGAGGAATCTTCTCAGTAAACTCAGGCGCATGGACCCAACACCTCCTCGGGTGCTCGTAATTAACTAAAGCAAAGCCATCAAGTTTTGACAGGGTGCTTTATTCATTATTTGGTGGTTTAGGAAGGCTCAGGTCTTGCCATTCGGCGAAATCTGGGCGGTGCACGAGCCAAAGGAGCAAGGACACGCCCGCCTTCGCGGCGGCAGGCTAAAGGGAGGAAGGAACTCGACTGAATGTAGATCTACTGCCTAGTTCCTCTATGACAGTTTCCTCTTGGTGGCTCTAGGGCACCGTTTCCGTCTCTTCCGGGTCCCACGATAAGATGGCCAATGCACTGCATGTGTGTCATGTGTCGTTGCAAAAGCCGGCAAGCAACATGATTAGCACTATCGTGAGATGTGGCCGTTGCGAAGAGGTATGCTAAGCTGCAGGGTCCGCACCATTTCCAAATTCAAGCTCGACCTCTGGTGCCGACAAGTGCATTCCAGGTGCCAACAACCCCCCGGCATTGCTGCCTCCGTTTCCCACGCATCAGCATATCAGAACCAGCGCTTGTGTTGACGGCATTCATACTCGTACCTCCAGGCTTCACTCGCTCTACGGCATCATCCATGTCCAATTAAACCAACAGATCCAGAGAAAAAAGCCCAAATGAAGGCCCGATTCAAGAGATCGTCCTATGCCGCGTGCGAGGAAGGATCCAGTAGGCCCCGCGCATTGCGGGAGCTCGACTGGCATTTCAGGTTGGTTCGGCCGCCTCGCTATCTTGCGCAACCCTCAAATACACTAATGTGTCCTTGTCTCGAACTTTTGCATTGCCAAGTGTCCTTGGCGCTCTCAATGCCCATCGACGGAAACAATGATGTCATCATCCGATGGAAAAGAAGAGTGCGCAATCAGAAATTTCAGTTCGAACTGAGCCATACCGGGCACTTTCGTCCCTTCCAACTGCTTTCCCCCGCCGCTTTTGTGGGTTCACTGAAGAGATAGCCCTTGTATCGCTACCTAACGTCGGCAAACAGAGTACTCTAGCGGGCCTCCTAGGATGACTATATCTCTGTCTTGCATATTATCTATGTCTCTTCCAACCATCCTCATCAATCGTCCCGGACACGACGCTTAGCTGCCTCGTTCTGGACAAGACGTAATAAGGCCACGCTTCCCAGGGGTTGGCACTTGGACTCTGGGTGGTTGCGGGTTGCCGTAGCCCTTCCGCACCCCCCATCCCCCAAAATTCTTTTCATTCTCTCTGTTTTGTTTGATCTGATTTAGAAGTCGAATATCAATTTTTTTATTATTTTTTTCTCAAGAAGAAAAGAAGAACCAAGACACAAAAGTTTTTGCCAAACCGAAATCTAGCAAGAGTAAAGAAGAAAGCCAAAACACAAAGGAGGGTTATGGCTAGAGTTAAGCCTTGCCTCGCTAGACGCGTGCAAGGCCGTGCCCCTGCCACACCAACTCTCATCTGTCTCAGGTTATAATTATTAAATAAGAGAGGAAAAGGATAATAACTACGCGCAAAAGAACAGAAGGCAGGCGCTCATTGCAAGTTTCCCATCTTTCAGACGACAGGTTTCTCGGCCTCTATGGCCTTGGTGCTGATGTCCTCCTCGTGCTCGGCGGTGCGCATCTCCTTCTCAATCTGCTCGAGGTCAAGATGGGCTACAGCATCATCGCCATCGAAGATACGGGCAATCTCCTCCAGGGTAGGACCCTTGGTCTCAACATAGAAGAACCAGACGAAGACCAACTCGCATGCGTCCCAGAGCGTGTAGAACAAGAGGAAGTGCCAGTGGTTGGGGAAGCCGTCCCAGGCAAGGAGGTTGGTTTGGTTGCTGAGGGCGAGGATGCCCTGGATGGTGATGTTCATGATCATCATCCCCTTGGCACGGAGGTGGAAGGGTAGAATCTCGAGGGCGTAGGCAACGAGAAGTCCGGACCAACCAATATCGTAGAAGATACCAAAAAACCAGACAAAGACGATCTGGGTGTAACCGGCACCTTTGTTACTGCCACCGGAGGTCTCGTACACAGCAGCAGTGACGGTCCATAACGCAATGGAGACCACCATACCAGCAACAGAAACAAGGAAGAGAGGGCGGCGCCCGATCTTGTCGACAGTAAGGGCAGCACCGATAGCAATGATCAAGTCCAAGATGGTCTTACCAGCTGTCAACTATGTTTCCAATAGGTCAGCCACTCACTCTTCATGCTATTCATATTATATGGAGCGTCTATAGATGCGGAATCCAACTCACGGCAAGCTTCTGGTCTTGGTCCTGGATACCGGCATTCTGGTAGATAGGGTCGATGTAGTTAGAAATCATAGCGTTACCAGAGTATTGCGAGATAACGCCGAGAGAAATAACGATAGCTAATCGCCAGCGGTTGCCCTTGGTGAGGAGGAAGTCGACATAGCGCGAGCTGCGCTGTGTGTTGGCCTCCATGGTAATGGTCTCCTTGATCTCGCGGTATTCAAAAACGACGGTAGCGTTGTTAGGGTTGCCTCCGCCGTGGTGCTTAACAAGGACAGCATGCGCCTTGTCTATCTTGTCCTTGCTGATAAGGAAACGGGGCGACTCGGGGACCCACCAGATGCCGCAGAGCTGGATGATCGACGGCACGGCCTGGATGAAGGTGATAGATCGCCAAGACCAGTCGTTCTGGATGGAGGCAGTTCCCCAGCCGACAACAGAGACAACTAGATTCCATTTCTGTTAGCCTATGGTTCTTTCTAAGGAGGAATTTCTCTCCCTGTGAGAAGGGGACTACTTACTCAGAGAGCCCAAGTTCCAGAGACAGTTATAGACGGCGGTGAGGGGTCCACGGTGCTGAGGGTGACAGATCTCAGTAAGAAGCATAGGGGAACACATCTGGGCAGGCGAGTTTCCGAATCCGAGGAGGAATCGGCCAGCCAGCCACACTATAGCACCGTTAGCTCTCATTTCCGTCTGTAGCCTCTATGCCGGCCGCCAGTATCATACTGAGGAGTTACTCACTCTCGTAGCCGTTAGTAAAGGCAGAGACGCAGGCACCGACGATCATGATAAGGCACCCAGTCATGATAGTGAGCTTACGGCCAAAATAATCCGCAGCGTATGGAGTTATAAAGAACGAGATAATAGAGCCGATGTTGAACATGTTAATCATAATTCCGAGCAGGTTCGCGTCCTGGGTCCATTCCTCGGTCTCGGGGTCAAACGTAAAAACGTTATCGAAGTAGATCTTGAAGAGATCCATCTGCTGGCAGGTGTTGGCTAACATGCCGTCGTAGCCGGTGGTTGCAGAGGCGATGAGAAGGAAGATCGTCAGAAAGTAGAGCTTCCGGAGATGAGGCTCCTTGGTCCAGCTGACTTTATCGAAGCGGGGAGCATCGGCGCGGGCGTTTTCGGCGGCTCCGCCGCCGGCGGACTTGCTGGTGATCCCAACCATATTTGCAGCAGTGCAGAACCAGTTGCTCTGTTGCTACAGGAATAAATAATGACGGGTGTTGTAAAAATGAAAAAGGAAGAAACGGATCACTCTCTTCGACCACTAAGAGAGGGCCGATAGAGAAGGGAGAGGGAGATATGTATAATTATGTATATCCCTGAGGTCAGTGGACGCGACTGGCGCATGTGGCGACCCAATGCGAGGAGTGCAAAGAGGTGGACGAGGCCGAGGGACGGGATATGAAGAGGGTTTCGGAATATAAGACCAGGAATCGACCGCTTTTATGGAATCCGGAGTGCCTTCGGTTCTGGTTGGTCTGTACATGTTGGGGTAAGAGCGGAACCGTGCAGCAATAAGCTTCTCCACTGGTCCAAGGTAGATAGACGGGCAAGGGTGTGGGAAGCCAAGCCCGAAGCGAACGATGGAGCGGGGCAAAGTCGAAAATAGAGTTGACTTCCCCGCTCCCGTCTGCCCGCCAGGGGTGCAATCCACCATCTACACGCCCATCCCATTCTCCTGTCACACCCCACCCCCTTCCAACCTCGCTCCATCTCGATTGGGCACTGTCCATGAGTAAATGCTCCATGGTGTTATCCTTGCGGAAAGCGACCCTATAGGTCAGCGGCTGTGCCTCCTGCGATCCCACGGATCGCACGACTTGGAAGGACATGACTTTGCAGAGGGAGAACCGGGGCGACAAGTCTGGTGCAAATTAGCGGGAGGCGGATAGTACGAAGCGCCAACTGGTTTTATTTTGCCCCGCATGATGGCGTCTGCTGGGAGGAGCCTCGCCGGTCGAATTCCTCCGGCGTTCCGGTTGTAAGGTTTGTAAACTTACGGCTCAGGCGCACCCTACCTAATTATGAGATTTCAGCAGAAAAACACCACGAGAGCAGACGAGTCCAGAGCTGCGGGAGGAAGATCTGTGGTCCCAGGGATCTGGTGGTGTTGAATCCCACTAGTAAACTGTCGCGTTCATGGAGATGGGAACACCCACAGCACCTTACGGGTCTTTATTGAACTGCGATAAACGCCGACGAAACTCATTTCCTCCGCCTACCCAACTCCTCTGTCTTGAGCATGCCAACAAGTCAGTTTTACAACACTGCTAGCCAGCCTTTAGTATCAGTCGTAGCCAGTAAGCAAATAGCACTAGACGAAGTATATAACGGATTCTACGCATATTTGCATTCGATAGCAATTTCCCTAGAAAGCAGGCGTTAAAAAAAAAAAAAAAAAAAAAAGAAAAAACCACCTAGAATTCGAGCCCAAATATGTTACAAGTTAAGCAACTTCACCTTGGGCAACGGGAATATCCCCGGGGTCGAAGATATCTATTCTCCCGTTATTACATATCTGAAGATTCATAGAGCTTATCGCTTCGATGACTAGGAGGATACTAAGTATGCTGTCGCGAAGAAACTTCGGGAGCTGCAGCATCTCCAAATGCCACTGCAGATCAGGAACCCACTTGATGTCTTAGGCATTTTTGAGGACTCGCGAGGCTGGGATTCACATCAGGCTCCATAAAAGTACAGCATCGGCGGCGACGCCTTGCTGACGTCTAAGGAGTGCAGTAATTCCTTTATGCCTCCACATGGTCTGCCGCGTGTCTATACTCTTAGGATGCTGGAGGCGAAAAGTCAACCCCCGACATTTCTAATTTTTACTAGCATTCAAACCGAGAGACGTCTCAACAGATGCAGGACTCAGAGCTATATCACGAGCCAAAGCTACTAAATAGGGCTACGATACGAGAGACCTCTGGATTTGGGAAGTTTGAAGGGATAACATGAGCTCCAACCTCAGATGATTTTCCTAGGATTGGAAGATAATGACCTCGGAGAAATACAATTTTGGGTGCTCAGAACTGCTGCCTGTAAAATGGACTAAATCTGAAGAATTTCTCTTAAGACACGCTGCGAGCGAGCAGACGTAAGCTCCTTTGAAGCGACCGCTAGTAGCTGAAGACAACGAAGACTCAAGAAGACCTGGTAATCCGGGGGCTTTGCTACATGCGCACGTAGGTGCGCATGTAGCAGCCACCTGACCGCAACACGCGAGCATGCCCGTCATAGACTTGGAGGTACTCCACTCAGAGTTGGAGATACCACCATCCTCGACTACTCCGCGACTACGGGAAGCTTCGACGGAGCTGTATTTTCCACTGCAGCATTTCAGTTATGACCCGGTTCAATCCTTCTGCAACCACTTGTGTCGCCTTCGCCTCAACACCAATTCATCTTTCGCCTTAACACACCCCCCGGTGTCAACGCCCGCCCATCGGCAAGTTTATCCAAACACAGGGCAAGAATCTAGACAGGGTTAACTCTCCCATGACTAGGATTGGGCTTGTTCTAACAGTGACCTTTAGTCAGATGCGGTCAACAAGCAGGCGTTGCCTTAGGACGGGTTTCCTACTCCAGGGCCACAGTCGTACTTCCGGGATATCATTGTAAACTACAGTTTCAACTCTTCCTCATCCTAGAAAATCACCGTTGATGCTCTTCTTTTGGGGTAGTAAAGGGTTGTAGTGCTGATGGGCTCGAAGGCCTGCCTGGAAAGAGGTGGGTAGGAAACCCGAACCTGGACGCCCTGTGCCCGGATAAGTTCGAACGGAGTCTTCACCTCTGGCTCCGGAAAACCTGGCCGGCTCAGGGTCCTGCTCGCGTTTGTGTGATGGTGGGTACAGGGGAGATATTCCGCACTGCGATGCACGCGAGGTGCGGAACACCTACACGAGAGTGTTGGCAGAACGCTATATATTGTCTCGGCGAGACGCAAATATTTGTGGGAGCACAGCCTGAGGGAAATTAGGACCCCGGTGACAGGCGGCGCCGGGGCACTCAGCTCCTTTACAGTATCATGCATCGTCCACACCATTTCGCTTAACCATTTAGAATAGCGCTATATCCGGACTGTCGGAAAGGCCATCGCGGGCCGAAATTTGTTGACCGAATGGGTTGGCGCGCGTAGGTTAGATAGCCTTCGGGTCGTCTGATAACGAGACGAGACCAGGTAGAGGGCAAGCGCCGGGAGGGGATCCAAGCATAGCCCGCCTTCCATTTCCGGGGCATGGACCGAATAATGCTCCAGTATTAGCCTTTTCTTGCGGGTATATCATATCCACATCCTGGGATGGTGACACTAAGCGGTGGCTTCGCGCACCAGATATCGCCGCGACAGGAGAGCAACTTGGAGAAAAGACCCAGCTTATTCACAAAGCGAAACGTATCAGCACAAATCTAATATTTCCCAGAAACGTGCACATATTGCTTCGTCCGAGGTTCGAATGATATATAGCCCTAATGG
This sequence comes from Microascus cirrosus, assembly GCA_030271035.1. Taxonomy (NCBI): domain Eukaryota; kingdom Fungi; phylum Ascomycota; class Sordariomycetes; order Microascales; family Microascaceae; genus Microascus; species Microascus cirrosus. The sequence goes on along the minus strand of JAMBUN010000324.1, from coordinate 157,814 downwards.
ACTTTTCTCGGTCGATACAGACGCCCGTCACTAGCGGGGCGAGACGCCAAGAATATTGACCTGCAGCTGCCGGCCAGTTTATCATGCCGTATTTTGTCTACCCAGTTAGGCCGACCAGCTCATCAGGCTCTTATTCCGTACCCATCAGCGGCCAGCACCTGCAATGCACAGACCGAAGAGGTGCAGGAGTAGTAGGCCAGGGCAAGTGGAGGGGGCGTGGAAACCGAGAATAAGGCCGAGAGGACGAATCAAAGCATGCCGCTGCTGCCCACAGGATCTGTGAGTCTAAAAGAAAGATACCGGCCATCCACCGTTTAATCCGGATAAACGGACAGGTCGGCCCCTTTCCACCAACCGTCCTGAGCTGGCCAATGAGATGCAGCTTCCATAGCTGTACCCCTCTCAACCCTCACCGGCTAAAGTGCTCAGGCTCCCTGAAAGCGGCTGAACTTCGTGCTTGTGGGACTAAAGACATTAAGGAGAAGGAGCATCGAACTTTTTTTGGGGTGGAGGGGGGAAGGGGGGGGGGCTTTGAGTAAGAGTCGACGTAAAGGATCCGCAAATTCCTCTCAAACGCTAGAGCATATGTTAGGTGCGGTGGCGTTGGATAACAGACATAGCTTTAGAATACCTCAGTATTAAGCATAGCCGACCTCTCAAAAACGGTCGAATGGAAGCAGAGGACATTCTGCTGCTGCTTCCGCATGGAGAAGCTCCTGGTGAATGGCCGGGGCCGCATACCTGCATCCGATCCCAACGATATCGCCACTCGGTCCACACAGAACGAGGAGAGTCAAGGAACCCGCACCACTGCATGATCTTGCTGTCTCTAATGAGCACCGTCTTAGGATAGGCTCGAATTTTGCACAGCTCGGTAGACTATGGGGTGTCTTCGTATATCGCCTTGAGCACATCTAACCTGCGCCTGTAGTTGAGGATGATGTTGTCGAGATCGTCCGTGTAAAATCCGCAGGGGCCGCTCCGGTCCGCGTAGAATCTGAGCAACACGAGCCTCTCGAAATTCCAAACCTTTGGCGCTGAACTTGGCATCGGCTATGTTCTCTAGAAGGTCACTCATTCCTACTTACGGTAGTCTTGAATGGTCGTTAGATCTCCGATCATCCTTTGATCCCGACGATGAATAAGGTCGGTCCGAAAGCATGTATATCTTAACCAGGTGGTACGATGAACGGAAATCTGCATTAGCAAGACCGGACGGCAGACGAGCCCCCTTTTATTCTGCGGGAGCCGCCGCCGCGAGTCGCAACCCTCGGGCTAGCGGAAGTCAGTCAGCATTGGTAGATTCCTGAAGTTGGCACAAATGGAAGGACTGCCTGATGTCGAGGGCGTCCATTTCCTCCTGATTTATGAGACAAATGCCATGACGACCCACAAGCGCATTCATGGAGGATTTAGTCCAAATTAAATGTACTGGGGTCCTATTTATGTGGATGTAACCGTGGTAGTCACTTTATTTCAGGGTTCTGATTGCGGCTTACCTTTCGTACCTATCATCTTGGCAGGGATGGGCGCCCGCCGCGAGTGCCGCCAAGGGATGGTCATGTTTATTCGTAGCCCTAAGGTAACAACACCCATTAAGCGTGATTGAACATTGCCTACGAGAATAAGGTCCAACCTACACGTGGAGAGACGGGGAAGTCCCGCGATCAACAACATACAAAGACATTTGGGCATCTGTGTGCATCATACTACACAGAGGTCCACCGCTGAGTTAAAACTAGTAGGATTCTCGGCCTCTAATACTAAAGAAGTACATAGCCGACCTAGATGGCCTTGACGGTCCGCTCAAACTTGGGTGGGCTTATCGTGAACTTATCCTGGTTCGGCCCGCCGGGCTGCGCTCCCTTGTGCCAGTACTCGTACTCCATCCACCCCGTCTCTGTCATCTGCTCCTCCATCGCCTCCACGAACCTCCCTTGATCGGGCGTCAGCGTCACGACTCCAGTCTCCAGAACATATTGATCCCAGAGCTTCATCAGCTCCTTCATCCTCTCCGGCTCCTTGTCGGCCAAATCCTCAATCTCGCCCTTGTCCTCACTGAGGTCGAAGAGCTGCCACCGCTCCGGGCCTTTCGGCTTGGGCGTCCAGACGGCCTTCCAGTCGCCCTTGCGGATGGCGGCCCGCCCGCAGGTCTCCCACCCCTGGATGAATTCTTTTTCGTGAATGCCCTCTTGATCGCCCCTGAGGAAGGGGACGAAGGACTTGCCGCGCATGGTGACGACCTCGCGGCCCTTGTAGGTGGGGGCGGGGTGCGTAAGGCCCGCCATCTCGAGGATGGTGGGAGCAAGGTCCATTACGGTGGCGAATTTGTGCGTGATGGGCTTTTGGGCCTCGCCGGACGTGGGCTCAAAATTCTTGGGGTACTTGACTACGAAAGGGACGCGGATGCCACCCTCGGTGGTGAACGCCTGATGGAACCTTAGCAGCTGTTGTGGGGAAAAAGAATCTCATGGAAGGGGTGGGTAGGTCTCACCTTGTACAGCCTGGAAGGTGCAGTCGAAGCTTGCGCCCACCTGGGCCCGTACCAGATGAAGCTGTTTCCGTTGCCGAGGTTGTCAAGGCCGTTGTCGTAATACTGCTTGAGGTGGTCCATGACGGTAGTCTGCACGATGGGGTAAGCCTCGTAGGCAGCGCCCTCGGCACCATTGTCAGACATAAAGCAGACGAAAGTGTTGCCTAGCTCATCGATTGATTCGAGGTAGTCCAGGACCTTCAGGCAGCGGATTAGTTTCCGCTGCATAGAAAGCTTAACTCGGAGGCTATAGTTACCTTGCCAACGTTGTGGTCGATGCACTCAACCATACCGGCGAAGCATTCCATGGCGCGCGAAGACTTGGCCTTTTGCTCTGGCGTCATGTCATTCCACTCGGGCGAGTCCTCCGCGGATACGGGGTGCGGTTTGACGTCCTCAGGGACGAGGCCGAGCTTCTTTAGCTGCTCGAGGCGGCGCAGGCGGAGGGCATCAGGGCCGTCGTCGTAAACTCTTAGCACCATATTAGTCTCGAACCGCCACTAATCAACGATGAAGAAGGTGGACATACCCGCGGTAGTGCTTTATGTACTCCTGTGGGGCTTGCAGAGGCCAGTGAGGAGCCGTGAAGGGATAGTACGCGAAGAAGGGCTGATCTTCCTTGTCCTTGATCTCGTTCCACTCCTTGAGATACTTAAGCATAATGTCGCCGTAGCCATCGGACGAGTACCAGCCCTCGGGCAGCTTCTTAACGTAGTGGTCATCCTCAATATGAAGCGGTACTGAGGTTGCCTCCAGGAAACGCGGCGGCTGCTCTTCCTCTAGCTCAGGCATAAACGCAAAGTGGTTCGAGCAAGCCGGCAAATGCGCAAACGACCTCTTAAACCCCCTTTTCTGAGGCGACCGATCAGGAGTCAGCCCCAGATGCCACTTCCCGCTCATAATGGTATGGTAACCCCCATCTCTCAGCACCTCCGGTAGCGCGACCACGCGGTCATTAAGATACCCCTCATACCCAGGCATCCCCCTCTGCGGGGCAGTCTCGAGCTTGGAACCCTTAGCGAGGTTTTGCCCGTTGTGCATGGTCCACTCAATGAGGTTTCCGAGACCAGCGATATGATGGTCGGTGCCGGTCATGATCATGGCGCGGGTGGGCGAGCAGGCCGCGGCCGCGTGGAACTCGGTGAAGCGGTGACCTTGGGAGGCGAGCTTGTCGACATTTGGGGTGCGGATCTCGCCGCCGAAGCAACCGACGTCGGAGAAACCAAGGTCGTCGGCGACGATGACGAGGAAGTTGGGGCGCTTGGGGGCCATGGCTTCGTTGTCTCTGTCACTTGGGTTGGGACGGGTGTGTTGTGGGGTGGTAAAATGGAGTGATGCCTATGCACGAGCCCTGTCTTCTTCTCACGGAGCTCTTCCTCATGGAACGGCTTCAAGTGGTTAGAAAGGTGCCAAGGTACACGTATATATAACTATTCTCCTGAGATATCTCCAACTCTGCGCCGCGTCTATACCCCGCTCTCACATGTCGAGATGGAGCGGCGCTGGAGCCGTCTGACGACGCTATCGCCCATCGGCAATCGTCAGTATAAACCTTCAGGTCCTCGAGGGTTGGACCCCGTCGAACATTGAAGTGTCTCGAGACCACCAATTTCCGTCTCTCTTTTACCCCACTATGACCTTTACCCCAATCTAGACCTGCAGGTGGAGAAGGTGAGGGGAGAGGGGCCGCATGTTATTGGAGGGATGCATAGCCGAGCATGCTCGGCTATCGCTCCTTCGGGGTCTCGGGTGAGACACGCGGCCTCACTCCATTTACATTCACAACTGCTCTCCTCATCTCGCTCGTCGGCCATCGTGTTCGGCTCCATGGACACGGCTCCACATGATCCATCACCCCTGCGCCCGTCCCAAAGTAAAACTTCCGCGTCCCCATGAGCTTAACCTTACCCCGGATTTTCGGCTGAGAACGGCACCCCCACATAATCAGCGCCTTGCACATTTCAGCAGTTCCCACACAAAGGTACCCATTCCGTTGATGTGGGTCCATGACGTACACAACGCCGCTCCCACGCGGAATCCTTTATTTGCTGGGACAGCGCTACTTGCCAACCCGTTTGAGGACCTAAAGTGGGTCGACCGTGAACAGGGGATGAGCAGCATTACCACGTCCGTGCCTTCACGCAGCCGGCTTTCCCCGCAATATTCCCAGGAACCTTGCCGGTGTTGGATCCAACGTAGAGGATATCGGCGGACTTCCTCTCTGCTCACATGTTCGTCGCCCTCTGTCCCTCTAAGAACGGCGTAGTTAGGTCGTACATGTTAGTGTTTGTTCGCAGACGAGTCCATATTATAGTCCCCAAGGCCAATCATTCCCCACAAACAACGTCTTGGCGACATCACCCGAATCCCTATTCGCACATATCCCTATTCGCACATACCGCGATTCAGTCTGCCACTCGACAATCGCTGTCAGTCGGTTCACCGGATGGGAGGGCACTGATCGGAGTGATCCCTTTACCGCAGCGTTCTCTTGCTATCGGATCCACCTTTCGCTATGCAGACACCTGCCCCAGATCCACAACCGTCGCCGGCCCCAAGATCACAGGCCTCCGGCCGGTCCGGTCCCCGGACAGGTATGGGCTGTCTGACCTGTCGCCGGAGGAAAGTCCGCTGCGATCAGTCCGCTGCCCCGGCAGAGACTCGGAGAAGATGTGGAAACTGCGTGCGCTTGAGGCTGGAGTGCCACTTTGCCCCACCTAATGCTCCAAGGAAGCCACCGAGACGGCGCAACACGGGGGCCAACGGAAGTAACGATAACAACAACAACAACACGTCTCTTCGCACAAATACGACATCTTCAAGCAACGGTCAGCAATACACGGAACCCCTCCCGCAGCAGGCATCGAACGAGTCGAATGCATCCCCAGGACTTCCGCTACAGATGGCAGCTCAGCAGCCGACCTACCTAGCCCAGCCGGAAGCGCCTCCCCCCCTTGACCAGATGAGTCTGGACCGGGTCTTCGGTGATATGTCCGACTTGACCGCGTTCACAAACGAGTGGCCGCCGGTTGAGTTTTCCACGGGCATAATGCCGCCAGTTCCGACCCTCTATACGTCCTCTCTCCTTCCTTGGAAGGACCTTTCAGACACGGGAAATGAATTGGAAACGATTAACGGTACCATGCCTGACATAAACAGCGGTAACAACGCCAATAACCCCAACAGTAGGAACGGTGGTACCAAGAAACAACAACAGCCCCAGGCCCCCATACAGAACTCATCAGTCCCACATCCTCCACGACAGCCAACACCCACGTCTCCCTCTTGCAACAGTATCAATCTCGCACTCTTCGACGTAACGGAACACCAGCGCCAGCTCCTTCTTCACTTTACTCCCAAGGAGAATCCCATACCACTCATATCGCCGACGGACTCGCAGTGGAAGTCAGCCTATTCGTCCCTGATTGGCATGGCATGCGGATGCTCGCACCTCATCAATGCTATATGTGCTGTCTCGGAGCTGAATCTCGCGACGACGAAGAAAGGGTCTGTGTCCCAGGCGTTCACATACTATCAGAGCGCAGCGTCGAAGGGGGAGGCGGTGCTCAACTTTACCAGCGCGCGAGTGGATGATAGATCGCTGAAGCAGGCGTTCGCTACGCTACTATTGCTCATGCATGCAGAGGTCAGAGAGGAATCACCTACTGGACAAAACGTGAACGCTAGTTTCCTTTTCTAACATGGCTTAGATCATGGCCCAGCCTCTTACTGGCCACCACTCGTGGCCTACAACACGTCTCCGGTCTGCACACAAGCATCTCAAGTACCACGGCGACAGGCTGCGGCTGTGGACCGGAATAGGCAGCCATATCCTGTCATGGATCCAAATAGTTCACAGTAAAGCCATCTACGCGGCCGGGATGGAAAAGGAGACGGAGAGGCAGTCTACGGAGTCCAGCACTGAGACGCCGTCCAGTCCGAACGGCACCTCCACGGACGTGAGCTCTCTCACCCAACCATCTCCGGCGGCTGATCACTCTGTCCACCTCTCTTCCGACTTTCGAACCTTGACTACACACTCCTTCCCACCTGCCTCGACTACGGCTTGTGAAAAGACTGCCGAGTCACTCCTAGAAGAGCCACTATCAGCTGCCGAGATCGCGTACGATGCGTTATACGAGCCAGCTTACAAGTTCTTTATGCGGTGCCAGTCATTCATTCCACGAATAATAGCTCTTGATGCGCACCACAGGCCGCGCGGTCCGCTGGATGATGAGTTGGAGGTACTCCAGCTCGGGCAGCGCCTGCGCGGGGAGTTACGGGATCTGTGGATGAACCGTCCACAGGGGTTAGGTGTCTTGTCTGATACGAACGAGCTGCAGGAGGTTCTGCATCCCCGCGTTGCGCTGAAGGTGATCAAGAGCTTTAGAAGCTTTGTGGCAAACTTTCACGCCATCCGTATCCTCTTGCACCGGGTTGCGTTTATCCACTATCCGGCATCTGAGGAGGTGAAGCATGCTATTACAGAGATCCTGAGGCTGGCGCGGGATCAAATCGCCGACGATGGTATCCAGGAGAGAGAGAGTCCTGGGGCTGCTGCTGGAGGGGATGGCCCAGGAGAAAAAGACGAATACATAGTCAGAGCGCACTCAGAGGGCTCAGCGCAAGAACAACAGCAGCCGCAATCGACCGATGCCGGCCGGGAAGAGGGAAGACAAGATCACGCCGATAATAGTCAATGGACAGCCGAGGAGGCACCAACCCCTACCACAGGAGGTCCCTTTCCCATAATGCTCTGGCTCTGGCCGTTGTTCATGTGTGGGACAGAGTGCAGCATCGAAGAGAGGCGATGGGTTCTCGAGCGGATGTACGCCATGCGCTCCGTCAACGCGGAAAGGACGGCGGTTCTGCTTGCGGAAGTTACAAGGCAGCAGGACGAGACTGACAGGAGAGTCGACCAGAGGAGCATCCGGCAGAAGATCTTTGCCGATGAATTCGATGTTGTATACTAATATGTATGAATGTAAGATGTCACTATGTAGCAGGAGGTATGGCAGTATTTAGAGTCAAAACCTACCAACCCAGGTTTATTCACAATTCAAGAGATTCCTAAAAACCCGATCTCTCCGTCGTTTCCCCATTGCTATGGCTGCTCCATCCAGTTTACCCTCCGGCCTCGAAAAGAATGATAAAACGGATGCATGAATGTGCTTTCCAGAAACAATCAAAAGCCCTGCTCATCCAAGTCCCTCCTAATCCTTCGCCTTGACGCTGTGAACAGATGACACAGCCCCCTCGTTCTGGTTCTCGTAGTCCGTTTTAGCTGTCCATTCGGCCGCCTCGGAGTGGAACTCGGTCTCCATTTCCTCGAGCGACTTGCCCATGGTCTCGCGTACGAAAAACCACGAGAAGACAGCGCTGAAGGCGTCGACGACGGCGAATATGAGGAATGTGGCCCAGCCGAGGTTGGAGATCATGTAGGGGGTGGCGACGGACCAGACGATGTTGAAGATCCACTGGGTACCGAGGGCAATGGCGACGCCGAGGTCGCGCGTCCGCGGGGAGAGAACCTCGGCGATGTAGATCCTAAGGAGCAGGTTAGTGTATAAAACGTCGGGTATACAGTGTAACGGACAGGATGCTTACCAGCCGAGAGGGCCCCAGGACATGTTGTACACAATGATGGCCAGGTAGATCAGCGCGATAACCCCAACGCCGGAACCAGTGACCTGGCCATCACCGGGAGGGGGCAACAGCTTCACGACGACGGCCACACAGAGAAGACATGCCGACATGAGCACCGCGCCCCCACAGAACGCAAGCCGCCTACCTAGTCTCTCAGACAGGAAAAATACAAACGCAGCACACGATACAATCTTGATAACTCCAAAGATTCCCGAGATCAACAAACTCTCCGTTCCTTCGCCCGCCACCAACTTGAAGAACTGCGGCGAAAAGTACGCCAGCGCATTGGCACCAGTACAAACCTGCGCCATCATCACCGTGAACGACAGGCCCAGCCTAAGCAACGTGACCCTCGACTTGAGCTCGACCTTCAAGGAACCCCGATTGACTTCCCTCTCGGCCTCGACGGTTCGCTTGATCTCGTCGAGTTCCTCCTGGACCTCAGGCCCAGAGGAGGCGCGGATCCAAGTGAGGGCCTTCCAGGCTTCGTCCATGCGGTCGCGGGAGACTAGCCAGCGGGCCGACTCAGGAACAGTGAGCATGCCGAGGCCGAGGAGGGCGCCGGGAATTATCTGCATGGAGATGGGGATCTGCCACTGGCGCGCTACCGTAGGGTCGACATGCTTGTCAACCGCGTAGTTGGCCCTATTATTCATTAGCACAACATTACCCCAACCTCACGAGGAGTCCTCAGACTCACCAGTAGCTCGCAAATATGCCCCAGGTAAACAAAAACTGATACCCACTCCCAATCCTCCCTCTTAACTCCTTCGGCGACATCTCACTTGCATATAGCGGCACTAGCACACTCGCGCCTCCGACTCCAAGCCCGGCGATGATTCTCCCAGCGTAGAAGCTCGCGAGGTCGTGCGTATTGGCCGTCTGGACGGCGGCGCCGATGACGAAGACGAGCGCGGAGACCTGCATGGAGAGGCGGCGACCGAGGCGGGCGGCCATGGGAAAGACGGCGAAGCAGCCGACGAAACATCCGCACTGCTGGAGGCCGACAGTGAGGGACTCGACCTGCGTGGTCTTGGCCTCGGAGCTGTCGGCGAAGCCGAAGGAGGACTTGTAGGAGGGCAGGGTGATGCTCCCGCCTAGTACGTGTGTCAGTCGTCGCCGCCCGTGAGGGAAGGGGTATCAAAGTTGTCTTATGGTTTGGAGGTAGGCAGGAACTCACCGACGACGCCGGTGTCGTAGCCGAAGAGGAGGCCACCTATGCAGACGAGGAACCCCAGGTAGTAGGCCCTCAGGTACCCCTTGCTCATGTGGAACAGTCCCATATCGTCGACTCAGAACCACCCAGAACAATGTCTAGAGTCCAAGATAACTTCAAGTTGGAAGTTAAACTCGGTGGGGACCTCCATCGTCTTGATATCAGAAAATCTGACCGCTGCTCCGCTCACAAATCACAATACCGACGCAATGGGCAACGCCGGCTGCAGTGGGGAAGGGATTAGCGTATTGCGGGGAAACAGCCCAGCCGAGAAAGCAACGCATGGGCACAAGCCCACGTTTCCAGGGTGGGCACCGTCTTAGGCTGGTGCCGAGACTGCTGCGTCCCGGGTTCAGGTCCAGTTCGGCATAGGATGATCAGCGGCGAGATGGTTCCTTGTATCTTTTAGCGTACAACTGTATGAAGCGGTACTTGTTTGGATCACAAACTCCTCCGTGCCGAGCTAGGGTGGGGGCGGTACCCACTTCCGGGCGGAGCCGCAGGTTTTGTGGAGAGGCGGTGGCCGAGGGGCGAGGGGCGAGGAGCGAGGAGGGGGATGGGATGTGTTTGGGAATCACATCATCGGGGTGCATATGGCGTTTTTGACGAGTGGGAACTACAAAGAAATAGGCATGGATAAGGGGCCGGTCGGAGGCAGCAAGCGCCACCATACCCTTCGTGACCGGTTATATCTATCAAGGTCCCGCATTGTCCGCGGTGACACCACCATACTCTTCGAACAGTGGACTATAGTGGACCCTTTTTGACACCGAATAAGGACAGAGAATGGTGCGATGGCCTCGGCTGCTGGGTTTACAGCTGAGCAGATGTGGCATTAGACATGATTGTAACATAAACGTAAAAAGGGGTACAAGGCTGGCTGCGAAGACCAAGCCAATTATAAAGGCTATGCCAAAGATCCTTTTTCGGACCTCAAGGGAGGGTATATCTAAAGCAGCAAGAAAAAAGGTCCGGGATGTACTGTGAACCCGGGGTCCATATCCCGAAGGAATCAAATCCGCAGGGGGGATAATAAGCCCAAAGACCCCCCTTCCCATGAAATTTCAGTCGCTCCCTATATCCGTACAAACGCGATGTTAAACAAGAAACATTATGCATGCAAACGAAAACCTGCCGAGGAACAGGAGACGGGTGCAGGGCTCTACGCCTGGCGGGGGTAGTTGAAAAAGTCAAAGACCTCGACGCTGTCGAGCTCCCTCTGAGTGACGGTTTGGGTGGAGGTCTGCCCGACGCCCGACTCGCGCCTCGACATCGAAAGGCTTACCAGGTCGTGCGCGTTCCTACACAAAATCGGTTAGTCTCTCACACAACTCTAACACCCCGATCCCAAGAGAAACAGAAAACTAACCTCCTCATGGAGCCCCACGTCCCATCACCCTGCCTCCCCCTCTGCACGATCCTCGCCAGTATCCTCGAGTAGCACGTCGCCACCTGCCAGTGCCTCCCCATGTCGTCCAGCGTCTGGATGAACATGTCCACCATGGGATCGACGGGGCAGCCCATGGCCGCCGCGTGGACGAGGAGCAGCCGCGCAGCGACCCACAGCGAGAAGGTGAAGAGGGGGCCGAGAAGGTAGAGGCCGTCCGCTTCGCGCACATCCTGGACAATGCCGCCCAGGCTATGGACGGCTGACACGCACCGCTGGATCGCGTAGTCGCTCGACACGAAGAGATGGCTCTGCAGCATCGGATAGGCGGCGGAGGAATGCAGCCGGACAACGGCGACGACGTAAGCGCTGTGCAGGAGGAACCAGTTGGCCACCCGGCTCGCCGGGTCGGAGTGGCACAGCACCGACGTTCCGCCGTACTCACCCGGCAGGCTCTGCAACCACCCGTCCAGTGTCTCGTCTAGCTGGCGGTACTTGTTCCGCCACGCAGCCGTCTCGGCCGGGGATGAAATATCCAGGGGAGTCGTCGCAAAGTCGTGGACCCGGCTAAGGATGGTGATCATCTCGCAGTGGTATGAGAAGCTCCCTAGATTCTCGCTCTTGTTCACCACAGAAAGGCGAGCTCCCCCTTCGAGGTCGTCTGGGGACCCGAACCAATTTGTCTCAACGGGGACGTCGCGCGAGAAAAGGTCGTACGAGCAGGGGAGGACGCGCCGCACGTCCTGGTCCGCGAGAGTGTAGCCTGTCGTCACGGCCGCCATGGCGGCGTACCGGTCTAGGATGTAGACCATCCAGCACAGCCTCCTCCTGCCCTCATCCTCCAGCCAGGAGCCCGGCTGCCCCGCCGTCGACAGCCTGTGCACCAGGCCCGAGCGCGTGGGCGTGTCCTCGGATGTGCTCGTCAGGAACACGCTCGCCTCGTCGCAGAGGCCCAGTTGCCTCACGGTCTGAGAGAGCTGCGCGACGACCATGCCCGCTGCGGGGCCGTTCGACGCCCCCATGATGTCCAGGCACAGAATCACGCGCGCCCTCAGCGCTCCGACGCTCACGTTCTCCATGGCGTACATCTGCACCGTTCGCTTGGAGAGCGCGTACTGCCGTGCCCTTGCCTCGGAAGCCAGCCTCGGGTCGTGGAAGAAGCGGAGGGCGGCCGAGACGATGGCATGCAGAAGCACGCGGTCCTCCTCCGCGATGTGGGGGCGAGATGAGAGGGTGCGAAAGACGGTCTTGCGGTCGAGGATAGGGCACCAGGTGTTGCAGTGCTTGAAGTAGAGGTCGGTCAGGGTATAGAGCATGTCCTGCGGGGGCAGGTCATTGTTGCCCAGGGCTGGAGACAGGAGCACGGGGCCGGAGCCGAGGAGGCCGTTCGCGGAGGTTGGGGGAGCCTCCTCAATGGGCGGGTTTAGCGGCACAAAGGGCTCACCATTGCGCTCGCCCGACGGCCGGGCCTCGCTCTCGCTCCGCGCCCTAGAGCAGGTGCTCGAGATGGGCGGAGTGCCGCCCTGGTGAGATGCCGGGGTGACCCGTCCGTACTCTGACCTCCTTTGCGGACCGGGAATCTCCCGGGCTAGCGGGGGCCGGTTGGCGGAGGGCGGTGGTGAGGCGGGCCTCCCGGAGACGGCGTTGAGCTTCTCATCGGCGAGGTGCTCGTTGAAGCGGCGCTCCAGCTCCTCAAGACGGGCCTGAGTGCGGCTCAGCTCGGCCTCAAGCTCGAGTCCGAACACGATACGGCTGCCCGGGTTCTGCCTCTCGAGGTAAACGCAGGCGCGCTTGTGCCTCGCGCACCACGAGCAGGCGGGCTGGGCGCGGTCACACTTGACCTTGCGGGCCTTGCACAGCTCGCATCTTTAACCGAGCCGAAAGAACTTCGTGTTAGCGGCACGTGGACTCATTCCCATTTATCGATTTGAGCTTTCGGAATACAGAAAGATACGGATTCTGTCCCCGTATAATGATAACAGGATCAATAGATATGGGGTGATGGGAGCGCTTACGATGGTCTCGGAAACTTCTTCCGCTTCCTCGGTGGACCGGCCGAGGAGCTGGCCTCGGCGGCTTCCTCTTCCCCACAGCTGGAGTCTGATGGGCCCGGCGCCTCCTCGGTGATCGCCCGCGGCTTCTCCTCCGCATGGTGCATTGTTGGCTCTGGGGTTGTTCCAGTCGTGTGTGCCGGTCACGCTATCGATTTGGTAGTACGGGTGAATGGTTGATGATAATGGTGACAGTTTAACGACGGAGGAGAGTTCGTGAACAAAAAGCCGCGGCGGCACTTGTCCGCGAATGGTTCACCTCTGCCGAGAAACTGTCATCCTTTTTTGCCCCAAATGGGCATAGAATCGACCCTGCCTTGAGGGCTGTGCGCTTCCACTTACTGTAAGGGGCGGGATCGGGAGGATCTGGGGCCATGAGCTCCGACTCGCTGTCGCTTGCGGGGCCCCTCTTCACGAGGGAGCATTTGGGCGGAGTACGAGGCGATGAGTGACAAATTGGACCTCGGGTTCTGGTCGGTGTTTGTGGGCCGAGCGGGTTTTTATCTTTTGCCCCGCCAAGGGACAAGATTACTGAGCCGACCCCGTGACACACAGCACCCTTTGCAGCGCATGACGCTCGGCCGCGCAAAACCCGAATTTTAGTGGGGCACAGTGAGCTCATCAACTCGTTATTTCCCCTGACGTCCAGATGAGGCGACGCCTACGGGCCACTAACCGCCTCCCTCAGTTCCACGTTCTCGGTACCCAGCACCCGACCCACCCGAAAAGCCACCCTGTTTCTCGGAGTTGTCTTGCCCGTTCTTCCCTTCCGCCTTCCCACATCCCGCGCCTGCATCGCTTGGCTGACGGGACCACGGGCACCAATCCACCCGCGCTAATCTGCACCCGTCACATGGCAAACAGAACCCACCTGCAAAAATAGCGTCTGTACGCGGGAGAGGCTAAAGTCGTCACCCTTTGGAGCGTGCGCAATTATTTTTTCTTGCTCTTTTGGTGGGGCGCCCTGGGCCGCGACTGATGGAAGAATTGTTTGGATCCAGGATGTGCGTTTCGGTCGGCTATCGGTGACGTGCCGCCCTCTTCTCTCCCGGGTGCTATTCCTCCGAAGTCCGCTTGTTTAAGTACTGAAGGCTGCGGACATCCTGGTCCGTGGTTCCCAGCTTTTGCCGTCTTTAACCTCCTTCTCCTGTCCCTTGACACCATTCCGATCCCGGCTTCTTGACAGTGACCTCTTAACCGCGTCTCCCTCCCGGAATCCCGGCAAGGACACTCCGTCTCGTACCTCCAGAGCTTCATCGCATCCTGCGACCCCGAAACCGGAAACAAGCAAGCTTGAACCGCACCTCTCAAGGCAACCCAGGGAAGAAGGGAAAAAAGCCAACCAGCAGTAGCGAGCCCCCCCCTCGCTCCGCCAACATGAGCCGCTTCCAACGGCTCTTGCGGCCGCGGACCGCGCTGATGGTCACTGCTGTCGCCACCACCGGCGCCTACGCCTACAACAAGTCCCTGAGCATGAAGACCCCCTCCCTCCCCGTCGCCGAGCTCAAGCGCGACTCCAACAACCGGATAATACCCCCGTCCTTCCCGCCCGTGAAATCCCGCGCCGACCAGCTCGCCGACCTCCGCCGGTCCTCCTCGGAAGAGGAGTATGACCTCCTTGTCATCGGCGGCGGCGCGACGGGCACCGGCATCGCCCTCGATGCCGTGACCCGCGGTCTCAAAGTCGCCCTGGTCGATCGCGACGACTTCTCCGCGGGGACCTCGTCCAAGAGCACCAAGCTCGTGCACGGCGGCGTGCGCTACCTGGAGAAGGCCGTGTGGAACCTCGACTACTCGCAGCTGCAGCTCGTGATGGAGGCCCTCCGCGAGCGCAAGTCCTTCCTCACCATCGCGCCCCACCTCTCGACCGCCCTCCCCATCCTCATCCCCCTCGCCCACTGGTGGCAGGCCCCCTACATGTGGATCGGCACCAAGATGTACGACCTCCTCGCGGGGTCCCAACAGCTCGAAGGGTCCTACTACATGAGCCGCGCCAAGAGCCTCGATATGTGTCCCCGCCTCAACGGCGACAAGATGGTTGGGTCGCTGGTGTACTACGACGGACAGCACAACGACTCGCGCATGAACGTGGGCCTCGCCATGACGGCGGCGCTATACGGCGCGACAGTGCTGAACCACGTCGAGGTCACCTCGCTTGAGAAGGGCTCCGACGGCAAGATCCGCGGAGCCACGGTGAGGGACACGCTAGGCTCCGGATCTGAGGAGTTCGTCGTCAGCGCCAAAGGCGTGATCAACGCCACCGGCCCCTTCGCTGATGCCATCGAACGCATGGACGACCCCTCGCGCAAGCCCATTGTCGCCCCGGCCTCGGGCGTGCACATCATGCTGCCCAAGAACGTCTGCCCCAACGGCATGGGCGTCCTTGACGCGGCCACCTCGGACGGCCGCGTCATCTTCATCCTGCCCTGGCAGGGCTTCACTCTCGCCGGCACGACCGACAACGCGTGCGAGCTCGAGGAGAACCCCGTCCCTCGGCAGAGTGACGTCGACTTCATCCTGAAGGAGACGAACAAGCTGCTGAACCCTGAATCTCTACTCACCCACAAGGACGTTCTCGCGTCCTGGTCCGGTACGTCATAGATCCCCCACACCCTTTACCCCGAAATTGTGGGAGAACAACGACTAATAGACCTCAGGCATCCGCCCCCTGGTCAAGGACCCCAACGCGAAGAACACTGAGTCCCTCGTCCGCAGCCACCTCGTCCGCGTCTCCCCATCAGGGCTGCTCACCTGCGCCGGCGGCAAGTGGACCACCTTCCGCCAGATGGCCGAGGAGGCCGTCGACGAGGCCATCAAGACCTTCGATCTCAAGCCCAGGAACCTCGACCTCGGCGACATCAGCGGCGCCGGCGTTCCCTCCCTAACCACCACCGGCGCCTGCCAGACCCGCTTCGTTCGCCTAACCGGTAGCCATGGCTTCACCCCCGCCCTCGAGTCCCAGCTCGCCGAGAACCACGCCAATGTCGACGCCGACGTCCTGCACCACCTCGCGACCAACTACGGCGACCGCGCCTGGGCTGTCCTCTCCGACGCGAGCCCCACCTCCACCAGTCGGCTCGTCGCCCACCTGCCCTTCATCGAGGCCGAGATCCGCTACGGCGTGCGCGCCGAGGCGGCCTGCACGGCTATCGACGTCATCTCGCGGCGCATGCGCCTCTCCTTCCTCGACGTGAATGGCGCGCTGGCCTCGCTCCCGCGCATCATCGATCTCATGGCCGACGAGCTTAAGTGGGATTCGAAGAGGAGGAGCCAGGAGTTCGACGCGACGGTGCACTTCCTGCGGTCCATGGGGCTGGACCAGGACAAGATGCGCCAGGGCGAGACCGTCCGAGTGGAGGGCGTCGACGTGGCGCACGGGGCGGGCAGGATCTCCCCCGTTGAGCCGCAGGGTGCTATGTGATTCCGTGTGCCATTGTTTTCTATGTGACGAGTAATATTAGACTAATAGAGATAGAAGCGTTGTAGCCTTGGTTGCAATTTACATTAAGAATATGTTGGCAGTGAGTGTGCCCCTAGATCGTGTCTGGCGTGAGTAGTTAGTAGAGAGCGCGAGAGAGCCAAGCTCGTGTGGGCCCGGGCTTCTCCATACGTCATATTAGGACCCTACGTCATTGGTTCCTTAAAATGGGCCGTCCCAAAAACTCAAGGTCCAATCGTCTTGCTTCCTCCACTGCAGTGTTCCCATATCGTTGATCCTTGTCTTTCTACATGTGGATACGACGTAACCCCATCTTTGACCCACTCGAACCTTACCATCAGCCAAGGCATCGACTCGCGCACCAGACCATCTGTTAGAAGGTTTATGTAGGAGCCGATTCAGGGTCACCAACTGACTGGCCTGTTAGTCACTTTCTGGCCCGACAGTTTTACCCTAACGCCATCTTCGGCAGGGCTACTGACCATGTCCTTGCACTCACATGGGTTTGTATCGGCATGTTGTCTCGACGCAGCCTTGACCTTCGCCGATGATTACAATGATGGATCGAGACCGGAGCCGACTTGCGAGCCGATCGATTCTGTGAATCCAAGATCGAGGATTGTGGGAAAACCAACGATTGCCGCAGCAGTACGATACCATTGCGATAATGGCCTCTTCTACCAAGTACGGGTTGAGCTTCGCCGGCCATCGGCCCCTGCGGACATAGCCCTCACCCGCAGTGACCAAGAGTGAAGTGGCAAACTACTTCCCCATCGTCTTCACATGCTCACTGGAGCAGATTGATCGGGTCTTTGAGATCAAATCTGACGCGGGAAAGTCGGTGGACATGGGCCCAGGTGCGGAGGAGGGCGTGTATGGAGATTCACTTGAGTGATCACAAGGGGGAAGATCCGGTGCAACGCAAGGAGGGAGAGACATGAAGACACAAATGGTGTAGAAATGTATGCATGCTTTCAAAAATAAAAATGCCTTTTTTCTGTGGTCTAGGTTTTATAGATAGGAGACTCTTGTTGGTGTCGACATGCGGTGCTAACCGTTGGACGCTAGAACACGACTCACTGCTAAGGGAGGAAAGCTGTCTTCGTCACGACGTCCTATGTAATATTACATATTGGAGCCTAGCAGTTGGAGCAAAATGGAGGAGGGTGGTATTATTTATAGGCATACTAAATGCAAAACAGTGTGTTGCCAAAGTGTACAAGTAGAAACCCGGGTTTCTATGTCCAGGACAGCGAATAGACAACCTGCCATTCCTACATATTCTTACACAGACATCCTCGGCATGCTGTATCCTGGCGACCTCTCATTAAAGACCCATGAGTCGCCGGAACGCCGTATTCTCAATAACCGGGAACGCGCCCACCTTCGCGATCCCCGTGCCCTCCATCTCCCCGTCAAACCTCCGCATCGCCATACCAGTGAGGAACCGCCCCAATGGCTCCGTCGGGCTCCATAAACTCTTTATAGCCGCCCGTATAACTGGACCCAAAACAACCTCACCGGCCGTAAGCATAAGAGGCGGCCGCGGTATATACGGCTTGATAGCCTGGTGCGCCGCCGAGTCGATGAACGTGGGCCGCACGGTGCTGGCGTGGAAGAGCGGGTTCTCCTTGCGCATCTCGGCGAGCGCGAGCTCCGTTTCGCCCTTGACGCGGGAGAAGATGGGGGTGAAGCGCCCATGTTCGTGGGTTGTGCCGCCACCGGAAACGTAGACGAAAGTGAACGGCTTGGGTTCATCTTGGGGGATTTCCTGGAAGGCCTTTGCCGCCGCTAGCGCGTAGTCCTTTGTGATCTTGACATATTCCCTGATACCCGTCAGCAATTCCTCTCGCGAGACGTACCAAGCCGGGAACGGAAGACGCACTCCTTCCCAACAGCAGACTGGCTGATCCCCAGCGCCCATACTACCCCATTCGCTCCCTCCAGTTTCCGCAGCAGCTCCGAATCATACTTTTCAAAGTCTTTGTGTAGGATGACATTTATACGAGGATCTTTCGAGTCCTCCGCCATTTTCACCGGCCGTCTTGAGAGGATCGAAATCTTAGAGATGTCCTTCGTCTTGATCATGGCGTCCAGGACGGCCGAGCCTATGAGCCCGGTCGCGCCGGTGAGGATGAGATGCATTTTACACCCGAGGACAGAACAAGCGAAATTTAAATATAAATAAATAAAAAGTTCCGCGTTATTGCAAGTCAGAACCCGAATGTGTTAGAAATGAGCAGTGAAAACCCCTGAGAAGGCCAATCCACGATATTTGTCGTCATGCCGCTCCGTAGTTTGTCGGGAACTAACGTCGGATTTAGCAGGTGCAATCTAAACCCCGAAGCCAGGCAGACGAGGAGGGACGCAAGTGCGCCGCCAACTGCGGAATTCCGCACCGCAGTGAACCTATCCTCGACAGGGATTAAGCCGCTCCACCCGGATTTTCCGCAGTTAGCACCTGGCCTGTGTAACCACCCAATATCCGCTCCTTGGAATGATCCCTTTCAGCTTTCAGCCACACAATCTGGAGGCCATCGAGCATTCCATGCATTCACCATCGCAGTCAGCCTCATGAAAGATACGAAGAACCCAATGTGGACTACGAAGGGCGGTGGCTTCTCCGTATTTTCCACCTTACGTGCGCAGAATACTGCCCTGGTCTCTAACTGAATGGCAATGCATGTTTATCTGTGATCCCGGGCAAGGCTTGGCTGACTCAAATCACTCGGTGGCCTGTAAAGAAAAGCAATAATATGAATGGGAAACAACAGGCCGAAGATGTGCTAGATGGACCAGCTACGCCTGCCACGCCTGCTGCGACTGCAACGCTTGATAAATCTGTCCAGCGCTCGATAGGTATCTCCAGCTGGGCTCAGAGTGTTCCGACCAATGTCCTTGCCATAAAATATAGTGATGACAACGTCGACATCGAATGGTTTGGTGAGGAGAGCGCTGCTACCCTGGTCCTAACAGCGGCAGCAGTGGGGACAAAGAAGCATACTGTCTTGCTAAAACCTAGTGCCAAGGGGCCCCGACCAAACTCGCAAGCCCGGAATCAACGCAGGACCAGCTCCAAAGGCTGGCTGTTCCGCGTCAATGAACAGGAATGGAGGGCATTAGAATAGGGGTAGTGGAGATCAGAGTTCTCACGGCCAACATGATCAGCAAGGTCGTACGCAGCAAACGCGGATCAGACTGAGGGGCGTACCTCAGCAGCGGAAGCGACAAGTCCAACCAGACCAACTACGTATCCTCCAGGGCCGTCGTCTAAACTGGCTGCCGTGGGGTAGACCCCGGCCAATCGCGGAGAGGCTGCATGCGACACGACAGCTTAGAGCGGGGCGGGCACGGCGTTCGATGTCGAGCTGGAGGCCTGCATCGAGAGTCAATGATATTATGAAGACAACCGAGACAACAGTTGTAGTCAACAGCAGTGATAAGAGCCATAGCACCAGGTATAGCTAGTATATCTGAAGTTCCAATATGGACATGTATACTGGGAGACATCACTAGACAATAGCGCTCTCATTGCACGTCACATCGAGCAACTCGCATGGCAAAAGGGTTTCGTGTGTACACTGAGGAGCCCCACAGCAAAATACACCACTGAGCCTTAGAAAAGTGGGTGCAAGGCCTGCTTCTTCTGACGTGCATAGAAAGAACCGGTATAGATGTAGTTGAAACAGGGACACTTGAGGGTATACGTACCTGGTGGCCCGGGGGCTGGGGGGATGGGGGATGGCACGTTTAGGAATAGCTACTCGAGTGAAGGAGCCGTGCCTACATAGAATTGTTTAATTGTAGCCTTAATTACATGTGAAAATGCCACCATCGCTATTGACTACCGCTATGTCCGTCAGACGTAAGTATGGCAAGCCACCCCCTATTCACCAACCCAAACCCCAACGCCACGTTCTGCCGTGGCGGCTCCTCGATTTTAAGGGCTGCCCCTGTCTCTGACGGTTAAATAAGGTGAAACTAACCATGAACGGCGCGCGACTTGACAGAACACCGGCCAACGCCTGGATTGTGCGGCGTTCGCCGGTGCGGAAGTAAAATACTGACGTCTGGCAGGTCTAATTATTTCGATTATACCTCTGGAGAAGAGTCGCCGAACTCCAAATGTGAGGCCTCGCAGATTACCCTTTAGGAAGTGACGTAGGTTGTCGCCTGGCGGCGGACTCTCGATCGGATCGCTAAACTCAGACCAGCGAGTCGGCACGGTAGGCGCCTCCATGACGTCATGACAGATGCCGCTCCACCACCCCCAAATTCCGCAGATGAGGCCAGTGACGCAAGACCCCAACCAGGCCAACCCGACAGAAGAACGGGTAGCTTATCGGGGTGGTAGGCCATGGGTTCCTGGTGTTGAGCTGCCCTGTCGTCATATGCCGTTACTCCACAGCCCAACGGTGAAGTCATACTAGACGCAGGACCCACGCGGCGCACAACCCGATGATGTTGGGTCTGTCCCCTGTGTGTGGGGTGGGGACGTCGCCTACTGGCTACCGCCCGGGGAGGTGGTGGGCTTGAGTGGTCTCTTTTTGCCCACACACAGGTAAAACCGCCCAAGCGGCGCGTCGTGGGGAAGGCCATGACGCCCGTTGGGGGTGGTTCCTTAGCGCCTGGTTGCATAAAGATGGAGGGCTGTGTTGATGAGATGCTGACGTATGTCTTCAACAGCCCATAGAGAAGTTGGTCTAGACCAGATATTGATAACTACTTAAAAGATCGTCGTCCGACGGAACATGTCCTCTTTTGGTTCTGCTCATCCTTAACCGCAAACGGCATATCCTACTGCATACCCTACTGCATACCCTAGTAGGGACGAATCAGAACACGACTCAACGATGCTTACTTCTAAACTCAACCTGCCCCTTCCAGGGGGTTGGAGCAAAGACAGCGCAGATAGTAAGGATTGCCCCTGCAGCCTCGCCTCAGCTAAGTATGCCCTACTAACTTAGCCCCACAGATACCCCTGGTGATGACCTTGCCGCTGGTGTGGTCGGTGAGACCGGACAGATCCTAGACCAGGCCGGAAAGCCCGTCGCCAAGGTCACAGAGGGAGACGCCAAGGGCCTCGTCGGAAGTGTGGTGGCCTCGACAGGTGACATCCTAGATGGATCAGGCAACGTCGTCGGCAAGGCTACGGCTCTCTCAAAAGAGGAGCAGAGAGAGGCCCCGACGCAACCCGAGCAGAACAAGGGCGGTGTTGACTTGAAAGGCATTGCGAGCAACGTCAAGGGCGCCTACGACACATTCAACAAGATCCCTGGAGCTGGAAACCTGGCCGGACAGGTTGGAAAGGGCCTTGGATTTGGAAGACAGAACGGGAGGGCGAGCGAAGGCGTCCAGGACAAGGACGAGGCCCAGGATGTTTCTGAGACACTGCACGAGAACGCGAAGGAGACTGGCGACGTGAAGCCAGATACCGATCAGGTCAACGGCGCCGCCGAAGACGTGGAAGGAGGAGCTCCGATTAACATAGAGGACCAGACACAAGAGACTGGCGAGGAGCAACAGGAGGAAGCTAAGCCTGCAGAAGGTAACCAGGAGCAGAAGGACGAGCTCGCAGACGGCGAGCAGGCCAAGCATGAAGATATCCCTGACTACTCCATCCTCAAGGACTGCAAGATCAACAAGTCCGGCAACATCGTCAACGCGAGTGGGAGCGTCGTCGGGCGCGTCGTGGAGGGCAAGGTGAAGGACCTCGTGGGCCGGAAGTCTGACGAGAACGGAGACATCTGGAACGACTCGGGCAAGGTGGTCGGCAAGGCAGAGCCTATCGAGCTCGAGGAGGCCAAGGAGCCGGCCCCTTTCGAGGACTTCCCCGATGCGGTGGTTGAGTCTAATGGCACCGTCACCTTTGAGGGAATCGTTATCGGCCGCGTGATAGAAGGCGACGCGAAAAAGCTGAAGGGGAAGAAGGTAGATGAGGACGGTGATATCCTTGATCGGGCGGGTAACACTCTCGGTAAGGTGGAGAGGTGGGAGGAAGAAGAGCCTGAGCCTGAGGCCGAGGAGGCGCATGACAACTCCGCGCTCGCGGGAAAGCGCGTGAACAAGATCGGAAACGTTGTGGATACTAACGGGGCTCTCTTCGGCCGCCTCGTCGAGGGCGACCCCAAGCGGCTCTCTGGCCGCATGTGCGACAAGGACGGAAACGTCCGCAGCGAGTCCGGCGATGTGATCGGCCGCGCGGAGCTTGTTCCTGAGGGCGAGCGCGAGGGCATCAAGGACGGTCCCTTCGCTGAGCTTCCCGGATGCACCGTGACCAAGGACGGCAAGGTGGCGACCTCATCGGGTGACATCGTGGGCCGCCTGGTCCAGGGCGATGGCAAGGTCCTCTTCGGCCGCGCGGTGGACGAGGACGGCGACATCCTCGACAAGAACGGCAACACTATTGGAACAGCCGAGCGCTGGGAGGAGCCCGAGGAGGAGGTTCCCCAGAACCCCATGAAAGGCCGCAAGGTCAACCGCGAGGGCAATGTCGTCGACGCGGACGGCAACGTCATCGGCAAGCTCACCTCGGGCGAGCTTACCATCTGCACGGGCAAGCAGATCGACAACGACGGCGACGTGGTGGACTACAAGGGCAACACTGTCGGCCACGCCTCCCTCCTCGAGGATATCCCGCCGGAGCCGGAGCCGGAGGAGAGCCCGGAGGAGAAGGAGAAGCGCGAGCAGGCCGAGGAGGACGAAAAGCTGGCGAAACGCATGGCCGCGTGTCTGGAGGGGTGCCTCGACAAGATTAACCCCATCTGCAAGATGATCACGGAGAAGATCGACAAGGCGGACCGGACTCCCAAGGATGAGCTGGACGAAGAGCAGCTTGTGAAGGACGTGCGGCCCCTGATCGAGGAGGGCCACAAGATCCTGCAGGAGGCGAACGGGATCATTCGAGGACTAGACCCCGACGGGCACATCCAGGCGAACGCGAAGCACAAGACCGCTAGCCGGGAGGCGAGTCCCGCGGAGTATCACCTCGCGGACAAGCTGAAAGAGCTGACAGGGACTGTCTCGGAGACGATCGACGGCGCGAAGCGGAAGATCCAGGACATGCCGCACGCCAAGAAGGAGCTCAACCCCCTTTGGGGTCTCCTCACCGAGCCGCTAGGCCAGATCATCGCCGCGGTGGGACTCCTCCTCAATGGTGTACTAGAGCTGGTGGGAAGGCTGCTCAATGGACTTGGTCTTGGTGGTCTCGTGAACAATATCCTTGGTGGCCTGGGTCTCTCCAACGTGCTTAAGAGCCTTGGTGTTGGGAGCGTTGTGGACTCCCTCACGGGCCAGAAGGGCAAGAAATAAGGGGGGCTTGTTTGGCATGATTTGTTTAATTTTGGGTCTTTTGTTTGAGCCGGGACGTTATGGGTATATGGGTAATATGTCAGGAATGATGAATGGGTATGAGTTATGTGGGAGGCTGGCTATCCGGGGGATAGCCCGGATTGTGATCAAAGGGTTCCAAAGGTGGCAGATCTGTTCTTCCAGAAATGGCAGTCTTAGATCATGCCAAGAGCCGTGATGCAGAGCTAGGACTGGTGTTCCTGGAACTGCAGCATTCGGTAGGGGCTGCCCCCCACTTACGGTTTATAGTGCCGTTGTAAACAAGACTGTGATCTCCCCCTATCCTCTTAAGAGGGAAAATATATATTTAAAATGCTATACTAGACAATGTATCCCC
This sequence comes from Microascus cirrosus, assembly GCA_030271035.1. Classification (NCBI taxonomy): domain Eukaryota; kingdom Fungi; phylum Ascomycota; class Sordariomycetes; order Microascales; family Microascaceae; genus Microascus; species Microascus cirrosus. The sequence continues at coordinate 133,855 of JAMBUN010000324.1, read as the reverse complement.
TCTCCTTTATAAGTTAGACCTGTATAAAGAGACTATGTCATTAACTCTGCCTAGAATCCTAACTTTCTTATCTTATTAACTTTTCTTTATGCTATACAGACAAGTTGAAGTTTCAATATCAACCCTACGATCGGAATTCGGTGCATATGTGATTCTTAACTCGCATCAGCCTTACAACGGTATCTTGGATACCCTTCCCTCTTACAATTTCAAATCAAAAATAACATGATAAGCTGCTGAACTAGCTGAATAATTAACAGCAACTAACATCTATATAAGGAAGCATATCCTGCTTGAAAAGGAGGGAATGACTCTCTCCTATATAGACAATAATAAGGACAACAATTAATAACTGACTAAGAATATACAATATCATTATTCTCTTTATTACCTCATTACGTCATTGTTTCCCAAAAATCCTAACTGAGTGTTATTCCAGCAGGAGCACAGTGATAAGCATGCTTAGTAGTTATAGGTATATTCTTAGACCACCTAAGACACCTGCCCTGTGCCCTCCTAGAACAGGCAATAAATACCCTGTAACTTACCCTTTATAACAAATCAGATAGGTAAAACACACATGCTATAGAAGGTATTCCGGCTTCTGAACTAGTCTGTTATAACAGATTACCAGAGCAAAAACACCCTCCTAGAGAATTGGTTTGTCTTCTAGACTATAGTAAAACTTTATAAATAACGACTTAACATACTAAACTTATCTATATTAAGAACAGTACTTTTAATAAGCCTTTCCCTTGTCCTGAATATAAGTATAAACAGCAGATAGAGTGTATTATAAACAGCCCTTTAGAAGAGGCTTGCTATATTAAAGTAGAACACAGGATGCAGCACGCCTTGAGATTATATTTAAACAAAACGTACAAGACAAAGGCATCCTATAGGTCTATAAGGGACAATTATATCAGCTATTTCTTCTATACCTATAAATGTGCTCCAGGAGTGGGTTTCTCAGTGTATCTTAATAAGGAGCACAGAAATAGAGGTATCTTTGAATAACCCTTTTTATGTCCAGAATACTAGAAGTAAGAACCTGTGCAAAATACTATTATAGACAGATATCTTAAGTGACTATCTTATGCACTGAAAGTGCATAGCCGAAATGGCCAGGCTGGGGCAGAGTCTGCAACTGTTCCTGGCAGGATACTCCCAGAGAAAAGGGGATAAAAACAAAGGGATCGTGAGGATATTGATAAGAGCTGCAGGGATAACTCTGCTGATATTATTCTTGATCCAGCTCCGGTCAAACTGGAAAACAAGATAGAGATCTCACAATGCCTAACAGTCCCGGCTCAGAAGAAGCGCAAAGTGACCCCAGGTGAGAGGTATTATAACACTGGTCTAGCCAAGATACAGAATCCTGTCCATCCTTCCTGCAAAACCATCAACTTTGCCGAAATGCCAACACTGAACTCGGAGATACCCCCTTGGACCTCGTCCAAAAATATCTTCTCTCCATACAGCAGCAGAGATAACAGTATTCAAAGTAATGACTCAAGCAGCATCACTCAAAAAAGTCTCTATCAGACAGCCCCATGCTGCTGCCGGCTCCATATCGTTCACCAAGTGGCTTATCTTGAGGCGATGAAAGGCTTCAAAACTTGCGATGGCGAGACTCGCAGAGCTACTCCCAATTAACCTCGTGATTCAGTCTCCACCCCGATTATCGACTTGACCAGCGACGAAATATCCTATCCTAGGGGCTCCCTCCCGCAGAGTCTCTCCTGCATAGAGGCTCCTTTGCGCAGACGGTCCCCTTCAGAGGGGTTCTGTCGCAATTGTTTTTTCGAGACCACGATAGGTCCCTGGACACGAATTGTGTTGACGGGGCTGGAGAACGAATACATTGAAATACAGGTAAACTTAGTGCCACGAAAGTATGTGGGTCTTTCGTGGGGGACCAGTGTTGGAGCAAAACGTTAGTGCTGGCGATTCCGTCGCTTCCTGTAGTATTTAAGATTGCTTAGTCTGAGCATCTTGTGGGTTCAGGGGCCTGGGCGACTCCAATCATGCCCCTCTCAAATCTTTCCCCATTTGCCATAGTGCGACTACACCCCTTACGCCACCATCTCGACGTGTTTATCGCCAGTGACATTGAGAGTATTCAGAATAGTCTGCGTATCCCTCTTCAAAAGGCTCTTCTTAACAGGATTCTTCGCCTCAAATACCTCGGAAAGCTCCTCCAAGGTTCGGTCCTTAGTCTCAGGGAAGAAGAAGTAAATGAAAACCGCTTCGAGAAGGTCCCAGAAGACGAACACGAGGTAAAAGTAGTAACCGATTCCCTCGAAGGCAGGTGCGCTGCTATACTGGATAATTGTAGACGCACAGGAGCTGGCAAAGTTCCCGATGGCTGTGCCCTTCGCACGGATATCGGTCGACAGACATTCGGCGATATATCCAGCCTGAAGCGGAGTCCAGCCGAAGGAGAAAACGATTCCAAAGAGGAAAATAAAAGCGACAGTCGTATTGGCAGAGGCGGCGTTTTTCGGATCGTCGAGAGAGACCTTGCTAGTGCCAGTCATAACAGCAAAACAACAGGAACAAAATAGGATCGAGTAGATGAGCAGGGGGCGGCGACCACTGACGTCGGACAGCCTAGCACCAAGGATGGCACCAGCGAAGGATAGAACGGGGTTGATACCATTGAGCGCCAGGACCTTCCGCTCTGAGGTGATGCCCGCATTCTTCAGCATAGCCGGCAGATAGTAAGAACTCAGACTGTTCCCCGAGATCTGTCCCATGATGGCCATGCCCAGCACGCAAACCATCCGTCGTCGCGCGCTATGGGAGTTCCAGAGACCTGTGTAGTCCCACCACCTCTTATCCGACGCCTCAGATGAAATATGATGTGCCATTTCCTTCAGCTGGAGCTGCACCAGGGGGTGGTTCACGTCACCTTCCCCGTGATACTTCGCAAGGATCTTGGCAGCCTCATCCGGGCGGTCCTGAGCCATAAGCCACCTGGGCGATTCCGGAAGCCAGAGGACACCGATCACGACGATGCCCGAGGTAACCATCTGGCACCAGATGGGAACCCGCCAGGCGCTGAGGTTATCGATGTAGCTACATCCATAAACGACCCAGCTGGCGACGATGCTGCCGATGTACCAGGTGGTGTTGTAGAGGCCCGTCATGGTGCCGCGCCAGCTGGGGTGGGCCATCTCACTGACATAGCAAGGCGCCGAGACGCAGCAGAAAGATACGCCGAAGCCTAGTAAGAAGCGGCCGGCGAGGAACTGGCCGCGGCTGGTGGAGGGGGCTTGGACGCAAGTTCCCACGATGACTATGAAGGCGCCGACGAACATGCCCCAGCGGCGGCCGAAGTAGTCATTTGTCGGGCCAGTGAAGAATACAGCGGCTACTGAGCCGATGTTATACATGGCGAAGACTATCCCAGTGCTTGAGCCGGCAACAGACCTGGGAGTTTTAAACAATTGTTAGCAAAGCGGCATCATTGAGAGGCATGATACAAGCTCGGGAGCTTACATGTCGAAATACCGCTGATAGGATGTCATGCCGTTGAGGCCACCCATAAGACTGCCATCATAACCGTTCTATCATGTCGTAAGCATTGCATATGATATGAGGTTTCGATATAAAGACTCTTACCAAACATCCGCATAGATACGCAAAGGCTAAAACAGCGTACAGGCGAAACATTGCGGGAGTCCATGGTGAGACCTGCTGGAACTCAATCTCATGTGCAAGCTGCACGGCGTCCCCGATATCGCGGTGCTCATCACGATGAACATGCTCCATCTCAGCCTTCTCATCGTGCTGCTTCGCCATTATGGACTGACGTGTATAGACCAAGAATGGGAAAGAAGTGGATGATTGATGGTCGCACCAGTGAAGTGGGAAAGATAATTTCAAGAGGTCACATGGCGGTCTTATTATATTTGTGTGCGTCGTTTTTTACCTTCCTGCATATTAACCCAGGTAAGGCAAGCGCCCGAAAGGGCGCCTGAGTACCAGTCTGAGCCGCTTTTTAGAACCAACACCGGCGTGGATGGGACCAGGGTGATACGAGAGGTACAACCGGTCTTGGCTCTCGACAGCGGCCCATGGATGAAAGCTTGGGAGGAGTGGAGCGCTTCCCATTGGCTGAGAAGGCTTGGGGTTTGGGTCCACTTCGGCTCCGGTATCCCCGAATGCAAAATGGCAGGGAGGGTTGGCCGTGTGTCCGCTCCACCTTCGGCTCCTGTATCCCCGAGTTCAATGGCGGGGTTGACCTCGTGCCAGGTGATTGGCCCGCGTGGGCGTATTCCCAATCCGAAGCTGTGAAGAAGCCGAGTAGACCCGCCATTTGGCCCACATTGATAGCACCTAACCACCTCTATTGGGCACTTTGAGCCAGAGTCGGCGGGCCGAGCTCAAAGGATGCCGTGGAACGTTGTCGAACCTATGGTGAAGGCTCATGTTGAACGTAGGGGGTGTTAGCAGGTCCTCGTCCACGATCGTAGATTAAAAGCCTGTCTCGCCTCTGGGAATTCTAAACCCAACTTCAGCTTCCAAGCTCAACACTTTCTAAGGCGAAATATGGGTATACAAATACCTCATTTGCCCAAGGGTATCTCCCTTCAAGAAGATGAATTTCGGCCAGACTACTCCAACGAGGCCGTTTTCCGCCGAAACACCCTCCCAGCCCGATCCTACCACATCGCCGAGACGTCCCTTTCGCTGAACGGCTCCTGGGACTTCTACCCAGCCACCACACCTCTAGACGCCCCAGAGGCCCCGAAAGCAGACAGCGTTGAGTGGGAAAAGCTTCACGTCCCAGGACATTGGCAACTCCAAGGCCACGGAAAGCCTTGTTACACTAACGTCCAATATCCCATCCCTGTCTGCCCACCACATGTCCCCACAGAGCACCCTACGGGCACATACCGTCGTTTTTCCATGTCCCTGTTGCCTGGGAGCCGAGTCTTCAGTTGCGACTTCGCTTCGACGGTGTCGACAGTGCCTACCACCTTTGGGTCAATGGCACGCTGGTCGGATATGCTCAGGGTTCTAGGAACCCATCTGAGTACGACGTTTCTCAGTTGGTGAGCAGGACGGGCCCAAATGAGCTGGTAGTGAGGGTATATCAGTGGTCTGATGCCGCTTATATCGAGGACAAGACCAGTGGTGGCTATCAGGTAAGCTCTCTTCCACTTCTTACACGGGTTTTTGGTTGACTTTTTCAGGTATTTTCAGGGATGTCACCCTCATCGCTTTCCCGAAGAGCAGACTTGAGGACTTCTTTATCCGTACAGACCTGGACGCCAAGTATGAGGATGCCACCATTAAAAGCCTCCATCGAAATCGTGGCATCTGGCGCCGGTCATGTCGAATTCACCCTGTCTGAACTTGACCATAACCGGAGTGGGTGAGCGGGCGGCCGGGCCGGATGGTATGCAGGGCCATTTTTCGCCCAAGGATCGAATCTCGAGGACGCGAACAAGCCAGACGCAGATACTGCTAGGGGCTTGGTACAGCCAGGCAAATTGGTATGCTGGCGGAGTAGAGGACATGTTAGACGAGTACAGAGGGGAGAGTGGCGCTATTAACATGTCTATTGCTACGTCAGAAGGAGAGGGACTGTAGAATCTTATCACAGTGAAAAAGGACAACAATGTTAACGTATCAGCCAAGAACGATACTTGTATGCCTGTGCTTATACGTGCCACATATTGCTAGGACGTCATGTCGTAGGTGCACAGGTCTCGTTCTGTCCCTTACCTTCCAGGAGCGTCTTTTTACCATGATGGCTAATTAATCGCGGTTTAAAACAGCTAATGTGGGAATGCGCCAGTGCTGTACCTGGGGGCCCACTAAAAGGTAAATCTTGCCTCAGGACCGCGCAATTCTGGCCCTAAAGCGAGAAAGTCTCCAACACGCCATCAAGCACGAGGTTAAGTCCGCTGACGTGGGGTCCCACGTACTGGGCCAGGACACTGACACTAATGCATACCGGACATATCTTGTCAAGAGGGGCCTTGTGTCCTTCTTTAACCACCTTAACGATAGAACGCAGATCTTTTGGCATAACCTCCTTACGGACATCTTGAAGGATCCAGGATCGCCGGCTACGGTGGTGCAGGCTATCAACACTATGGCGACTAGGTGGTCTACATGCACTGGATGGGAAGCTTCACGCGCGAGGGCGAGGCGTCCGTCACGTACTTCACGGACTTTAGTGTCCCGTAGCGATGGCGGGATACTCCGTCGCAATGGCGGTTATCAGGACACAGATAGATCGCCCTACACGTCGTTATAGGAGTCATGTTCCGCGCTTGCACCAACTCGGTTCTGAACGATGCGTGGCTCGTCGTATCGCAGATATCGTCATCGCCGGAGCCGGTGGGCGATTTTGTGAGGGGCAAGGGCGCAACGGACGTGGATGTTGAGCTGTATGTGAAGGACAAGGAGGTCGGGATTAGGAGAAGGAGATTGGTAGTGCGCGACGGGCTTTTCGGGCGTTCCAATCGGACTAGGTAAACAGGAGAAGTAAGATAGTAAGTGGATTCGAGCCTGTACTCTCACAAGTTTTAAGAGGTACAGGAGAAACAGAAGTGTTGAGGATGAGTGAAAGCTGGGACTGGCCGAGGCACCGCAGACGTTTGGTGTCCCGTTGGTTGGATGACAATAGTCAGGAAGGCGGTCCACTTGTTGTTCACCCCGCTTCGCGACGTCTCTTATCTTTAGGATAGCAAGATACAGGAATCGGGTTACTGTGGCATATTCTAGGAGCGGATTAACGAGCAAGACTTTGCAATTGAGACCTTTCGGGGCTATCAAACAATATTAAAAGTCTCTACCTGGGCGGTCCCATCTCTCACACACGAAATAGCTTCGCCATGCATCAGCCCTTCGACATAGCACACCCCTAGATGGATAAAATGCGAGTCGATCTTGCGCAGAAGCACAGGCATTAGGCAGCTTGGCAAAACGCAGACACGGTCACCGCTCTGCACACCTTTGCGTCCCCAGCCGATATATCCCTTGGACGTCACGAAAGCTGCCTGTTGGCGCATGCCTTGCAGGTCTTTGATGTAGTCTGTAATATTAGGGATAAGGGAAGGCCATGGGCCATCGGCGGTAGGAGGAAACTCCAACTCCTTTTTCATATGACGCAATCGGGGGATCAAACCGACAGCTTCCGGGGCAATGGCCTTGAGTGGCTTGCCCACGAGTTTCTGGAGGAGGCCTTCGAGGGTTGATGCTCCGAGCTTTTCTAGGGCCTCTTCGACATTTCGCGGGAAGGTGGTGCTTCTTGAGGGATTGAGCGTCCCTACGAACCAAGGGATGATCTTGACGATAACTGTCGTGAAATCCGGGAAGGGCTCCAGGGGCTTGCGGTCGGTGTAGCTTCGACCACGCAGTACCAGGCGGGCGAGAGCCTGCATGACTGGAACGCCCGACGGATATGGTCGCTCAGGTTGGGCGTTCACGCGGTCGACACAGAATGACAGCCAGCTTCCGTCCGTGACATCGCAGACCATACTCGTGGTGACGACGTCGAAAGAGACCCCTGGCGTAATCAGGGTGTTGCCGCGTATCGACCAGGGGACATGCTGGTCCGCCATGCCAAGAATCGACGGCCAATCTTTGTCTGCATCGTAAGTTGGGGAAAGAAACCAGTAAAAGTTGAACATCTTGGAGACTTGATTCCAGTTTGGCACCCATGATGGCACAAACAAATTCATAGGTGCTGCCCGGCTGCCCCTATCCGCGGATGTCGGGGGCTCCCAGTGCCCCGCATGACTGAGCATGGCCAAGTCGCCCTCGATGCGGATGTTTGTCGTCACAAACTCATAAAACACACTCTCTGCAGAGAGTGAGTAGTCTGGCTGCAAAATGTCATCGCCGACGAGGCCTAACATGCTGTAGAGATGATCCCTGGGATCTGTGGCTTGCTGGGTTCTGTTCCTGATGACATTTGACTTCCACCTTAGGTGCCGTTTGTGTCCATCCAGTGGGTCGGGTATTAGACCCTTGGAGGTTTTGGATGAGTTTTTGTATGAGCGGCTATGAAAGCGGTCCCAGCCCATCGAGTACCAGCCGTCCGTAGTGGACAGGTATAACCACACCTCAAAGTCGACACCAGGGGGGCACGGCTTGCCCCGGATGTGACGTAGCCAAAGGTAGAATGCATTGAGTTCGAGGTAGTGGATAAAATTCTTGCCGCAGAAGATAAGAACGTTCGGCTGCAGCGAAATCTCCTGGATAATCCAAGCTCTCTCCCAGTACGAACGTTTTAGCAAGCCACGAATGGCAGTCCAGAACCGGTTCTGGGGTCCGGAGCTCTCCTCGTCTTTGTCGCGCTGCCATAGCTCTGCCTGCTGTTCAGGCTCTACCCAGGCCATCATGTCGCCTTCAAGTGACCCGAGGATCTTGGGGCTAACATTTCTGATTATTTTCATGGCATAATCGCTATCGTCTTCGCTCTCACCCAACCATGTTAACGTGGCCTCCGCGCCGCTGTAGATAGCACGCATCAGTCCAACCTGGTGGTTCCTTTCTTCGTCGTTGGTCTGGTCAATACACAGCGCGTCGATCCATATGGGGATCTGGGAACTCTCATCGTCGGGGCTGCATCTGTTGATATCGCGGTAGCGCGTCAGCAGGGCGGCTAGATTCTTGGTCACTTGCACGTGGTGGCCGTTGACCACGACAGCGGTGCCAATCTCAGGGATTGTTATGGTGTAATTCCACTCGTACGAGAACGCGACGAACTTGGGAGGAGGATCTTGCGAGAGGGGTGCCTTGATCATCGTGCATTCGCAAATCGAGAAGACATCGGTATCGTATGGTGCGACGTATAGGAGCCGGATTTCCTTCTTGCTCGGGTCGAGAGGTGTAAAGAGTGGTTCATGGGCAGGGGACGCCATTGTCTGAGCTATTTCTCAAAGTCTAGTCCAGTTTCGTTCTGCTCGACATGTATATCCTTGAGGGGTAGCGGGTTACGCTGTGAGGGGGTTGAAATTTCTCCCTAAGCAGGCTACGTTCATTTACCAACACAACGCAGCTTCCACTGGCACGGATATTTTATTTATTGTCTACCCACTAAATTTCCAACACACCACGCTTTAACACTGCCACACCCAAAGTGGGTCTGAGTGAAGGCTCAGTGTTAACAGCACCGATGAATGAAACCAGTGGATGCGTAGCACGCGCCACGAGATCTCGGCGCAGTACCAGGCTTCCCGTAATAACCTCGAGCTGTATATGTGGTTACATGCTCGCCGCTCTCCTCAACTGCCATCCCCCTTCCTACGAGAAGGCCGGCCGCCGCGTGAGGGACTCTTCGAGAATGGGCCGTGACCAAATTTCCCAGCCTGCTCAGCACAAATCCCTTCCAGCCCGCCGTGAAAAATAAACCCGCTCCCCATCGCCGCCGTGTCCGTCTCTATTGCGAGACAAAGGCTTGGCAGCGGCCAGCCCGTGCCGAAGACAGCTTTCAATCGGAGGAAGGTTGCGCCGATCCTGACCGGGTCACGCGAGTAAAGCCGGGGGTCTCAAATGGAGTCCGGCCAATATAAGGCTCCGGCGCGATATCGCTCGCGATATAAGGAGTGAACGAAGCCCGTAAAGAAGGGGGGGCCTAGCCTTTGATAGTCCGAAATATTGAGAAACTCGCGTGATACTCTGGCTCGACCTTCGTATCACAAATAGACCCAGTATTTTCACAGCCGGCCACCATTCGGAATGATCCTACCACGACTTCCACGACGGGCACTGGGCAGACTGGCCAGGTGACACGGAAGGCTACCGCAGTATCGGCCTGCCATCAATAGACGACCATTCTAGAGCTGAACGGGATACAAATAGGCAACGCCCTCACTCACGAACTCGTCACCAGATTCACTATAAATTAGGTCACCAAGCCACAATACAAATCACGGTGCCTGTTCTTTAACATCAGTCGTCTGATCCTTGCCGGCGTCTCCTTCCCCCGAATTTGGAGCTTCAATGGCGGAATGGCACCCTCACGCCATCATAATCGGTGCCGGAACCGCCGGCCTCTCCACCGCGTCCTGGCTCGAAAAGGCAGGCTGGCGCTCCACCGTGCTCGAGTACTCATCCTCCATCGCGCCAGGCGGCCACGTCGCGCACATCTGCGGCCCCAGGTATGAGACTCTCCAGCGCGTGAGTCTCAAGGACCTGGTTAGCACGCCCGACAAGCACAGTGACAGCAGGATCAGAGATAGCCGCGGCAAGGAAGTCCTCCGCCTCCCCTATGCGGGTATTCTCGCGGGTATCGAGGAGACCGTGGGGGGTATCGAGAGCGTGGTGACATGCTGTGGCGACCTCGAGCTCACGATAGCCGGGGCATTGCCGGGGAGCGTGAACCATCCGCCCTAGCGCTCGGGACCGACGCCATAGTCGACCACGGGGACAAGGTGACAGTTGAGCTCGAGGGAGGGAAAATACTCAGGGGGAACTTTCTGACCGGAGCGGATAGGAATCTCTCGATCGTCAGGGGCGCGTACTGCGAGGGCGAGAAGTGGGCGGAACGCTTTGAAATACTTTTACTTGACGTATAAAGTCAGCCTGGACCACAAGCGGGATATTAACTCCTCCCAGTCGCACAGCGCCGCTGGACACCTAGACGTCCTGTACGCGCCTCAGAAGGACCGTGTCTCGGCGATGTATATCTGGCGGGAGGACCATATCAAGCTGCCCTCTCCCACCGCCCTCAAGTACGACGCGCTGCGGAATGTTACCTCAAAAGAAAAACACTGCCGTTTCGGAAGTCTTACAGGCGGCGGAAAAGGCAGACTCCGTTCTGATCCTCAACAGAGCTTTCATAGTAATTCTGGACGAGTGTTCCAGGGGGCCAGTAGTGCTCGTGGGCGACGCGGCGCACTTCCTCGCACCGTAGTCGAGTCACAGCGCCGGCATGGCCATAGCCTCGGCGGAGGTCATGAGAACGGAGTTCATAGCTGGTGGGCGCTTAGGAGATGAGCTGGAGAAGTGGGAGAAGAGGGTCCATCCATCTATCTACAGACTGCAGGCGAAAGTGCGGGTGGTTGCGCCGAAAATCATTGCAAAGAACACGCCCTTTTACGCGATGCGGACGCTGCTAACGAGGGTAATGGACGAATAGATAGTTGGCGCGTGGCAGGGGCTCGGAGCTAAGGGGGAGCTTAAACTGGCCAGATTAAACGAGCCGGAGGTTGTGGTGTCTTTAGGGAAGGGTGATACAGAGGTGGCAGGAACTGAGATGAGGGGCGCGTGAGCACGGGGAGTCGAACGGGATATGGCATTGTGTATTTGAATCTGCTTTCATTAAGAAGCTAGTATTCTCAAGAACGGCAACCTTAATAGCCTTACTGTTCGGCTAAAGTTCCTTAAGATAACTTAGACGTTACTTAAGTAACCATATATATATGGTCCACGGGTGAGCCTGTTGGCTAGCTTCGAGGCGATATAGCTGTCGCATCCGCCGCTCCCTAAAACGATCTAGCACATGCTTCTCTTCCTCACTAGCTGCTTTACGACCGGTCGGTCGTAGATTAACGTGCAGCAGGGGGTAGGCATAGGAATGCGTTCTATATTTCCAGTGTCTAACCGTGTCGGTACGAGAAACAAAACTCTCTAACATATTGTGGGCCTGAACAAGCCTGTCCTAGGTTACATTGACCATCTGCACGTCGCTGAAATTTTCGCATAAGATTGTTTGATTCGACACAACTTGGGCCGAGACAAGTGCCACCAGCTCGCCTGCACCCCACCGGGGACAGTTCTGCTGTATGAACCATCCTCGGCGACGTCCACGTTGAATGGGACCTGGCCATCATCAACGCAAGCTCTCTCGATAACCCTAATAATAATGTACCTAGGTTGCGGAAAGCTCCACCTCCTAACGCATCTTCGGGCACTCAGAGGCGCTAGGGGCATTGACAGGGACTCTCGCGTATCATGGGCGACCGCTTGGAAGTTGAAGGCTAATGGCAGTTCGCCTTGCCTGGCGGGTGCCGTGCACGGAGCAGACGAGGCTGTCTAGCGACCAGTACCTGGAGCCAATGGCGTGCACGTGGGATGCTTCAGCCGCTGCCCGACCAGAGCTGCGTCGGGCAGGCTCTCGACGTTGTCAATTTTAACGCCATTCCCTGCGTCACCAGAGGATTTGCATCGCAGTATTACCGTCGACGTTTTGCTGACCATTCCGCGGAGATATAATGGCGCGCCGCCTTTCGTTGCCAAAGATGGTTTCCAGGATCAGGGGAAGAATTGGCCGGAAGAGCGCCGGCCAACGCCGTCCGCAGACGACCCCAATGTCGAGTTCCACGCCGACATCCACTTCGGGACCCCGCCCGCACACGCCTGCCGCTGCTGCACCAGAAGCCCAAGAACCGTCTCCAACGAGCGATGCAGTTCTACCGTCAGACCCATGCATTGTGCAGCCGCCCCTCGACCCTTGCAGCGCTTCGAGGCTTCCGGGTCGGCTCTGGACGAAGGCATACGAGGCAGTGAACAAGGATAACCTGCAGCTCGTGCTCGCATACGAGAAGCTCGTGCGCCGCGAGCTCGGAAAAGCGCCGGACCCTGCATGTCGAAAGCAAATGGACCAGCTTGTTCGGGAGGGTCTAGAGAAGACCAAAAGAGAGGCGGACACAAAAGAAAAAGTGGGGGAGGGAGTGCGCGTCATATCCTCCGTCAGAGACGTGGTGGGCGCTGCGGTCAAGCACGCTCCCGAGGCCGCTGCAGCCTGGGGTGCTACGTGCTTGCTGCTGCAGGTGAGATATCCCTTCCAGGACAGGCAGGCATTTTCTAACCGTTCCAGGTGCTCGAAAACCCGATCCAAGAGGCGATTTCCAATCACGACGGAATGACGTACGTCGTCTCGAGAATTGATTGGTACTGGAACTTGTCAAGCCTTCTCCTCGAGGAGAACCGGGCGAGCACTGCCGGGCTACGAGACGAGCTAGAGGACCATATTATCACCCTATATAAAAAGCTTCTTTCGTACCAGATGAAAAGCGTCTGTTCATACTACCAAAACCGAGGCCTCGTGTTTATTCGGGACATGGTCAAGCTTGATGACTGGGACGGCAAGCTGAGCGAGATCCATAATGCCGAGGCAATCGTTCGACAAGATTCCAATGCATACAATACTCAGGAGATTAGGATGTCGCTTGACGAAGTCGCCAGGGAGGCCGAACATCGCCGCACACAGCTTCAGGATATACACCAAGCAATCCGGCAGAATACGAAGAAGCACGAAGAGTGGCGGCAGGAAGATAAGGACGAAAAACAGGAAGCAGAGAACGAGAAATGCCTGGTTGAACTATACGTGACGGACCCTCGCAAAGACAAGGAACGTATCGAGCAGACCAAAGGCGGCTTGCTCAGGGACTCGTACAAATGGATCCTCGAGAACCAGAGCTTCAAAACATGGCGCGAAGACCACCAGAGCCGCCTGCTCTGGGTGCAAGGGGGCCCTGGGAAGGGCAAGACCATGCTGCTCTGTGGTATCATTGATGAGCTGCAGAAGTCCATTGCCAGCAGCGGCCTTTTGTCGTACTTCTTCTGCCAGGCCACTGACTCGCATATCAACAACGCTACTGCTGTGCTGCGCGGCCTGATCTATCTGCTTGTCAAGCAGCAGACATCGCTTATCTCGCATGTGCGGGAAGAGTGCGGCCGTGATGGGAAAATGCTCTCCAGGGAGGCAAATGTCTGGGTTACCTTGTCTAAGATTATGAAGAACATAATGCATGACCGAGACCTGAAAGACACCTACCTGATTATCGATGCGCTTGATGAGTGCGAGGCGGACCTGCCGCTGCTTCTCGATTTTATCGCTCATAGCTCGTCTTTATCGCCTCGCATCAAGTGGATCATTTCGAGCCGCAACAGGCCCGAAATTCAGCAGCGGCTAAAGTTGGACAACTGGGGCATGAAGCTCAGTCTCGAGCTCACAGAGACCGCAGAGCACGTGGCCAGTGCTGTCAGTGCTTACATTGACTTTAAAGTGTCGAAAGTCCCGTCGTTGCAGGACGATGACGAGGAAAAAGGCCAAGTACGAGACATCATGTGTCAGAAGGCTAACGGCACGTTCCTATGGGTTGCTCTGGTCATCAAAGAGCTTGAAAGACCTGAATGTTTGGAACCACTGAAGGTGGTTGAGAAGGTGCCGACAGATTTATATGACCTCTACGAACAAATACTCGATGAGATATGGCGATTGCAGCTAGGCACGTCGGAACTTTGCCGGCTCATTCTCCCTGCGGTTATCCTGGCACATCGCCCACTACACCTAGTCGAACTAAGCGTCCTATCAGGACTACAGAAGATTCCGATAAAGAAGGTTCGGAAAATCGTGGGATTTTGCGGGTCGTTCCTCACGATCCAAGATGACTACGTCTACCTCATCCATCAGTCAGTCAAGGACTATTTAAGCGGGAAAGCAAGTAGTACGATCTTCCCCTCCGGCCCCGCAGACGTCCACCGCGCCATCTTCTCGCGGTCGCTACAAGCCATGTCAACGCTGCGGCGGGACATCTACAATCTGTGCCATCCTGGACTCCCAATTGGCGAAATCAAGACACCAGACCCCGATCCGTTAGCAGCCATACAATACTCATGTATTCACTGGGTCGATCATTTCTGCGAAGCCTACTATTGTGGTCGTGCTGAGGTCGAGAGGCTCGTCCAGTTCCTTCGAGAGAAGTTCCTCTACTGGCTTGAGGCTTTGGCTCTCATTCGAAACATAGGGGACGCTATTATCTCTATGACAAAACTAGAGAGCTTCCTAAGAGTCAGTCTCCATCTAGGCGCTATAATGCATGAAGCTAATCAAACTAGGAACAACTATCCGATGGCGAACTATTAGGCTTTGTTCACGACTCACGTCGGTTTATTCTCCAAAATAGATGGGTGATTGAGAATGCTCCTCTCCAGACATACGCGTCAGCTCTTATATTCAGTCCGGTCAGCTGCGTAATACGAAAGACATTTGAAAGGGAAGTACCGGAATGGATAAAGATGAAGCCTATCGTGGAAAGTACCTGGAGTCCTTGTTTACAAACGCTCGAGGGCCATAGTTCTTCAGTCAGGTCGGTTGCATTCTCCCATGACTCAAAGCTCTTAGCCTCCGGATCAGGGGACTTCATAGAACCCGGCGACCGCACCGTTAAGATTTGGGATGCAGCAACAGGATCCCTTCAACAAACGCTCGAGGGCCATAGGAAAAGGGTCGCATCGGTTGCATTCTCCCATGACTCAAAGCTTTTGGCCTCGGGGTCATACGACAACACTGTCAAGATTTGGGATACAGCAACAGGGTCCATTCATCGAACACTCGAGGGCCATAGTTCTCTCGTTAGATCAGTTGCAGTCTCCTATGACTCAAAGCTCTTAGCCTCAGGGTCCTAGGACGGTACTGTCAAGATTTGGGATATAGCAACAGGGTCCCTTGAACGAACGCTCGAGGACTATGGTTATTCGGTCGACTCGGTTGCTTTCTCGTATGACTCAACGCTCTTGGCCTCGGGGGCAAGCGACAACACCATCAAGATCTGGGATGCGGTGACAGGGACCCTTCAACGAACGCTCGAGGGCCATGGTTCTTCGGTCTGCTCGGTTGTATTCTCCTATGACTCAAAGCTCTTGGCCTCGGGGTCCCGTGACAAGACCATCAAGATTTGGGATGCAGCGATGGGGTCCCTTCAACGAACACTCGAGTGCTATTGTTCTTTGGGTTACTCTATCGCATTCTCCCCTAACTCAAAGCTCTTAGCCTCGGCGTCAGGCGACGAAACTAAACCGGGCGACTACGCCATCAAGGTTTGGGATGCAACGACGGGGTCCCTTCAACGAACGCTCGAGGGCCATAGCTGGTGGGTCTGGTCGGTTGCATTCTCCCCAGACTCAAAGCTTTTAGCCTCGGGGTCGGGCGACAATACCGTTACGATTTGGGACGCAGCGATGGGGTCCCTTCAGCAAACGCTCGAGGGCCATAATCATTCAGTCTTCTCGGTTGTATTCTCCCCTGACTCAAAGCTCTTGGCCTCGGGGTCGGAAGGCGATCACGTTATCAAGATTTGGGATGCAACAACAGGGTCCTGTCAAAAAACGCTCGAGGGCCATAGTTCCTGGGTCACGTCAGTTGCATTCTCTCGTGACTCAAAGCTGTTGGCCTCGGGGTCAAGCGACAACACCGTCAAGATTTGGGATGCAGTGACAGGATCCCTTCAACAAACGCTTGAGGGCCATAATGATACAGCTATATCGGTTGCATTCTCCTATAACTCAAAGCTCTTGGTCTCAGGGTCAACCGATGACACCATCAAGATTTGGGATGCAGTGACGGGATCACTTCAACAAACACTCGAGGGCCATAGTTCGCTCTGGTCGGTTGCACTCTCCCAAGACTCAAGGCTATTGGCCTCGGGGTCAACTGATAACACCATTAAAATTTGGGATGCAGTAACGGGGTCACTTCAACAAACGCTCGAGGGCCATAGTTCTTGGGTCACGTCGATTGCATTCTCGCATGACTCAAAGCTCTTGGCCTCGGGTTCAGGCAACGTGCATTCAGACGATCACACCGTAAAAATTTGGGATGCGGCGACAGGGTCCCTTCAACAAACGCTCGACCCTGGCACTACAATAGAAACCTTATCGTTTGACGATACCGGCTCATACATAGATACCGAAATTGGCCGTATCAAACTAGCTGATAGGACAAGGGATCCAACGAGAATCCAAATTTTACCTCAAATTCCGCATCCGGACCAAGATCAAAGAGCAAGATGGTGTAGCTATGGCCTCAACTGCGACAAATCCTGGATCACATGGAACGGGCATAATGTGCTGTGGCTTCCTCCCAGCTTCCGGCCTCTGGGCTCGGCCATTTCTTCTCTTACGTCGCCATCGACTCTGACAACCGTCGTAACGATTGCCCTCGGTTGTCCTTCAGGAAGAGTCTTCCTGATTGGGTTCTCGAATTCGGGGCCGGTCTTCGCATCGTAGTTCCCAGGGTTATTACAGCTGCAGTACAGCACAAGGTCGTCGGCATCGGAGATGCAAATTCGGCTGGGCTCCGTGGTATAGAAGTCTTCCCGGGGCATATTTCTTTTGTCGGAGGTTCTGGAGGAAGGCTCGTAGGGTGGTGGTTTACCTACAAATGGTCGCCATGCGGTCTGATTGCACGGATCTCTAGGATGCGCGTTCATCACGCCTTGTTAGTTGAGCGGTATCTTGGGTAGCGGAAGTTACAATATCACGTTAAGGAAGAGAGTCAGGATGTTATTTTAATATGATTATGATTACTGTCTGATTACGTAGAAATTGTTTCCCTCTCCTGCCAGCACTCTACTTTGCCTTTAGCTTTGTAGTATACCTCACCGGCAGGCTGCCCTGGCTCCGCCCTGGGAATCATCCGTGAACCGTCTGTGGATCCCCACCCAAGGCAGGGCACCCTCCTTGAGTTTGATGAGCAGTGTGCATCTTCATCTTCCGTAACTTAGATTTAGCAACCCCGTGCTTCCGTACCGACGCACCTGTGACCTCCGCATGCCTTTGGGTGGTGTTGAGGACGCGAATCCCACGCGAATTGTAGTTGGAAACCGTCCTGCCCCCTTCCGTCACGCGCTTGAGAAGCACATCCTGGAACAGCCACTATTAGTACGCCGCCTGAACAGTATTCATGCCTGTTCGTTCTTAGAAGGGGAGGAATAATGGGGGCGGGATTGCTTAAATTGAGACGGAAAGGGCTATCCTGGTCTGATTGAAGCTGCTCTTCCTTCGAAATAGAGGTGCAGTGCAGCTGCTGAAATAATCGCGCACGTAACAGGCCACATTCTCAGAATCTGGCCCGCAACTTATGCGGGAGGCTGGCTATCTCTCAATTTTTCCTCATTTTTATTTTTATTTTTATTTTTTTAATTTTCAAGTTTAATTTGTTACCATCGCTATGAAAACCCCGGCCATTTTGCTTTTGCGATCTCCCAGTTTTGGACCGAATCGCCTTAGGATCGTAAATGATTACAGCACCGTCGAGCCCATTTATCACCCATTGTCTCCAGCTTCGGGTGTTACCATGAATATTTTTATTACCCTAACTAGACTGCTTGATGCCGTACCAACTGGAATACACTCTCACAAACCCTTCTAGTCACCTCAATACCCGTAGTAAAACCACACTCCTACGCCACACTATCAAGAAGCGAAGTAACCTTCTCCACTGACAGTGGTCCAAACGCACGCGCTACTTCCTCGCCGTTCGAGAGCAGCTTGACCGTTGGAACAGTATCCACGCCATACTTGGCCGTGGTTCCGGGAGTCTCCTTGATATCCATCTTGATGAACCTCGCTTTGGCGTTATAGGGGGGTGTGATCTGCTTGAGCGCTGCCTCGAGGTCGACTAGAGATAGTGGAGCGTATCACTAGCCTAAGAATCTCTATAAGTGGTCGATTCTATGTCACCACTGTATCCTCAAACTATGCTATAGAGAGGTGGGAAATTGGGTCCTGGCGTGATTCGAGTCTGCCATTTCTGGAATAATAATCTGCTACTCTTGGAACCCTTTGCTCACGATGCGTATTATCATGTAGATGGTAGCGCTCATCATATCTCTCTTCTCTGTATTCCAGTCGCCGTCGTGGTTATTACGTGGTGTCAAACGAAACCCCGGCTCCAGATCCGCTCTTTAGCTACATCATTTCCCACATCCTCTATAATCAAATAGAGATGAAATGAAGAGTCTTCTGATTCTAGGTATGCACTCACTGTCAAGGCCCGTTCTGCTTTACTGAGGATCAATTGGTCAGATCTTACACACTTGTGGTGTTTCGGCACAACAATGCTAGCTGTGAAACTGCAAAATGATATTCACCACCCATTAAATATCTGCGAACTCAGTCCTCAACATCCTCAACTCGACAGCCTCTATTCTGACAAGCCTAAACAGCGCGTGAGTGACAGGCATTGTCACCAAGAAGATAGTAGAGCGGTGCTGTGCAGCGTCTCTGTAAAAGTGCTAGGTGTACGAGGTCCAAGTTATCACTTCAGCGTGATGAAGCAGACACCCTGGCCACGCTCCCCGCTGCCCCATGTGGTCAGATGGACCCAAGTGGGGACCGGGTTGTCGCCGGACTCGGGCCATATTTTAATCCACGGCGCGATGGTTGCCTAATTAAAGCAGCGTTTCCCCTTGGCGAAATTACCCCGCAGCACATGATTTGGCGTCTCTTCCGCGACACAGCCCCACTTTCGGCGCGGTTCAGTAATCGGTGCCGGGCAAAGCTAGATATTCACGCCGAGAAGACCATCACATACATGGGGAGAGGTGGACATAAAAGGGGCGGGCCACCCTGGCAGTGAGTCTGAACTGACTCTCTGGTTCTCTCTTCACTTTCCCAGAAAAGACCCCTTCCAGTCAAACAAAACAAATCTCAACCTTTCCGCAAAAGCAGATTGCCCATCCCTTCTATCAAACCCAAAACCATCAAACATCAAACAAAACACAGACTCCTTAGCCAAAATTCTTACGCAAAAATGGCCGGTGCCAAGGGACTTACTTTCTTTCTCAATCTGTACACTAACGACGTCGCGAGCATCACCACGTTCTACAAGGCCCTCGACTTCAAGCTCAAGCCTGAGTGGTGTAACGCCGACAGCAACGCCGCCTTCACCCTCCCTGCCCCCAACGAGAACATCGCGCTCATGCTCATAACCCCCGACCGCATGAAGGAGTTCATTCGGCCGGGGACCACCGTCGGTGACGCCACCAAGACGACCCCCGCCGTCTATACCTTGTTGGCCAAGTCCAAGGACGAGGTGGAGGAGACCCTGAACAAGGCGGGCAAGGCGGGCGCCAAGCTCGACCCTTTCGTGATGAAGGACTATGGCGCCGAACATGGAATGTACTGCCGCAGTTTTGAGGACCCGACCGGGCACATCTGGGAGGTGTGCTATATGGCGCCGCCTGCCTCTGCCTGATCGTTCAGGGACACGAGACAATGGGCCGTAAAATTACCGGCTCGAATACGTGGACGAGGGGGAAAGGGTTATATGCAGCGGGGGCAATGAAGTGTTCGGTTGAGAAGAGAATGAGCACACTCTAGCGTTTGGTATCGTCTTCCTTTACCATCTCTCATGTGATTCTCGTCTCTCTCAACACAACTCGTTTTCTTCGTATGAAGGGCCCTCAACTAATTGAAAGCGTTGGTGGCCTGCAAGTTCCAAGTGCTATGTTCCAAGGTGGTTTTGCTCTCTTAGGACTTAAACAAACTCTCAGTAGGCCTTCCGAAATACCAACCGCATCTTAGCACACAATGAGCAAGGGGGAGTTTCCAATTCCCTCTTCAGCTCGTGGAAGCCCAAGGCTAGGCATTGGCCTGGCCATGGAGCCTTAGAGAGTCCCTGCAGGCAAATATGCGATTCTACCACGGAGGTATGCAATGCAGGCCACTCATTGATAAAAAGCAAAAGGTCAAGCTGCGGCCAGGGCACGCC
Source organism: Microascus cirrosus (assembly GCA_030271035.1). Lineage (NCBI taxonomy): Eukaryota > Fungi > Ascomycota > Sordariomycetes > Microascales > Microascaceae > Microascus > Microascus cirrosus. Next base: position 113,385 of record JAMBUN010000324.1, on the reverse strand, counting down.
GTCACTCCACCCATACCCCCGTCTTCTCATCAACTCGCGTTGGCATAAGGCATGGTCTAAATCCATATGTCCTTTGGCATGCGAAGTGGCTCGGCTCAAATACGACGTAGTCATGTCAGGCCTCTAGAAGTACATCTTCGGTTAGCGAACGGTATGTTTCGAAGGCTCTCAAGCAGCAGCACTAACGCCATGGTAAAGGATTTCGGCGAGCTACGAGCTGTGGCTTGCCACATGTATGACCTATACTAGAGCGCTCGAATTGGATTTGAATTCCACGGGAACGTTAAGCTTCGGTGCGAAGTGCTGCCTTCCTCCGGAGCGGTTTCAGCCCTCGGCTGTTGATGAGTCGGCGTCCTGCTTCTCCGAGACTTGCATGACTTGGAGGTTCTGGCTGATTCCAGCACCGTTGGCCCTTTTTACCCAGCCCCACGCTGCGTTTATTGCGCGCTACACGTCAAACTTGGCGCCACGTCAAGGGAATCCGGATCGGTCAGTGCGCCGAGAGGTCCTCTGGGCCATGCTGAGGCCATAAGCAGGTCAGCCGATGCATGGACTCGACACGACTTAACATGCAAGGCTGAGAAGAGGCCTCTGTGGCAGTTCTTTCCACTCCGCGGCCGTCACCTTCGATCCCGTGTTCTGACGGCTTGTAATGGCTTGGTTATTGGGCCTATGAGAACTTGTAAACTCTCGCAAAAGCAGCTCGGGAGGGTTCCACCGCATCGGGAACATCGTCTTTCATTCCTTTCTGCCTCCGTCCTCACGCGGTCATGAACCAGAGCCCATTGGGTTGTCCATCTAAGCCTCATCAGGTCAGTGATCGTTCTTCGCTGTCATATCAAGGAGTATGTTCCGTGTCCTGTTCCAGTCCCCCTCCCCCTCCACCCTTCCTGGACCCAAATGGCTCTGAGATTCTGGCACACTTCCGTTTTGACGTCATCAGGGCCTCTCGTCGGAGCCTCTACTACCCTCAATTCGTCTCGAATTCAGTAGTAAAAGATCTTGCGATGTGAACGCGAGGCTCGTGCTGTCGCTCTCCGCTCTGCAATCTGCTGCGCCTCATCCTCGCCTTTTAGTTTCCATGATAATCTCAAACCCCGAGCAGGATGTTCTGACAAGATGATTCCAAGACTCTAGGTCATATGAACCCCCAAGGGGAATTTCCCGAGTTCAACGGATACTAAGGACAAGACCCCGTTATTATGAGATGGGCGTTCGGACTTCCATTGGTCAGTCCCCGGAGACATACATAAAATGGACTATGATTGGGCACTGCTGATGCCATACGACCTCATCCGTGTGCAACCAGGTCGTGATCGGTAGCGAGACTCTGCTTGGTGGTCATCAATGCTTGGCGGTGACACCTGGCGGGTTACATCACGACCTAAAGGGACTAACTAGGCACAGATGTGACGGGTTACAGTTCACATTTGGACTGCAATATCCCAGTCTCTTCTCGCTACGCCATATCCGCATAGTTTCTGGGACATCTCCCGGAGTGCGAGACGTCTGGCTCGCCGACGTCGTGCAAGTTCAGCTGGTCGCCCTAGTTCTTAGTACGCTCTTCCATAACCTCGATGCTACCATGCAATGCCATTTTACCGCGCGTCAAAAAAAGGAAAAAAAATTTAGAGAGAGCAGAGTCGCAGCCATACCAATTCAGCTCGTGTAAAGAACGGTTTCGGATTATCTGGTCCGGTCCATGCCTGTGGGGACTGGGATACTCCTCCTAAATTCGGATTGAAGGTAGCATGGCGAGATTGGCTTACTGGGTCTTGTAAATGCCGATGTTAGTGACGCATTAGATGATCGTTTTCTTCTCCTTCCGCGCGAGCCCATGATGCCCGAAAATACTCGAGCCTCCTGTGAGCCTCTAAGTTCAGTCCAAAGGCACCTTTGAGATGTGACATAGATTCAGAAATCGCCTCTAGAATACAACACCTGCCGTCTCGTTATTAATAAACGTCGTCCAATCTATATCTCTATTCAAATAACCGGACATGAGGGAGACTTCGATTCTTGTCTTATCAGCACTGCCCTAGCCGCCCCTTCCATCTTGGGATCTGGCCTCGAGTGCCGGCAGTACGCGCCTTGCTCCGGCCTCTACGGCTCTTCCCAGTAATATGCCACCGACGTCCTCGGAGAAGTTAATCTGGACTTTGGAGAACTACACTAGCCGACCCATATTCCTCTAAAAATCACACGCATATATCGCTCTCCAGGGTTAGACCCACCCGCGATAGAAAACGCACACGATGGGATGGCCACATGTGCCGAAATAATACTAACGTCTGCGGAATTTATCCCCGTCCATACCCACTGATGCCGATGAGTCCAGCGTCGTATGGTCGGGATTGTCCCGCCCCCCCCCGCCGGCTGCATAGCCCTCCTCATTGTGAGCATCCAGCCGTCAAGCAGTGCTGATGTTGAGATCTTTCTAACCGATTCGCTCGAAGCTGGAGTAAGGAGTCCTCTGCAACATACCCGCCGGTGCCCAATATTAGGTTGGAAGTAGGAGTTTCGGGGAACATGGTTTTACGAAGGGCGAGACATCCAGATATCATACGACTATCCCGTCGGAGTGGTGACTAGTTTAGATGATCGAGTTTCTTCAATATAAGCTCTAGTGTACTACTGCTTGATAGTATCTTTTTTCTTTCTCTCACTTAGTCGACCGAGCGGCTGTTACTGTTACGTAGACGAATCTCAGCAAAAGTCCTCTCAAGCCCTCTTAAGGTTGGAGTATAATCGGGAGAGTCTGCATGATGAACCTAGGCGAAGTGCTTAAAGGGACGAAAAGGCTCCACATGTTGTAGCCGCGACATGGGCCCCGTGGTGTTTGCCCATCGACAGAAAACCTGAAGGCACCTCACAGAAGTGTTCTGCAGTTCTAGAATCGGATTCTTCTAGCAGGTAAGATATAGTTCTGGGGCTATACAATTCTGTTGAGCGTCTCGGAAGCCCGGTCGGGGCTTGGGGCGTTGCTGGGACGCTGTTCGTGGCCTGATGCCCAGCCGCACAAGATGCCTCATCAGCTTTTGTACTTACGCTAGCTGAATGATAATTTGTTATCCGGAAGGATCTGTCTACGTACAGGTGCCTTCTGCGGCTGATCTTCCGGTGGCTTGCGTAAGGAGACAACCGGAGTTCGAACGCAGAGTGGGCCTGTAGCAGAGCCACCCCTACAGAACTGGTTTTCACGGAGTGCTCATCATTCGTCCAAAAACAAACACCCTCATTCTTCCCTCCTGCTTAGAACCCTTGCTTTCTCCTTATTGGCGAGATCGACAACAGTGAGCCCAAAGCCTAGCTCGGAATTCACTCTACATACAAAGTCCCACGATCTTCGATAACTTGCAATTCTCGTTTTTGTGAAGTCCCGAAGTGGCCTGGACGCTACCTCTGTTGCGACTTTCCTCACCGTAACTACAACGCAATGGATCTCCACACTCTAGCTCGGAAATAGCGGATGTCCCCACCACCTGCACCAATGTCGCCGGCAAGTGGGTCTATAAGAACTACTAGCGGGATACTCCGGGACTCGAGACGCGGGAGTTAAGCGGAACCCCGAAATACTACGGCAAGGGCGGCGACGACGCACAATAGGGTATTTGCTGGGACAGCGGCCTCAAGGGTAGATGACAGAGAACTCCAGATATGCCGATGCCGACGTCCACTTCAACTGCTGCGTGTGTCTATTTTCGTGTAGCGAAACAAGCCGAGGTAATTTGTCGTGGCTAACTGGTGCACGTACCAAAGGGTGTGCTCAGCTTATATGTGGCAAGACAGGTTGTGTTCATTTGTCCGAGGAGCCCTTATCGAGCTGAAGATTCGCCGGAGGGTGTAACGAGCTGCAAACGTGCGTTAGGTTCATACCTGAGACGCAAGGATCCAGCAGAGGCTGCTGTGCCCCGAGGCGGTCGACGCCACGTCCAAGACACACTCGCGTCATGGCCGCAGACACCTGGGTCCTCACTTTGTTGCAAAACCAAGAGTCGGGGAACTCGAGAGGACGATGGACGACTAGAGTGTCGTAGTCGTCCCACCGCACCCACGATATCGTCCCCGCCTCGTCCCAGACGTAGGTATACCCGATGGCCGAGTACTTTCGATAGGTGAGTGAGTTGCCTAAGGCCAAGGGAGACGGTGATTAAACGGTTCCGTTAAAAGTGATGTCGTTCGCCCGTTGCCGAGTTCGGCCGGTGTGTATAATATTGCCTTGTATAGTGGTTATCGGCCTCGGCATATGACTCCTTCATTGATTGGGGGAGGAGAGGTGACCAGGTGTTTGTGGCTCGGCAGTTATTCTTGCTGTATTGACTGCGCAGGAGGCTTCGGAGCCGTCCACTCGAGACCTATACTGTTGGCGAAGGGTATGGAGACAACGAAACGGCTGGGCTGACGTTGAAAATGTGCAGAGCGCCTGATGAGCCATGGACAAGGACCCCATCGCTTATCTTTCCGTATCCTTCCCTTTAGGAGAGGGAACAATGTAAGGGCCAAGCCCCCTCTTATTAATGGTCTAGGAACCCTGTCTCTGTATGAAAAATCAAACTCCGTAACCATTTCCAGGCCAACAAGTAACGGCTTACGTGGTAGCCTCCACTCGTCCTATAGTAAGAGGTTAGACTACTGTATCTTGTGTTATTACGTAGTAGATCGGACACGGCGCTAGTCGTTATGTCGTTATTGTCGATGAAATAGTCCTCTACCACAACTAGGATCCGATCTACTCATTCCACCCGTACCCGGACAAAGGCGAAATAGAGGTGATGATATGGGGGATGGGGAGCTAGATGGATGTGGGGTGAGGTAGGTGTTACAAGCGCGCATCACACTCGCAGGGCCGCACAGATCTCCATTTAAGATGGGCGTGTCCGCACGAGGAGTGGAAGTCAAAGGATCAGGGGTAATCGATCGCATGTACGGGGTATCCGGGGTGTAAAAGGGATCATCTACGAGGGAGCCCGCCGTGTCGGGGAGGCTAATGTAGATACTTTGCTTCAAGTTGAGCTTCCGCACCTTCCTTCGTTGGTAGGGGGGCCGCAGCGTGAATAATGGGTGTCGGATTTATCACACCTCACCTCGGAGAATGCAGCAGACGTCCCATATATGCTCGGATTTTCGGACGGAGGACTCTATTACATCGGGAGAAGCCGGCCAAAATGTCTCCCTAACCCGATCCGACTGCAACTGCGATGAGGGGTCACCGGCAAGACCCCTAGCCCCAAGAGTAGTGACTAGGGTAAGGGCAGGCTCTGTCGCCCGTAAATTGGGGTTATGAGGGGTAAGCGCGCCTCCACTACAACATACAGGACACTTTACCGTAGATCGTGACCGAAGTCCAAATTCGGAGTGTCGCGGGGTATCGGCACTACCATTGGGCGCCCCTGTTTTTGTAATGATTGGATCAGCCTAAAACCGTTGGTCACGCACGTGGCAAACTTCTCCTGGGCTTTTGGGATCAAGCAGGGGGGCTAATTCAAAGCGAAATGATAGGACAACGGAGCTGACACCTGGCTGATCCCTTCCACATTTAATTCCACTAAAGGGCCCCGAAAGATGCAGTGAATTATTGATTCCGTGTCCATGATTCGCTCCCCGGCCCAGACTAAGTGGGCGAGTACAGTACATTTCATACTGCCATCTCCACAGGTGCGTCGGGCGCAGGTAGAGGAGGTCGTGCTGTGTGAATTTCGAGGGCTTCAAAGTATGTTTGGGGGGAAGAAGTCTCTTTGGCTGTGAAGAAGGTGCCTTTCTGTCAGACCTGAGTGTCAGCAGGAAGCGCCTTGTCTCGGAGTAAGTGACTTACGCGACGCCTCAGCCAAAAAGCCAGTGTCGAGTCCGTTGTTTCACCGACACATCAACAAATTCCAAAAAAAAAAAAAAAAAAAAAAAGGAAGTTGAAATTCATTATGCCAGGGCCGGCAGATGTTCGGAGCGTTCGCGAAGTGGCCCCTTATGGCAACAGTAAAACAGGGGCGGTCCAAAAATCCGTTACGGCATGTGTCGTCGTTCCGCTTGGCGCGGCTCCGACTCCGACAGGGCGATGTGACGTCCCTTGTCCCTTGGCGCCCTTCCTTGGCCTGAGCCGCGAATCTTGGCGGCAGCTAGGATCGTACACGAGACGCAGACTGGGAGGAAAAATGATTCTTCATAGGTGCGAAATAATGCCCACTTCCAGCATCCTTCCTGATTCCTCAAGCTGGGGGCGCGAAGGATTCGATCAGCGCTATTGTTACGTCACAAATACCCACTAACAGGTGGCAGGCCCCCATTCTCCACGATCGATCCATGCTCTTAAGGATAGCCCCTCGGAGGATCCTGCTCTTCTGGGATTCGATCTCCGAGGCGTATTGGGGTCCCGCTCCCAAAGATCGGGCTAGACTGCTTGTCTGGGGCTCGATCTCCGATTCTTTGCGGCACTAACTGCCCTGGCCGTCCCTGCCACTCTCCCCAGGGGGGCTCGGTGGTTCGCCGAGCTCGAAGTGGGGAACCCATGCAAGCGTTCTCCAAATCGGCCCTTTTTGGACCACGCGCTTAGCCCATGTTACAATCACCGGGTATCTCATCCGTGGTTGCTAACCGTATGACTTACGTAGACTACAGTACAGTACAGAAATGGAGTGCGGGGGAGACGTGGATCGCCGTGGAGAGCTCTCCGCAATTTTATCCCCACGATGAGACGTTGTCTAGTTTCCCCGCCCCAGGAGTGTCTCCGCATTTTCTTGGGATAGGGGGACTCTCCGCACTTCCCCAGGATGCGAAGATCTCCCTTCGGTCTGTGTGTGTCGCGTGTATATAAGGAGTAAACTAATAACGCGAAGTCTAGCCCGTTCCCTACCCCGATCTTTGTCCTCGAAAAGGCGCCCGTCTGTCTGCCCAGCTGTCAAGTATTCGAGAGATCCTGCTTGGTACGCTTTCGGAACCCATTACCTCACCGAGATTCCAACAGAAACTTCCACGGTCGGGTAGCGAGACGCTCGAGCACCATGGCGGGCGGCGTGAAGAAACCCGTCAACATCTTTAAGCTGAAGGAGCTGGGCGAGCCGGAGGGCGCCTTCAACTGGCGCCTTTGGTTCGCCGTGGTCTCTTTTGGCATCCTCGGCGCGGCCAGAGGTGTCGACGAGGGTCTCATCACGGGCGCGTTCAACACCAAGGACTTCCAGAGCAGGATCAACTATGAATCCTACTCGGACTCGGAGAAGGCCGACCTCAAGGCCAACGTCTCGGCCATGGTCCAGCTCGGTTCTGTCCTCGGCGCTCTGATGTAAGGAACCCCTACCCTCCCCTCCCATGTGTCGACTCAGACCTTAAAAAACTCGAATACGTGCTAATCGGAGCACCACAGCGCCTTTACGATTTGTGATCGCATCGGCCGTCTCTGGGCCACCCGCCTTCTTTGCCTTACCTGGGCTGCAGGCATCGCCATCTTCATGGGCGGTGGCTCTGTGGGCAGTCTCGGTGCCGTTTATGCAGGACGATTCATCGCCGGTATAGGTGTCGGCCAGACGCCTGTTGTTGGGTATGCTCTCCACCCTCCAATCCTTCTTTTCCACTCTACCTCGCAATGCATGTTGGGTTCAAGATCCAGCGCTGACCTCGTCCCCCTTCTCCAGTCCAATCTACATCGCTGAGGTCGCCCCTGCATCCATTCGCGGTCTCTGCACCTGCATGTTCACTGGAGCCGTTTACCTTGGCATCGTCCTCGCTTTCTTCGCGAACTATGGAGCCTCTCGACACATGGACGAGGACCACTACAACACGTGGATGGTGCCCACAAGCTTGCACCTTATGTTCTCCGGCATCATCTTCATCCTCAGTTTCTTCCAGTGCGAGTCTCCGCGGTTCTACGTCAAGGAGGGCAAGCCGGAGGAGGCGGCCCGCGTCCTTGGCTACCTCCGCCAGCAGGACCCCCAGGGCGAGTACGTCACCAGCAACGTGGCCATCATGCAGGCGGCGCTGGACGAGGAGCTTGAGGCCACTAGGGGCACCAGCTGGCTTGGCATGCTGAAGGAGCTGATCCTCGATAAGAGCAATCTCTACCGCCTCTACCTCACCACCTCCATCCAGATCCTCTCGCAGTGGTCGGGAGCCGGCTCCATCACCCTCTACGCGCCCGATCTCTTCGCGCTGGTGGGCGTCGAGGGCGAGGAGGAGGGCCTGCTGATCACAGCTGTCTTCGGTATCATCAAGCTGGTCGCCGCCGTCTCCTGCGCCCTCTTCCTGGTCGATGTTATCGGCCGCAAGCGATCCCTGATCGTCGGAATCACCCTTCAGACCATCTCCATGGTCTACGTTGCGGCCTTCTTCACTAGCGCGCCGAGGCTCGGCGTCGACGACTCGTACGAGATGCCGCACACGCTGGAGGGTCCTAGCAAGGGCGCTATCGCTATGATCTACATTTCCGGCTTTGGATGGGCTCTTGGCTGGAACTCGATGCAGTACCTGCTCACTGCGGAGCTGTTCCCCCTACGGGTCCGTGCCCTTGCCACTTCCTGGGCCATGACTATGCATTTCGTCAACCAGTACGGAAATTCCCGTGCTGTGCCTAACATGCTTCTCCCCACTCATGACGGAGGAATTTCGCCCAAGGGAACCTTCTGGTGCTTTGCGGCCGTCACATTCGTCGGTGGCCTTTGGGTGTGGTTCTTCGTGCCCGAGACCGGTGGCCGTTCTCTGGAGAGCATGAACCGTCTGTTCGAGCTTCCGTGGTATAAGATTGGTCTATATGGTAACAAGGACGCGGAGGAGAGGGATAACCAGATGGACGAGAAGGCAGCGATGGATGAGGAGCAGCGGCCTCGCGTCAGCCACGCGTGATGAATTCGTTTGGGAACATACTCGTTTTCGATTAGGATTAAGTTGCTCATCGGGCATGGTTGGAGAAATATATGCCTCAGCTCTTGAAGAGTCGGTGTGGTGGAAGTGGCGGGTGGTGGTAAACACTAGCTCGTCTTAGCAAAGTTCCGCTCTGCCTGAGAAAAGGGCAGCCGGAAGCGGAATATACGATAGCGGTTCACGAAATAAAGCAAGCGTGTGTCCTCTTTACGAGATCAAAACTCATCTCTGTCTATGTTAGCGATGACCTGCATAAGACCTGGAGTCCCACCCTCCTCGCGATGAGAAGAGACAGGCCAGGATGTGCGCCGTACGGTGCCCCTTGGCGGCTTACCTATGTTTACTATGCTTAAGGCACAACTCTAGGTGAAGCCGGGAAGAACGTTTGCCGGTGAGCCGTCTGGAGATCGGCTCGCGATTCCCAAGAGATATCCCCTCCTATAAAATGCTACCCGTGTCACGTACTACATGGTTCCAACAGGTGATACAATGTGAGTAGGACGGGTAGGAGGAGCGTGGCGCGCTGATCCAGACCCTGACCCGCTTGCGGGACTGGCGTGGCCATCAGGAGGGCCAGTTCGGCGCGAAAGATGACGGCACATTCACGGCGGAAGGGGGGAAAGCTTGAAAGTGTAAATAAGTGAGTCCAGCTGGCTAGTTTCACAGAGCTAATCTACCAGAGCAGCTTAAGGTAGCAGGATCTGGAAAGGCTGGAAGGTATTGGAATAATCATGTGTTATTCGGTCTTTGTAGACAGAACGATAACAGCCATCATGTACGGTGAGCCTATTGTGCAAGGCCTTGGACATCCCTATCTTGACTAACCAAGTTGCGTCGGCCTCCTACGTCTGCCACCCCTTGCACGTCGACAACACTCCCACTAGCATCAAATACACGCCAGTCCATCATTCACGGCGGACAGTCCTGCGTTTTGTGTGTGTGCGTGTGTGTGTATGTGTGTATCCCCCTCCACTTCTCATGTCCAGCGTGCCAATCGTGATACCCCTGTTTAAATTTTGGCAGGAGCTTGTGGGAAGATAGATGGCTCAAAAGGGCTTATTCTGTGGCTCAATGCCGCCTCCACAGCTGACGGAGGACGTGGTCACTCTTTGGACCAATCACTTTGCTCTGTTGGCAAGAACAACGGGTGAGGGTTGTTGCGACGGTAGGCAGGCAGATGTACCTAGTCCACGACCCGCATCATTTCCATAGAACATTAAAGCGTCATAACGGCGTTCAGGGCTCCTGATCAGGGATAGACATAAGCCTCGAATCCAACTCATCAGTAGACCTCCCCTCGACAACAGGAAACGCCCTCAGCGCCTCCCTCCTCATCAACCTTCTCGGTGCCCTCCGCCCCGTGAAGAGCTCAAACTGCGCAAACCCCTGCTCCGGCAACAGATCCAAGCCGTCGAGCGTGACCCACCCCCTATGCGCCTCCCGCCTCGATTGCTCAAGCAGCGGGGTGTCGAGCGTCTTGTAGCCCAGCTCGACGACGACCCCGCCAGTGGGACTGGCGAGCCAGGAGGGTGGCACAGTGAAGTCTGGGGAAGGGACAGAGCCTATGGAGTGGGTGGGGATGCAAGAGATTATCATTGTGGGGATGGTGAAGGTTGAGGGCCAAGGGCTATCGAGGGTTTCGAGGACGTGGAAGCGGGCTTCGGCGGGTGTGTTACGGCCGGGGCCGAGGCGCGGAAGGCCTGACGTGTCGAGCAAGGTGGTAAAGTGATTCGCTAGGGCACGCGCAGTGTCGGGCGTGCGATTGTAGATAACAATGTTCCGTACGCCAAGCTGGAGAAGGGCGTAGACAGCTGCGCGAGCCATACCTCCTGCCCCAATCACCACCGCGGTTGAGGCGGAGCGCACCGCGTTGGCAGGGGACAGACCGCGCCGCACACAGGCACGGATGCCAATCCAGTCCGTGTTCTCACCAAATAAGGCCTTCACAGGTCCCGCACGGTTCGAGTCGCGCATAAGGGAGTCGTGGCTCGGGACAGTCCCGTCAGGATCCAGCCGCCGGATGGGGATCAGGGTGTTGACGGCTCCGATGGCCTTTGCGTGTGGGCTGAGGGCGTCGGTGAGGCTGATGATGCTAACCTTAAAGGGGAGTCCCACTGATGCACCCGCGAAGGAGGGGTCCTTGATGAGGGGTGCCAGCTCGTCGATGGAGTCCGCTGAGAAGGGCGAGTACCGGTGGGGAATTCCACATGCTTCTAAGGCTGCGTTGTGCATGGCTGGGGAGAGACTGTAATCAACCTTCGCGCCGAAAACGTACAGTTTCATCGCATCATACACGAAGGAGGCGTAGAGTGCCTTCGTGGCATCAGCTGCCGTGAGGCAAGGGGTGCGGGAGTTCGAGGGAGGTGGCGTATCGGGACTCCGAGTCATGGGTGCCACAGGTGTGAGGACTGAGTTGAAGCACGCTGAGTGTCTCCCCAAGGCGCCCGAGTTGTAAGCAATGAGAGGGGGAGGAGCGTTCCCGAGCCTGCTGACCGTCGAGCGCAGACGCCCGACTGCGAGGTTGTCCTCCATGCCCGACGCCGGACGAACGAATCGGGCAAGGTCGAAACCCAGGTTCGCCGCTCTTTGATACCGAGTTATCCAGACAGGTGAATCCCATGAATCCTCGTCAACGGAGGACTCATAGTTGGCTATTATTTTACTCCGCCGCTTGGCGGAGACGACGTGGGAGATAGAGTAGTCTTCAAGCCTTAGGTCGACCGTCACGAACTCTGCAGCAAGGCGGAGGCCATAGTCGACGATATCGAGGTAGAGGCGCTGCCAGTTTTCAGGGGCCTGGCCGCTCTCAGGAACCATCACGTGGAATATTATAGGCAAGACTGTGTTGCGTCTAATATTGCCGACTGTCTTGGCCATGTCGTGTGCTCTCGCAACATCTACTCCGTGGGACGGTGACCGACTCGATGGTCCCTGGGTCCAGAGGTCGTCAATGACAATCTCGATGGCATCTGCCCCTGTCTCGATTTCCTCGATGTCGACATCGCCGCGGAGAAACGTCGAGATAGGGACAGAAACTGCGTATGTGAACTCCCGCGCCTCGGTCGCGAGGATAGCCAACGGAAAGGCCGTCTCGATGAATGGGATCGACCCCGGCGGCATCACCAGGGACAAAAACTTGAGGAAGTGCCGCTCGACGCGCTTAAGCGTTAGGTAGGGCAGAGGCGACCGCCGGACAATCGGCTCATCCACCTCAGCCCCCGAATCACCTTCAGGGGCACACACCCGGTTCGGACTCTCCGTGACGTTGAAAAAGTGAAAGTTGGTACACGTCCGGAGGATAGCACCGCTGGCACTTAGCAGATTCGCTACCTTCGCTCTATCCGAAATTTTGAGGTGAGCCTGAATGGCTTCAACTTCCCTGGTGACGTGAACCACGGGATTAGTGGCAGAGAAGTCGCGGAGGTGAGCCTGAACGTTCCTTTCGAGCCAGGAGCAGACGATTACGCAGCCCCTTGAATGGCTTGACAACACAGCTTTCAGAACCTCGACCTGCCGCTCCTGGCATTTGGATGCTCCGTGGATCCTCCTGAATTCGGCGCTGGTGGATTCCGTTGCCTGCTGGAAGGCCTTTTCCAGGTCGATGAGGTTGCGGTCCATCGCGACGCACGCGATCACGCCCAGCGTCGATTTGCCGGAGCCGCGGACGCCGACCAGCACGACTGAAGCGTCTGGGGCAAAGCGCTGCGTAGATATGGGCGGGGGGGTCACCGCCGGGCTATGATCCCCGTTGGTCGCACCGTTTTCTATCATGGCGGCTAATGGAGGTGGTTTGAGTGGCGGGAGTGAGAAGTTGGGGCGGGTTACGGCCCAGGGGTGGTCATTGTCCGCGAGGCTACCGCCCGTGGTGTGCATCTGAAGGCGGCGGCGATAGCTAAACGTGCCGGCACAGGCGTCGCCGGGAATCGGTTGAATTTCTGCCTGCGGAGTCCAAAGGGATGGCAAGACTGGGTAAGATAGCTTGAGAGGACGTGGGGAGGTTTACGTGAGGTGCTGCTTCCTGTCCAGTCTGAGTAAGGACAGGAGTGGTGGAGGCGGCTTCCCGTCAGGTCTAGGTCAGGGCTTTAGTGGGTCCGCGGTTGGGGTTCATGTACCAGTCGGGGATGGAAGTAGCGAGAGAGCTGGACAACGGCCGGTAGTAAGCGCGGTAATTATCCTTTACGCGGCGCTGCGCCCGCACCCCGCCTGAGAACCCCAGGTACCACACCCCACTATTCCCCGCCTGAAGGACCCACGCCCGCCAGCTCAACCTTCCATTTCCCCAAATTTGCCTCCCGCCGGCATCCAAGCCCTGTACCAGACCACATCCCTTTCGCTGGACCATGCTGCAGCGACCACTTCCCTACCCGGCGAACTGACCATGTCACACAATGCGAAGCGGCCGACGCCCACCACATCCAACGATACCTCTGCAGCTCCAAAGAGGAGGCGAGTGTCGAGGGCGTGCGATGCCTGCCGCAGCGCCAAGGACAAGTGCGATGGGGCGAAGCCGCGGTGCCAGCGGTGTATAACGTTACGAAGACAGTGCACCTACCTAAACCCCGGGAAGCGGAGGGGAATTCGAACTGGCTACCTACGAGCAATCGAGCTTGCGTTGGCTCTCCTTCTTGAGTCCCTTCCGGCTTGTGAAGGAGTGTTGCTGAGCGCGCTGGCGGAACATGGCGCTGACCTCTCGGGCGCCTTGCTGGACAAGGACTCATCATCACCCGCAGCTGAGGCACTTCTCGGGCGATGGCAGCAGAGTGAGGCGTTCAAGGCGGTCGGGCGCCTCATTTCGAGGGACGAGGACTCGCTGCGTGATGACGAGACGGTAGATGGGGATGGAGCAGGCCCTTCTTGGTCCGAGGACACATCGGGGCGGCGCGCAGAGCGCACTGGAGAACGACCGAGATGGAGGAGCAACTCGCTGCTTCAGGTTACTTCACCAACCTCCTTAATAGATGCGCCAGCGGCATCGCTGCTCGAACTCCCACGTCGCTTCCGATACTATCTCGACGCCTACTTCACGTCATCACACTCCTCCTTTCCAATCGCCGACGAGGGGGCGATGCTGCGACTCGCAGACTCGTACCCACCCGCGGGAGTGAGCCTCCTCCGGAGCGATCCGACGTGTGCGCTCCATTCCGAGCTATGGAGCGCGATGGCCGTTGGGGCAGCTCTCTCCTCCCGACAGAGGCCAGCCGAAGCAGACGAAGCTCCGCACACATCCTTCTACGCCACTGCCCGGAAACTCTTACCCCTCGAGGAGGGTACTCCCACGGCGTCTCACGTCCGGTCGTTACTACTGCTTTCCCTGGTTAAACTAACCGGCAACGAGGCCAATGCGGCCTGGTCTCTTATCGGACAGGCTGTCACTGTGCTATTTCAGCTGATCAAGAACCACGGAGGGCACGAGAAGGTTGCGCAGGAACGGTATCCCTTGGTGCTCATGGCCTGTTTCGTCCTAGACACGCTAGTGTCTCTTACCTTAGGGAACCCGTCTCACACGAGGTCTTTGAATCTCCAAAACTTCCTTGATACGTCTAATCTCCAAGTCAGCAATTTGATGACCGGACGGGGAGCGCCTGCCGCCATGGGGGCGCCATCCGACACCGACGTCTTTTCCAAGCCAAAGATCACCCCCTTGGCTTCCTTATTCCAGCACTACAAATTCGCAAAGGTCTTAAGCCAGCACCTCACGCCCTCGGCAGCCACACATTCCTCAGCATTCAGGTCCGGGCCCTCCGACATTATCGAGTCCCTCGAACCACCATTCCACTTCTGCAACTCTCTCGTACAGGGGAGTGTCGATCAAGAGGCGCCCAGCGCGGTCCTAGCAAGGGCGGGCTTCCTCACCGGATCGATCCTATTATCACCTGCGCCGGCCCCGCGAGTATTGCAGAGCCTTGTGGACACAGTCAGTCAATACACATCCAGCGCCGGCTCTAGGGCCCCACCGCCACTCCTCGCCATATATGTCGAGCTCGCAATAGGGGATGGCCGCATCACATGTCTCGCACAAGACGAGCGGGAGAGGATAGCGGCACTACTCATGGAACTTAAAGGTGGAATACACAACGGCGGCTCAGATCCAAACCCGAAGGCTGCCACAGCCGAGAACCCGAGATTACAGGCCCAACCCCAACCCATAAGAGGTCTAACGTCAGAACAGCCTCTAGGAATTTCCGAACTACGCGGAAGGACGTTTAACCACACCCACTCCGCGGATCCTACGGTCCCTACTGCACAGTACAGCGCCTTCCGGATGCCCAACGCTATGCAGCCGGTCCCAAACAACGGCGGCATCAACCCCATGAATCCGGTGCTAACTACCGGCTTCGAGAATAATAACCAGGCGATGGTACCTCCAGCGATGCCGGAGGGGTATTCCATGGACTATGACGCCATATTGGATGAGCTATCGTCTCTTGACTACGTTGATAGGAGCGAGCCTGACCCGCAGTTCATGGCCAACCTTGGATTCGCGCCCGGCTCCGAGTTGAACGACATGTTTGGGGGCCATTTTGGGTTGGTGTAGCATTATTAATGAGAAAACGAACAACTCTGTACCCTTGCGCTTTACCTCGGTTGGTTGGATAGCTCTGTTCCCTAATATTTGGAACCGCGTGATTGCTTTCCCAGGGCAATGCTAGAGGGAAGGCCTGCTTCTCGGCATGCTGTGGGCTATCCCAGCCAGGTACATCGGTCCCCCTCTCGTGAAAACATTTTCCCCGGAAAAAGAACGACCAGCCAGTCTCCGATACCCCGGAAATTCCCCAGCATTGATCCCCAGGATTCTAAATCGTTTTCCCGCCTTGGGGGCCATTGACCTCACCATCCGGGGAGGGATCAATTCTCTGCCCTCTGATTTGCCTCCCCACACCACAACCCCACTGGAATCGCCTCCTTTTCCCAGGATCAACACGGTCGCCCCGATTACAATTCCAATTCCATAGGCCAGTATAGCGTGGCAGGGTGTGTGGGTGATGTCCCACTTACACGGTCTCTTCTCCACCGTGGCAGATGTGCGCCAATCACAGCACCGCTTTCCCATCCCTTCCGCGGGAGACGGCAGAGCCTTTACCCGACCCTTGCTTATTCCCCGCAAAATCCAGGGTTTCACTGCGTCCGAAGGCCCATTCCCGGCTCCGCAATGTGCCCCAGGAAGGGGGCTTCGGCATCCTGCATTCTGGGCCACACGAAAATAATCACCATTTCCCCGGGAGCGAATGGCGGGTAAGGGACTGTGAGGGCAATAAAATTAGCGTTTGGCGCTCCGACAATAAGGGTGTCGATTTATTTTTTTTCCTGCGATTGCGGGGAAGTTGAAGCGTCCTTCCAGCATCGAGCGATCAAATTTTTCATTTGCCCTTCTATACTTGCACGGAGCGGAGGAAAAAACGAGAAAAGGGCTTTTATCGCCCCCACTCCAGTCGCCGCACCTGCAAATATACCACGCCACACGCGGCCTAACCCTGTACCTCTTACCCCAGGGGGTTCCGAGAAAAGCCTACGATGGGACTCCTGACGCTGAAGGAGGACCGGCCGACGCCCAAGAGCGTCTACAACTGGAGGGTGTACGCCTGCGCGGCCGTCGCCTCCTTCGCGGCATGCCTCATCGGCTACGAGTCCGCCTTCTTTGGCACGACACTCGCCCTCCCTTCCTTCACCGAGGAGTTCAAGTTTTCCACCTACGACGATGACGACCTCGCGGTTCTGAAGCAGGACATCGTCTCCGTGTACCAGGCGGGCGCCTTCTTCGGCAGCTTGGCGGCGTTTGGCACTAGTTACTGGCTGGGGAGGCGGTGGTCGCTGCTCTTTTTCAATGTTATCTTTGCGGTGGGGTGTATCATGCAGATGACCTGCACGGGAGAGAAGGGGCTGGGCCTGATTATTGGGGGGAGAGTGTTGGGAGGTTTCGGGGTCGGTGGCTGCTCGAATATGACGCCCATCTATATATCCGAGCTGTCTCCACCCGCCGTGCGAGGACGGCTGGTCGGCCTTTATGAGTTGGGCTGGCAGCTGGGAGGGCTGGTTGGCTTCTGGATCAACTACGGCGTCAGCACAACACTGGAGCCGAGCCACTCCCAGTGGCTCATCCCCTTCGGCGTCCAGCTCATCCCCTCTGGCCTGCTCTTCATCGGCCTGGCCTTTATTCCGGAATCCCCACGCTGGCTGCTCTCCAAGGGGAAGAGGGAGAAGGCGATCAAGATCCTCTGCTGGATGAGGCAACTTGACCAGGACCACCCCTACATGCAGGAGGAAGTCGGATATATTGACGACGACCTCGAGAAGTATCATCGGGAGGTTGGCGCCGGGTTCTGGAAGCCGTTTATGGCGCTTAAGGAGAGGAAGATGCAGTACAGGTTCTTCCTGGGCGCCATGCTCTTTTTGTTCCAGAACGGTAAGGTCCACTTTGGCGAAGTTCGCGACGGCTTCACCCAGTTCTGAGCAGCAAGCTAACAATCTCGTGTGCAGGCTCTGGAATCAACGCCATCAACTATTACTCCCCCACTGTCTTTAAGAGCATCGGAATACAGGGCACCGACACGTCCTTCCTCACGACCGGCATCTTCGGCGTCGTCAAGACGGTCCTCACCTTCGTCTGGCTCCTCTGGCTCATCGACCACATGGGCCGCCGCGTCCTCCTCATCGTCGGCTCCATCGGCGGCTCTCTTTGCATGTGGTTCATCGGCGCTTACATCAAGATCTCTAACCCGGAATCCAACCAGGAGAACACGAGCCTCGACTCGGGCGGCATCGCCGCCATCTTCTTCTTCTACCTCTGGACCGCCTTCTACACGCCCTCTTGGAACGGAACCCCCTGGGTCGTCAACTCGGAGATGTACCCACAAAACACGCGCTCTCTGGGACAGGCGAGCGCGGCGGCGAACAACTGGTTCTGGAACTTCATCGTCGCGCGGTTCACGGAGCAGATGTTTAACAAGATGGGCTTCGGGGTCTACTTCTTCTTCGCGAGCCTGATGATCCTGTCGTCGCTATTCGTGTTCTTCTTCATTCCGGAGACGAAGAGTGTGCCGCTGGAGTGTATGGATAGGATCTTTGAGGTGAAGCCCGCGTGGAGGGCTAACAAGGTCATCATGGCGGAATTGGAGGAGTTGGAGGCGATACGCGAGGAGGATAGGGGTCAGCAACGGGAGGGGAAGGCGGAGGTTCTTGAGGCGGAGGAGCGTGTGGAGGAGGATCGCGAGGGGAAGCGGAGCAGCGCCTAGACTAGCTTCCGAGCCGCTCTCATGTTATTTCTATACTTGGATGTCTTATCGTACTTGATGAATTGATTTCAAAACCTCTTAAGTACGAAATAAGACCCGGAATGCTCTTTTAACACACAAAGTCGCAGGTATTTTTCTGCGCAAGAGTCCCTTAAACCTGCCTCCATGCAGAAGACATTTAGTGGCTCCATCCGCCTACGTATAAAGCCCCGGGCTCTTCCGTAACTATGTCCTTCGAACTTGGAAAACACGCGGAAAGCATAGGCTTATATATCGTCACCCCGCGTTTCTTTAAAGGGGAGCTTCAATGCTTGGCTGGCGCGGAGTCGCAAGGTGGCCGAACCCGCCTCAGATATTGGGAAGTCACGGGCGAAAGCGGAATATACGGTTGAAAATTCCATCTCCGCCCGAATCCCAGGGGTGTCTGGAAGCGGCGAGTAACATACGAGCTTTGTTGAGATGAAAACCCATGCTAGACTGTCCACACGCCTTCCTTGATTCGTCTATGTCTACATTTTCCATTCGCTATGCTATGAGTGAAACTAAAGATTAGCACGGGGGACGCCCACCACCGCGTCTTCTATCGCCCGCTGGACCTTCTCCACAGGCAAGTCCTTGAACTCTCTCCCCGTCCAATAGCGCTCCTAATATCGGTTAGACACACACAGTTCAGAAAACAGCTTGGGAATGCGAAAGTAATTACCTGTTCGAGACCTTGCCATATCATGGCCTCCGTACCCAGGATAACCTTCCATCCTAGCCTTTCTGAGAGGGCCCCTAATTGCGTGAACGGCGACGGGTTGTAGCACATCTCCAGGACGGCCCCCTTCTCCCCTTTCCCGAGAATAACCTCAATAATCCTCCGAGTCCTCTTCTCCGCCTCCGTCTTGGGCGCAAAGTCCGGCACGCACGCCACGACTGCCCCCGGCGCATCTATCCTCTCCGCCTCCTCCAGCGTATTCACCCTCCTAAGACCCTCACCAAATCCCTTTGATCGGCACTCCTCTAGCACGGCGTCCACCTCTGCATCATCTCGGTTGACGATGTAGATCTCGCCCACACCCATCCACTTGCGTAGTGCATAGACGGCACTCCGAGCCGCGCCGCCGCCACCGATGACCATTGCAGGGCGGTTGCGGAACGCGCTTTCATCTACGTTCTTGTAGAAAGATTCCCGGATACCGACAACGTCGGTATTGGCGCCGCAGTAGAGCCTCTCCCCCTTGGGACCTGTCCGGAGGAAGATTGTGTTGCAGGCGCCGACGTCGCGGCATTCTGGGGTTAGCTCATCCAGGTGGGGGATTATGGCGACTTTGTTGGGCATGGTGACGGAGGCGCCTGGCTCAAAATCAGCCGTGTGTTCGGGCGTGACATTTCCATTCTAGTTCACTTACCATAGAAACGAGGGTGCCTAATGAGTTTAAGGAACGAATCCATGTCATCCGAATCCAGCCGCACCTGAGCCCAGTTCAGGTTGAGCTCACGGTAGACGACGCCATGCAGATAGGGTGAGAGTGAGTTGGTGATCTTCTTGCCAAAGAGGAAGCCATGGCGATCTAAGGACGCGAGAATCTCTTTAGCCTCCTTGGCCTTTGTTTGGCGGAGACCATCCTCAAGGCTGCGATACTGTGACGCCGGTTCGGATGCCATGGTGGTGTGGGTGTCCGGAGGCATATGGTAGCGTCCGTGCTGCGCTTACACGGGGGGTATCGACTCCTCTTCCTTCACAAGTACTGTAATGAATATTATATAAGAAACAATACGGGACGGATCTCTCATGCGGCGGGAGAATGGTCCGGAAAGGAATGGTCAGGAGAAAGTCACAAAACAGGGTCCTTTGTCCGTTGAGCCCGGCCAGTGAGCGGAACGACGTAGTAATGTGGGGCCCTTCCGGCTAGAACACAAGTCGGAAATCTGAAAGGGAGGGTCCTGTTTTGGTGAGTGCGCACAACGGGGGAAATCGAATACCCGTTCCAGCCCTCCTGCCCCTCGCGGGAAACGAGGTTCCACACGTCTCCACCTTGCTGTAACTACAAGCGGGAAAAGGTTTATCCCCTAGCCCCACATTCGCAACCCATCTGGCCCGGCTCTTCCAGCGGCAGCAACACACTTGAGGAGAGAAAACTTACATAATCGCCGAGCTTCGTACTAACGTCGCCGTGCGGAACACCCCCCGACAAGGCCGCGAACGGTGGGCAGGAGCGCAGAAGGAGGGCGATTTCCTTCCTATGTGGGTAGGAGGTGCGGAATGAGAACGTCAGCTGGCGCTTTGTTTCGGCAGCGGGCGGCTTATACCGGGCGTGACCATCAGTCGAGAAGTCGTCATCTCCTACTTCGATGTGATATTCAATCCAAGTACATGGCCAAGCCCTCTGATCGCAGCTGATCTGTAGTTTGTATATATTCTGAGGATAACCGTCCATGACTATCACAGTTTTAATATTCCCCAAGTCCATAACTCGAAGCCATCCACATCCACCTTCACCTTACTCAGCCAATTTCACATTCGGTTATACACACCCAACATATCACTACCTTCCTCCAATAACATATTCATAACCGACTTAATCCACGTGAGCATGTCGTGTAAACTAGGGATCTGCACGCTCTCCCTCGGACAGCCCTCCGCCGGCCACGCCCTCCCCACCAAGCTCCGCGCCGCCCGCGCCCACGGTCTCCAGGGCGTCGAGATCTTCGACGACGACCTCTGGCAGCTCGCCGACATCCTTCCCGGTGGCAACACCATCCCCGAGAACCGCCGTGCCGCGGCCGCTGTCATCCGTCAACTATGCGAAGACACGGGACTGTCTGTCATCTGCCTGCAGCCCTTCCGTCACTATGAGGGCATTCTCGATGATAAGCACCGAGCGAGGAGGTTTTCGGAGTTAGAGCACTTTATGGAGCTTGCGACTATCATGGGAACGGACCTCGTGCTAATACCGAGTAGCTTCCTTCCCGAGGCGGAAGTATCGGGCCGAGAGGAGGTTCTTGTGGCGGATCTTGTCGCCGCGGCTGATCTTGGTGCGCGGATGCAGCCACCCATTCGGATAGCCTACGAGGCACTATGCTGGGGCACGAGGGTCAACGTATGGGAACAGAGCTGGGAGATGGTCAAGAGGGTGGACAGGCCCAATTTCGGGCTATGCCTCGACACGTTCAACATCCTTGGCGGGATCTTCGCCGACCCCACTTCGCCAACGGGCAAGACACCCCGCGCTGAGCAGGATGTCGCCGAGTCCATCCAGAGACTATTGAAGAATGTTGATGTCGAGAGAGTCTTCCTGGTACAAATCGGTGACGGTGCGCGTCTGTCTGAACCCCTTGTCCCCGGTCATTTCCTCTACAACGAAAGCCAGCCCACTCGCATGAGCTGGTCGCGACACGCCAGGCTATTCTACGGGGAACAGCATCTCGGCGCGTATCTCCCTGTCAAGGAGATCATGGTGGCAGTTCTGGCGAGGATGGGGTACAGAGGATGGGTGAGCCACGAGATATTTAACCATCGATTAGCGGATACCGATGCCGGTATCCCGGAGGAGATGGCAAGGCGGGCATCGGTTTCGTTTGAGAAGATGCTGAGCGATGTATTTCAGCAGCCTGCAGACAGGCTTGGGAAGGGCCGCGACGTGGACCGGAGTCGCCTGTAAGAAATGGTTATTGCATTGTTAGCGATCCACTCTGCACGTTGATTTTCCTCGAGTCATTTTTCTTCACAGACGTTGGCTATTGTATATAGATTGAGACCTTAATGACTGATGACACTCCAATTAGTGTTCGAGACAGGCGTGGAAGCACTGCATTTATATGATGTTTGGATGTGTGATTCGATCATGGCTACCTCATCCGTTTTTAAGCCACCAAGGTTCAAAGAACGTGCCTCTGGCATCCCTTCGTCTGATGGGCCTGGGGGTACTGGCCGTCTGAAGGGAAGAAGGCTCGCTACGTCGATGTGAGATCCTTGTTCGTATCGGTTACTAATGTAGCCCTCCAGCCGCTGGTACTCGCTCCTGAGTGTTCTACGTCGTTCCTCCAGCGGTTCCTTCCTGCATTCCGTAGCTTGAAGCGGTGTCATACTCGAAGTTTAGGAGTGTAACTATCTGTTGCGTGGACGGTTCGCTTCTGAAGCGACACTTTCTTCATGGTGGCCGAGGTAAGTAAGTTATTCCCTAAGTAACCCTAGGATTAAGCGAGGAGGACGACGCGGGGATGCGCTGGTGGCAACATCCTATCGTATCGCCGTCGTCACTGTCGTTGTCGTGTTTTTACGGAAATTTTCAGGTTGGTAGATTGCTTATTTCCGGTTGCCGGCACTGAAAGCACCGTCAAATTATTGATTAAAACATGATAGGATAGCTATTTTAATCTACAACTTCGGAGAGCCTTGCTGCTTCTTTTGTTTCTCCAAGTACCTCAGCGCAAACTCCACCGCAGCAGAATATCCATACTCCCCAAGCCCACAAATCACGCCAACCGCCTTGTCACTGAAATAACTATGCCTCCTCCACTCCTCCCTCGCATGAACATTAGAAAGATGCAGCTCCAGGAACGGTATCCCCACACCAAGAAGGGCGTCCCGGATCGCCACGCTGGTATGCGTGTAAGCCGCCGGGTTAATCACGATAAACTCGACGCCCGTGGTGCGCGCTTCCTGGATCTTGTCGACGAGGACGCCCTCGTGGTTTGCTTGGAAGGACTCGATGTGGACAGGGCGGTCGGCGACTTGCGATTTTACATTATCGATGATGGCGGCGAGGGTGGAGGAGCCGTAGATTGTAGGCTCGCGGGTGCCGAGGAGGTTGAGGTTGGGCCCGTTGAGGATGAGGATGCGGGACGACATGGTGCAGGTCGGTAATGATGGGATGGGATGCTAGTTTGGGTGGCTTTGCTTGATGTTCCGCTTCTCGTGCCAATTTCGCTATATACGTGCTCTCGGTTTGTAGATGTGCTATGACGCCATGATTCGACTCGGGGTATACTATCACCCCGTGGACTCGTGTCGTAGTCGGCTTGTGTCGCTTGTAGTGAGCCGGCAAAACATTCTTCCCCAGTTCTCTCAGTCAGTTCCGCGGCCGAGAAGCCGTCGGGACCTACCCCACTTTTCGCCGTCCGGTATTTCCATCGGTGGCCAAGCGCCTCGGGATCCATGCCGCGGCTTTGTACACGTGTGGGGCCCTTTCGCACCTCTAGACGCGACTATTTTGGTTTTAGTATATCCTTCCCCTTCGATACCACACCTGACGGGCCGGCACTAATGACCCTATTTAGGGCGATGTATTGACATAAGAAGGGGGCCCATGTCGTGACGGGCGGAAATGCAGCGCAGCTCAACCGTTCAAGCGTCATGTTCGAGATGGGGGGATGCTGAGATTATCTACCTGGAGGAACACACATCTTCCAATATGCATTATATAATATATTACTGGTGCTAGGGACATTGGAGGTTGTGCGGAAAGATTGTCCCACCCCTTATCTTCGTATACGGGACGCGTGTTTCCTATATCGGCAGGTTCCGGCATTGCCGGATTCTCTCTTCTGGAAGTGCTAGAATTTGACCACATCCGGGGACCCGACTGTGGACTGGTAAGTGCTGATTCCGGATCTATAGCGCCTATTATGTGTGGTGCGGCCCTCGCCCATCGCGCAGATCACGCCATCTCAGACCATGTCCACACTAAACGACGTTATGGGCTGCGGGCATGTTGGTCTCCCCTAATAGTTATGAGGGGAAGAGATCCAAAACATGAATACCGAGAACTCCCTGCTAAGGGTGTTGAAGAAGGGCCTGACACCTTGCTGCTGCGGATCAAAGACTTTCCGGCTGGTTCTTACCTTGAATGTAGTCCCGGATCCAAAGGGGAGGAAAATTCAAATCATTGGCATGTTACATGTACTCCATCCGAGCACCTCGCCACCGTATATCGACAACCTTTTCGAGCCGAGACAGCTACAAAATGATAAACCCCATGTCTCCTTTCCTACCTGTTTCAGAATAATGTGATACAAAATCACCTCGACTGACCCTAGAAAAAGAGACAGGCTATCCTCGGACACTCTTTTCACACACTCCATGTTATCTAACTTGTCCTCCCCAGTCCGAATCATTTCCGACCCACCCACCCACAAAGTCGATATTCTCTGACTTGAACCGCCAAGCAGGAGCCCGCTTCTCAAACAAAACATCAAGCTCCTCGTACGCTATGTCCTTCGTCTCTGGCAGTCGGGACACCGCCCATGTCGTCGTAAGAAACGCTATGGCGAACCAGCAGAATGCCGCCTTACCTTTCAAGTTTGCTTCGGTTGGGTTGATGAGGTATGGATGTATCGTGTTGTTAATGGTGTTGACGACGATATACGCGTTTCGGGTTGTAGAGATGCTCTGGCTTCGGAGGCGGGTGGCAGAGACCTCGGCGGCGAAGGTGAAAGACTGGGGTCCGATGGTCGCGGAGTATGTGCGCAGACAGACCACGGCTAGGCCTGACTGCGCCTACTGCGCCGCGTCGCCCGGGGCGTAGGAGATGGAACCGATCACCAGGAGGTCGAGGTTCAGTAGAGTTATTCCAGTGATAAGGAGGGGTCGCTGGCCAAAGAACGTCATGAGGTCCCAGGAGAGGCAAGTCGCCGCGAAAGCGAGGGCCATGCTCCCAAAGTTAAGCTTGTAGGCATTCGATGCGCTCAGCTCTGCCTGGGTGAAAAAGTAGGATGCGCTGTAGCACATAGCATGTCCGGGGAGTGACTGGCTGCAGAGGGGCATACACCCAATTTCCGTGCGTCGCTTGTTGGCCCCCCTGAAGCATTCCCAATAGCTGGTGTCCGTATAAAGGGACTGCTCTAGTTCATTTGTGGCGACCAGGATAGCAACTAGCTGCTTGACGTGATCGTCAGAAAGCCTAGATAGTAATCTCTTTATCAATCTTTCGGCGTCTGCGAGAAGGTCGCGCTTCACCAGCCACCAGGGGTTTTCGGGGGTGAAGAGAGCGATGCAGAAAGGGGTGCAGAAAGCCCAGATGGTGGTGTTCTCTGTAAGGCCCTGCAGGACTCCGGCCGCAACGAGCTGACCGATTACCCAGCAGATGTTGACGAACGCGAGGAGGTAGCCTCGAAGGGGTAAGGGGCAGATCTCAGAAGAGTACACTGAGCCCATGATCGCGCAAACAGACCCCAGGGAATCCCACCAGTACCTGCCCCACTAAAAGGACCTCGATCGATGGCGTGAAGAAAGTGATGAAAATGAGCGCACTCATGATCACCAGCCTAACCATGGTGGGGTGGGCGGGTAGTAATAATGAAGGCAGTGGATGAGGAGAGGATTACATTGGCGTCAAAGGCGTTCAAGTGGGGGTTGGATGAGGAGCATGATGTGACACTTGAGGTAGAGAGGGATAGCACCCAGGCGTTTGTATGGAGTGAGGTCACGATTAAAGCGGCAGACGAGCAGTATCAGGGTGGAGGCATTGGCCTTATTGCAACGGACGGGTCGGTTTCGGCGGGTGAAGTTTCTATAGAGGCATTATAAACAGATGGATGCCTCGATCATGGTTGTATATACCCTGCTCCTTCATAAATTCGGCGGGTATGATTTGCTGGGTTTACGACAACGTTAGGCAAACTTGTACCAAGCGCACAGGACCCCTGTCACAGCAATAGACGAAGCATAGGTAGCATTCCAGAGTGGTTAATGGGTGGGATTCGAATGCTCTATATCACATCCCATAGGGTTGCCTTCCCAGGTTCGAACACTTGTGCTATCGCGTGTTTCTTTTATCCAGGCCGGTAGCGAGTCATGATACACCCAGGCCTCACGCCAGGTTGTAGGTGTAGACAGATGCCCACAGTGGCCAAGAAACCTTGACACATTCTAGAATAAGTCGATCAAGTAGCCCCACCTCGCAGCTGGTACCACGATAGCATATACATAGTTAGCCTATCTTGGTATATAGCCTCGCTTATAAGCCTTACCGGGCGCTCAAGCAGGAGCTAGAAGAAATTTTTGTTCTAACATTGAGCGAATAACTAGAAGTCCATAGGAGGATTATTATATAAGTAATGTATAAGGAGAGTGAAATAAGAACCATGGTAGAGAAAGAGGGGATCTGGGCGCTTGTAGGGGGTGAAGTTGTGATTGGGGCAGGAGATAAACCGTATAAATGCAGCAGTGGTATTAGCCCTGTTGTAATGTAAAACGGGTCGGTTGTCTCGATATTGGTTGTATATAAGCTGCACTGTCTCCCACACACGGACGTTTACAGATTGCATGAGATCTGGATGCTAAACCTCACCAGAGTAATAGGAAATAGGGCCGATCATAGATAAATTCAGCAAGCAGAGGTTCAAATTGCAGCAGAGATCCTACATAAACGAAATGCACACACCAGCCACATCATGGCAAAACCAGGTCCATCCATTCCTTCCCCAGACAACGCCAAGCCAAATCCCGTTTCCTTATTAACTAGTCTCAGGGACGGGAGCTGTATTTCTGGTGCTGGGTTCCTAGTTTATTGTATCTTTTCGCCGAGTTGCGAGCGTACTGAGCTTGACTCAAGTGGCCTTGGAGCTCGTTTTTCGCTCTAAGAACGTCTTCGTATTTGGCGTTGAACGAATCGCGGCGGTCGGCATGGCTACGGAGTAGAAATCGCGTTAGCCACCGACACTTCCAATAGTATGATATGTTGGCGGGCTCTTACGACTGGGAGGTAGTAGCGGCATTGCGCGCTAGTGGAGCGAGAGTTCGATGACCGCTTGCATAGTAGTTGTTGCCCCCAACTTGATAGGTAGGCCCGCTATAGGGCTTGCGCGCCTTCAACCCTGCGGCAGTGGTTCTGTAGGTGGTGCTTGCATTCCCAGCAGTTGACGCGGCGGCTTTGTACGCGTTGTACTTGTCGCTGATTGTGTGTCCAGGTTTGTACCCCAGTTTATCATCAAGCCCAGAGAATCTCCGCTGGAGATCCTGCACAGTGTCTGGGTTAGGTTGGTGTGTCATTGTGGTTAATAGGACCACCCTGGTTTCCGAAGACGAGGAGGAACAACAGAGTTGTGAGGGATCTAAGGGTATACGAGAAGGAGGCAAATTCTCGCAATCCAAGAGCGTCTGTATCCGCCGAGAAATAAGACTTGATTGAGTCCGGTAAGGTCACCATGCTCTGGAGGACAGGAGTCCCCTATCTTAAACACAGCCCTGGCCGTTCACACACTCCCCTTCCCGCCTCCTCTAAACGCCAACACCTCCCCCTTTCCACTTGGATCAGGCTCGGGGCGGTGTGACCTTGTCGCATACGGACCGGCAATAATTCGCATGGCTAATTGGATATGGGACAGTGGTGTCTGGAAAGGCTGCCTTGTAGCATACGTGGACCATCCACATTTTAGAGCAAGTGCGGGGATGCCTTCCTATGTGGGATGGTGATTCGCCCGACTCGAGGATACCGGTTTCTCACAATAGCCCTAATGGAGGGTCGAGAATACGTGGACCTCTCAAACTTCAGTGTCAAAGGAGCGTGCATCATCGTCCAATACATTCACCGGGTTCAAGCCACTGGTATTGGGTAAAAATCCAGCCTTCTTGTTGGTCATAGGGCCGAATCGCCAGGCTGCCTATATGCGGGCGTCCGAGATTGGACTCGACAGTCGAATCAAAGCCCAGCCAATTCCGATTGTTCAGTGACACCACAGCACCTGAGATCACTTGGTGAACAGCTGGCGATGGACAAGGTCACAAAAGGCAGGAAAATCCCCCGATGCGATGAGAAGAACCCCCTCACCAACAACAACAAACTCCACTCCCGCAACACCATTGCTATGGCGTCCATCACAGCACTTCCTTGCGAGGTGATAGCTTCCATCTTGAGGCATCTCGGCAACGTGTCGTCCTTGTTACCGTCTCTTCTTGCGTGCCGCCACATCTACAAGTCGTTCAAGGAGAACCCGAGTCTTGGTGCCGATATCCTGCAGCGACAGATTGGACCGGATTTGCTACCCTACGCGGTCGCCGCACTGGAAGCATCGCGCCTTGATTCCCGCACCGAAACCGCTGTGCGCAACCTGCTCAAATCGCTATATACGACGCCCTCCCAGCCCACGAAGCAGTTGCGGACCACGCCCCTTCCCTTCCTGGGGAAAATGGGACACCTACAGGACGTCATTCACAGCCTGGCCGTCGAATTTGCGAGCAATGCTTGGACGCATCTTGTTGATGACGAAGAGCTGCCTGCGTCTGGTGGTCTGGCCCTGTCGCCGACGGAGTACTTCCGCTTTTGCCGGGCGTTCTATAGGGCTGAATTGTATTTCAGGCTTTTCCGCCGCAAATCTTCTTCACCGGTTAATATAGAACTTGCGGAGATCCAGAAGGAGTGGTTCTTCCTGAGCCATCCGCCGTGGGAAAACGAGCAGCTCAGCTGCGCCCACGACTTCCTCGAGCTTAAGTTCGCCAAAGGTTGGTTGCATGGGCCTTTTTTTTTTTTTTTTTTCCAGTTCGCGTTATTATTCAGACAAAAGGACTTCCCTTAGCCTCTAATCTTCATTCACAGCTTCTCACGATATTCTCGCACATGATGTTTTGTTCGGTGAGCTGGAAATCGACTACCTTACTGCCGGCGAGAATTTCTGGAGACAAAGCTGGGTAAGTGGGCTTCCCAGCCCATACGCTATCTCCGTCCGCTGGAAGTGACGTCTCCTATACACCGATCTGATTGTTGACGTGCAACCTTGATAAGATTTCCCGGGGTGTTCAGTTCGTCTACAACTTGGCGAACGAGCCATCGTACGACACGAAGAAGGAGATGCTAGTTTCCACGCTTGGCTCCGATATGACTGATATCTACGACAGCCTGGTAAACCTGTTCGAGGAAAGCTTTGACGATATAGTGCCGCTCGCCGAATACACCGACGAAGAACTGGCGCGCTTGTTTCCGACCCCATGTGGCCGAAATGTCGACAAGGGTCCCTTTGAAGCTTGGCGTGTGGCGTTCCGGGACTTACACAAGGGTCAATGGGTCATGCTGAAACAGAATGCTTGGCTCAGGGAACGGGCTTACGTGCTCTGGGACATGGATCGCCTTGAGGAACATGACATGTTGGACGTGATTGAGAACGCGCCAGAAGACTCTGCGCTCCAGGACGCAGAGCAGGATCTACAAAGTATGCAAGAATCATTTGCTGAACGCTCGCAGATTTGGAGAAAAGGCGGAAGCGGCTATTGGAGCAAGGGAGACACAAGCAAGATCGTATGGCCGGAGAAACAGGAGCAGGGATGACGGCAAGATCGGGCCGCTGGTATCCCGAAGCAGACGTAAATGTAACATCAGCTTCATATTTGTCCATGCGTACTATCTGTCTTGTAGCTGAATCATATTCAATTCTTCCAAGTTGTCAGTACAGAATACCACCTAGGGCCAGGTCTGTAGAGGACGAGTTATTGTTCCCATATCCCCGCCTTGTCCCCTGAGCAGGCTGGGCGAGATTAGAACGAAGGCGCGAGCGTCAGTTCTTCCCAGCTCAATTTTAACCCCTCACTCACATTATCTACGGAATTGAATACCATCAAATCGGACGCCACCATGGAGACAAGCGCCCGTGCTGGGCGCGCCCCCATCATCGGCCTCATCTTCAAGATCCGTTCCCTCCGACCACAACGTAAGTTTCACTGTCCGGTCGCTCCCGGGGCCGACTGAAACACCAGGCTGTAGGCCGCCCGCAATCAGCGTGGAATGGGAGCGCCGTCGAATGAACGAACGCGTCTAGTTGTACCTGGCTAGCCTCCGCGCCTCGGTGGCTCGGGAACACCATCGATTCACGACGGAGTTGTCACACCGCCTTATCGGCCTACGCGAGAGCGTGATCAAGATGTCACCAAGTCAGCCCTCAAGGGAATTCGACTTTCTCAAGAGCAGGCTATCTTGCAAACTAATAATGGTTCTCGTTGATGCCTTGGAGGGGTGTGCACGTGTCCCGAGGTGCCCATGTACATTACGGCGACTGCTCTCCAGCCCTTTCTTACTCAAAGCTGTATAACACTTAGGGATTAGATAGTGCTAGCATATGATCAAGAATGGGGGCGTCCCAAGAACCTAGAAATGTTCACAAGAAAACCCAACCGACGGGAGAAATGCCGGCCTACGGCTCCCTTACTATTGGCATCGCCGGAGGTCGCTCGAGAGGAGGGCGATACTTACAATGGGTTCCTCTTTGGCTACAAGGCGCTCCTTGTCCACAGACACTTCCTTTCCGAATACGCTCCATCTCCCACGCACAAACCCCGGCCCAACCGCGATCGAGATATCTTGTTTTGGATCAAATTTGATGTGAAATTGCACTATCGACTCATGAACTACCCATCCGAGACTTTCGGT
The DNA here is from genome assembly GCA_030271035.1 of Microascus cirrosus. Lineage (NCBI taxonomy): Eukaryota > Fungi > Ascomycota > Sordariomycetes > Microascales > Microascaceae > Microascus > Microascus cirrosus. The sequence continues at coordinate 82,973 of JAMBUN010000324.1, read as the reverse complement.
ACAAAAAGCAGCGAGGACGTGGCAATCGACCTGGAAAGCGAAAGTGGCAATATGCCTTCATGAAAGCTCTAGGATAAGAGACAGACAAGCTATCTAGCATTAGAAAAACAACCGGTTACGAGGCTCAAATTGGCATCATTCATGCGAAGGCGGAGGGATTAAATTCGGAAATGAAACGCCTTATGAAGGGAGTGCTACTGGGTATGAAAGGAGGTGCCGATTTGGACTCGTTGCAAGCTAGTTGAGGACGAGGAACAGGGACGAAAAATGTACAGGGCTTGAGAAATGTGTTTTCAAGAGGATGATATTTTCTAGATAGGTGTAGCTCTTCTTCGGCGTCACCACATCCGAAAATACAGAGTACGGATCGCAACACTTGAGATTCGCGGAATATATCTATCTTATTCTGATTCGTTTGGACCCTTCTGTCGGTGCTGACAATTTTCGCGCTTCATGTGTCTATTCTTAATGGGACATCAATATGCTCCTTCCCTTGTACATTGCTAACGCCTAAAACTCTAATAACAGTCATGTTCTGCTGTCGTCGATGGATATTACGCTCCGTAGTATTCCGATTCGGCCAAAACCATGTTTGGATGCCGTTGTCTTCAGCCTTTGTCGCCTAAATCACGTACCAGTAAGCAGACCTCTCCCCTGACACGGCTACTCATTAAACACTACAAGCAAGTATATAAAAAGATCACTCAACGCCAACATGGGAAACAGGTACCTAGAAACTATCGTTCCGTCCTTTTCTTGGCCGTCAGCTGCGCTTCCTCCCGCTTCTCTTCTTAGCCGCCCCATCTTTCAAAGCATCAACGCCGTCCTGCAATACGGTCGCACCCTCACCTACCTTGGCCGCCGAGCGCTCCTTGACGTTATGCTTGTCCGCCTCATCCTTGACGTCCTCCAGCACATCGCCACCCTTGCTCGTCCCGTGTATCCAGTCTAGCACGCCCCACGCGCCATAGTTGGCAGATCCGCCGCTGGCGTAGTGGACGGCGGTGCGACGCGCGATCCCGCCGAGGAGGATGCCGGGCACGACGCTGTACCCTGAGTTTGTAAGAGTGCTTTGGAGAGTACAGAGCGCGGTGAAGAGGATGTACGTTAAGAGGTGAGGGCGAAGAGCGAGAGAGGGAAGGAGGATGGGTGTGAGATGGAGGATGACAAGCGGCACGGGATGGTCGGCGTAGAGTTGGAGGGACGAGCACGGGTTGGCATGTGCCCAGCGCGTGTGCAGGCGCGTGAGAGGGGCGCATATATCCGAGTTGTGGAGGAGGAAGCGGTGAGTGTAGTAGGTCAGGACCTCACGCGCCGTGAAGAGTGTGATAGTGTGCCTGAACATCTCCCACGGGTACGGCAACGTCGTGGTCGTACGGAAGAGCGGGCGGCGCGTCGCGTAAACGAATCCGTAGCTCAGCGCCGATTCAACCGCCGTGACGAGCAACATATTAATCACGGCTAGACCAAGAAGCTTGAGCGGCTGGCGTTGGAGAGAGGCTTTCCCGGCAAACTTGATGCTGGGCGCCAGGCTGGGAAGAAGGACGTCGAAGGCGAGGAAGATGAGGGAGGGGAGGAGCCAGAGAGCCGCGCGGGACGCGAGAAGGGCAGTTGCGTGGATAAGCCATGCATCATGGGCAAAGACGAGAGAAGTCCAGACCTGAGTCATGGTTAGTCCTGAGCTTTCAGGGAGAAGGGGTTCTTGAGTTCTATTACCGTCCAAAAGAAGAGGATGTTCATGTAGGTTGACCAAGATGGGGTGAAAAGCGTGGATATGAGTGGTATAGATAGTATAAAATCCATGGTGGGGACATAAGCGAAGAGATCGGAAGACGCTTGCGAGAATGTCTTGAAGCGGGATCACAAATGAATGGCGACGATGAGATCGTGGACTGTTGTTTTTTTGAGGAGATCTGGCGCGACAGGGCTCGCGGTGAGACTAAGCTGGTTTTGGACGGCTAATGACGTTTCTTGTCGATGACGTCATCATGGCTTTTCCCAGCGCGCTGGTCGAGGGGTGGGAACAAAGAATAATCTTCGCAACTGTCCTTCCGTTGTGGACATTACGAAATTGCCACTGCAGAGTAATGAATGCCGTGTTAGTAAAAACGAAATCTACTCGTCATGTGACTGAGTTCTCTTGTACACCCGTAGTATCCTATGTTCCACCTTGGAAGTTGGGAGTTATCAGTCTGCGAGTCATTCGTTGACCAGCTGCTTTGGGCTGACAATTACGAGGGTCCTGATTGAATGCCACAGCGGCTGGACCCTCGCAGATAAATAGAGTTAGCGGTATGCAACAGCCCCGCAGCAGGCAATGCATGTCCTTGCGGAGAAGTTCTGGGCAATGGCCTCTATGCGCTCTTATCAGGCCGAGTCTAACCGCGTATGTTGCTAGTATGTGTCACGAAGAACGATTGGTCATCCATTCCCGAAGCGCGCCCTCTCGGCGACAAGCAGAGTCACCACCGAGGCGTGCGGGGTGAGGGACTAGATGTACGGAGCAATCTCTCAACCGGAGCTGAACCTTCTTGGCTTATACAACGTCCACACTTCGGCACTTCCACACCTCTGAGCTGTTAGCATCACATTCGGATACAATGAGCCACCAGGATATCCAATATCCCAAGGATGCTACGAATTCTGTCAAGCGTCACCGTGAGAGGGGTACGTAGACTTACTCGTGAAGCCAGGGACTTTTCACCGTTCGAAGCCCGAAATTAACAAGTTGCAGGTGACTATTCTCTTGAAACCATCCACCGTATCATTCAGGAGTCACAATTTGTCCACGTCTCTTTCGCTACACCCGAGTCTCCCTTTCCCGCCACCCTTCCAATGATCGGTACGATGGGGTCCTTTGAGAATCAGGGCGCGGGACTCGGTGACTATTTGGATCTGTACCTTCACGGCTACGTCTCCCACCGGGTTATGAATAACGCTCGTGGTGCCAGCGGCGGGGAAGGCATGCCCGTAACAGTTGCAGCATCCCGCGTCGATGGTCTTGTGCTCGCACTGTCTGCATTCTCTCACAGCTACAACTACCACTCCGCCATCCTTTTTGGGCACGCAACAATCGTCGAAGACGAGGCGGAGAAGTTATACGCTATGGAGAAGATCACGAACAAGGTTCTTCCCGAACGCTGGGGAAACACTCGTTTGCCGCTGACAAAGACGGAAATCAAGAGCACAGGAATCCTGAAGGTGAGTATAGCAAGCGGAAGCGCAAAGATCAGGAAGGGGCAGGCCAGTGATGAGAGGAGAGATTTGAAGGATGAGGAAGCGCTGAATAGCGTCTGGACGGGAGTTATTCCGGTTTATCAAATGGCTGGGGAGCCGGCTCCAGGGCCTTATAATAGGATTGGTGTCCCAGAACATGTTTCTGGTTATGTGCGCTCGTTCAACGAGGCTGGTAGGGATCATGTAGACAAGTCTCTGCATGGGTAGGGCATGGACATACGGGGCGAACACATTTTCTTAATTCCTGCTCATATTAAAAATAAACAGGGATAACTGATCAACTTACTTGTAATGGTAGAGGACTGGCATTTCTCAGGCCCTGAATGTCCGCCGACGTAAATGTGGCGTCACCCAAGGGGCACAAAGTGCCGTAAGATACGCTTCTCCAACTCGTACGGCGTAGTCTCCCGCTTGACTGATGTAGATGCCGTGCGGCCTTGTAGACTCCTACGAGTCCTGGGCTGGTAGTGAACTCTCAGTGCTGCTGGGATGGACTAGCTGAAGTCTTGACAAGCCGAGTTCCCCGACTTCAGGTTTGGCTACGGAAAAGCAGAGAAAAGGATGTGCATTTTATTGGTCCCTACACCTAGAGTAGGGCTTTGAAATGGACTAATGCAGGATATTCATCAAGAGCCGCTGTCTCTAGGTAAAAACTGGGTAGCATTCCTGTCGCTTTTAAGCGGCTATATATGCCAGAGCTGAACGGTCTTGTCCCTTGATGCTGATGCTAGTAGCTTCGAGTCATGCGAGAAAGCGACTGACCAGATCCCGTGACTGTGACCCTTGAGCGTATGTAGCAGCTTCCCTGTTGCCGTATCCCAGAGCCGGACGGTATTTAATGATACCGATGCTAGTAGCTTCGAGTCGTGTGAGAAGGTGACTGAATAAACACTATACACGTGTCCGTCGAGTGTCTGTCGTAGCTGCCCAGTATCTGTATCCCAGAGCTGGACGGTGTTATCACTTGATGCTGATGCTAGTAGTTCTGAGTTGTGCGAGAAGACAACTGAACGGACACTATCTCTATGGCCCTCGAATGTCCGTCGTAGTTGCCCTGTTGCTGTATTCCAGAGCCAGACAGTATTTAATGATACCGACGCTAGCAGTTTCGAGTCGTGCGAGAAGGCGACTGAATAAACACTATATCTATGGCCTTTCAGTGTCTGTAGTAGCTGTCCTGTTGTCGTATCCCAGAGCCCGACGGTGTCCCATGATGCTGATGCTAGTAGTTTCGAGTCGCTCGAGAAGGCGACAGACCAAATGCCATGGATATGGCCCTCGAGTATCCTTTGCTTCTGCCCTATTACCGTATCCCATAGCCAGACAGTGTCCCATGATGCTGATGCTAGTACCTTCGAGTTGTGCGAGAAGGCCACTGAATAAACACTATGTCTGTGGCCTTCGAGCGTCTGTAGTAGCAGCCCTGTTGATGTGTCCCAGAGCCGTACAGTCTTGTCCCATGATGCCGACGCTAGTGTTTTCGAGTCATGTGAGAAAGCAACTGAAGAGACATCCCCTTTATGACCCTCGAGTGTCTGTCGTAGGCGCCATCCGATAGTTGCATCAATGGTGACATCCGGCAGGTGAGGCAATGCTTCCGGGTGTATGATAATCATAGGTCCGTCCGCAATAGTTTCCAAGGTCAGTTGCAGGTGGAGCGATCCATTGCTAGCTCTTCTCTTTCCAGGCGCTTTTTGGGCCGTAGGCTCAAGATTTGTAGCTAGCTCCTCTAATAACATGTCCCTAGAGCAGGTGATAACGTCGAAATTACGTGTAATAGAGGTGCCCTGCTTCGTAACCTCAAGTATAAGAATGAAATCCGGAGACCCTTCTTCATCATGACGGAATCGGATCAAGGTCGGATGCGCGGCACTGACGTCGGATTCAATTGTCGATATGATGACGGCTTGTTCTCTGTTCCAGGAAGATTCGGGTGTCGCCTCAATTATCTCTAAGTGGAGGTCGGCAAAGTTGTCATCATCATAGACCCAACACTGTTGATCTGATACTGGAGTATTTGGTCCATTATCGTTCTTGATGTAAATAGTGTTGCGTAAAGAATAGGACGCATGTTTTGACCGCAGCATAGAATTGCGCCCACTCGGCCTAATATACTCCTCAGGGCCTCCTGGTTCCACTTTAATAAGTGGAATTCCAACCACTTGTTGAATATCCCTCTGAGGTCCGCAATTAAGCAGCCCAACTATCCCAGCAGGAGTAGACAGTAGCGGCAGGGAGACACAGAGATTTCCACCAGAGATCTCTAGCAGGTCGTAATACGTCTGACCTCGAGGAACAATCTCCCCAGAATTTGCAAAGTCAGACGGGGCGGCCGCCAGAATCCCCCTAGCCTTAGATTGTGCCGTGCCGCTAGTAGACGACTCTCTGCTCCCAAGACCCCATGCTAGGAGGGAATGGTCTTTCGTATTCCTCATAATCTGTTCCTGCAACCGGAAGAAAGCCCGATCACCACCTTCCCCGTATATCATCGGCATAGTTATACCGAAGATTCCCAGGAGACAATAGGCGAGATCTTCCTTTCGTTTTGTGGCTCTTTGGGCGGCCCATGACATGCGCTGTGCAACGCTTGCGGTTTGCAGGTCAACGATACCTTTCACCAATAAACGGGGTATACCAGTAATCCTCTCGATGACAGTGCTCAACAATACCTTGGTCCCCAGGGGGCGCCACTCTGAGTTGTAGAAGATCAAGCGCCGCGGTGCGAGGAGTTCTTGCAGAGTCCATCCTCTCCGGAACCACCGGCTCGTCTGGAATTTAGATCCTTTCTCCCGGGGTCTATCGTTGTCAGGAACGTCAGAAAGGTAGGCGTAGCAGACAGAAGCGTTCCGGTACCACCGAAACATGGAGTTGATGGCCTCGCTAAGCTCTACTAAATCGGCTTTATTGATGCAGCACGTGTCGACCCAGACATATTTTAAGTTATCGTCCTTAGCCTGCTGGCAGCATCTCCGAAATTTGATAGAGCCGATGCCTGGTTTGTCGATTATTCCCTCTTTGACGTCCTGGAGAGTGAGCTCTTCGAGATCACTGCCCCAAGTATGTGACAGAATAGCGTAAGGGGGTGGGTCGTCGAGGAATTCGTCTAACCTTAATGTATTTACGTTGATCAGGCGCATCGTGAAGTTACTGCAAGCGATCTGGAACACGGCCGGAAATCGAGGGGAGCCGGAAAACAATCCGAAGAGTGTTAGTTCAAGGATTCCAGGGGAAAATCTGGCCAAGATAGCCAGCTCATCCTCCAGCCAAATTCGCGAGCGCAGGACCGGGTAAGGATGACACCGTCAGGCTTGGTAATGAGACACAACCTCGGTTTGCAGCCGTTGGCGCTGTGAGCAAGGAAATTCGGACTCTGCAGGCGGTTACCGTGATGCAAGTTTGAAAAGGCTTAATCCCTCGTGTTGAGGCTTAAAGTTGGCTGTTGCTGCTACGTCTGTCGAACCCCCGGTGCTCTCTAACTCGGTGTACTGATTCACTAACCCCGCACGTTGGGCATCGCTAGGTTTGGCGCCGAGTGTGCATATCTGACGACAATCGGTATTGGCGGTCAGTGCTCCACCAACATGCCGAGGAAACGTGGCTCTTTCAGATATGTCATAGCTGGCGGGAACAGAAGTATTGAAAGCAGAATGTAACGCTGGCACCATCGTGTTGTATGCGGACAGGGCTGTGCGGCCCGTTAATGTTTTACTTTGTCCGTTCTGTCGGTAATTTTGATTCCCTAATTTAGGGACGGCCCAGCTCAACACAGCCCGCCTAGAAGAAGGGGGGCCCGACCTCCCTTCTTCATAAATAAATATAATACATAGGTTTTGTTTCCAAAGAAAGTTGTGCATGGGTGAGACCTACCAGATTTGTATATACGATAGTTTGGTTCGAACGGCCGGCGCAGTTAGGTGCATACCTATAGAACCTAAGCGCGAGACAAACGAGACAAACGAGACTGCTAGGCATTAGACCACCAGTTAGAACAGCCTCTGCTTTGAGCTTTCTTCCAAGGCTAACTACTATCTGGTTGATCAAAAAAAGGACGAGATGCTAAGAGGCTCTGCGTGTGACTCTGTTTGAATTCGAAGGCTCAAGAGGGTGCGGGGGTAACAAACTGCCCGGGAAGCGGAGAGAGCGTACGCTTATTGCGCAGGCCGGCCACCCTGCGCTCACTTAGTAGAGAGAGAGAGCTTTGCTTCACTAAATAGGATAGCATAAATAAAACGGAAGCAATGAGGTTTACAGTTGGCATAAATTCTGATTTGCGCCATGGAATCTGTAAATCGTGGGACGAGACCACAGGGTGAGGCTGGCGGGCTTGAGGGCGGAATTCGAACCTTCCGTCAACTATACCAATTGATCTAAATTCGACACCAGCCATAAGAGAATCGTCATTCTCTTGAACAATTTTCATACCGGAATTTTCCGCAACGACCAGCAAAGCGATTGTCACCGGACGGACTAGCCGAAGCCTTGGCAAGCCAGGTTCTCCGACTTTTCCCGGGTTACGCTTGTGAAGGCACAGATCCAGGTCTAGCGGGGTTCAGAAGGGATGTCCATCCCAACGACCAGAAGTTTTCGACTCCGGTTTGGCTTCGGACAAGGCATACAACGATGTGTAGTGCAACCGTCCCTAACTCCACAAGGGTGGGGCTTTGAAGTGGACTAATGCAAGTTATTCATCAGGAGCTATTACAGAGCTGTCGCCACCCCATGGGGTAGTCGAGATTCCAAAGTCCGAATAATGGGCTCCGCGAGCACAAAAATGCTGTAGGGTGCTAGCAGCTGTGTGATCAACTTGCCGGATTAAGGAAGGCAGAAGAGCCTGACTTGCAGAGCGCGGACGGCAAATCGGCTCATGAGAGGGTTTTCCTCAGCTAATTAGATAGCCAATGAATGGGGCCGACTCATGTAACGGGAATCTGCAAGCATCACGATGCCGATTCAACTTGGTCGTACAAATCCCGTTCATGTCCCATAATTTTAATTTGACAGAATATAGAGTGAACTGCATGTTATCATACGATGTCTGTGGTACCGACTTCCTGGTGGTTTGGTGGATTGCTGGAGTGTTATAAATAACCGCTTTTAATGATCAGAAGTAGAATTCGGACACTCCAATTAGCATTAATTCGATCCCAGCCGCGAGGATCCTCTTCTATTGAACAAATTTCGTACCGGAATCCCTTCCCAACAATGACCAGCAAAAAAATCGTCACCGTCACCGGCGCCACCGGCAACCAAGGCGCAGGCGTCCTCGCCGCTCTTTTCGGGAACCCCACCTACCAAATCCGCGCCCTCACCCGCCGGCCGCACAGCGATGCCGCAAAGGCTCTCTCCGCAAAGGGGGCCGAGGTTGTCGCGGTGGACATCAACGACGTTGAGGCCCTCAAGAAGGCCTTCACGGGATCCCACGTCATCTACGGCGTCACTGACTTCTTCGAGTCGTTCGGGAAGCACGGACCGAAGGAGGGCATGGAGATCGAGGTGCAGCAGGGCATCAACATCGCGTCTGCTGCCGCCGCCACGCCTACCCTCGAGCACTTCATTTGGAGCACTCTACCTAATGCCAAGTCCATTAGTGGGGGCAAGTATATAATTCCACACTTCGAGGGCAAAAACCGCGTGGATGCCTTCATCCGCTCTAATGCAGCGTTGCTGGAGATCACGACATTTCTATGGGTGACATGGTATCACAGTAACTACACGTTTCCCATGTTCACGCCGTACTTCATCCCCACGGGCAACAAGTACGTCCAATTTGCCAATTACAGCCCGGAGACCAAGATCGAAACCATCGGTGATGTTCGCTCAAACGTTGGGCCTTTCGTGGCGGCCATCCTCGCTGACCCAGCGCGGACCCGCAATGGGGCGGTCGTGAAGGCAGAGATTGGCAAGACCACGGCTGGCAAGCTACTGGAGACATGGGGGCGGGTGACTGGGCGTGAGGTGGCATTTGTACGTACAGACACAGAGACATTCAACGGGTTGTGGCCGATGTGGGCTGGGGAGATGGGTATGATGATGCTCTTCTGGGATGAGTACGGGGATAATAGCTGGACTGAGCCGCCCGGGGCTAAGGTCTTGACGAGGAATGACCTTGGTCTTAGCACGAGCACATTCGCTAGTGTGGAAGAAGCTCTCAAGTCTCTAAATATTTAGGCCTTACGGGTACAGTCACCTTCGATGATTATAGTAAGCCGGGTTTATTCGAGTTTGTGTCGTTGTAATTAGAAATACAGCTTGTGAATTGTGATACCAATTTTACGTCCACCCGGAGTTTCGACCGTGACGCTCTAGAACCGACAGCCGAGAAAGGACAACCCGGAACCCCTATTCGGCAAATCAATAAAAGACAACGCGAGAAATACAGAATTAGATGCGTTCTGTTTCAAAGGGCCAGATAGCGGGACCCAAAGGGGGATCGTAGCTGCCTCGGCTCAAGCTGTCCTGGGTATTGGATCCTGTCTAGAAGTCTTTATAATAAAGATCAATCAGCTTGCGGTAGAGCCGCTTGAGCCCCTTTTGCTCATTCACCCGAGATCTAGACTCTCGCTGCGGCACATCAACCGCTTCACCGTCGAGACCCGTGTTTGTGACGGCATTCTGCTGCTTGCCTAGGTAGAAATCAGGCATGAAGAGAGTAGCTATCAGAGACACGGCAGCCATGACAAGGGCAGTAGTGGCGATGTGGCCGTTGACAAATGCGTACGCACGGATAGCACCTTGCCTAACGGGGCTCTCAAAGTTGTAGTCGGTGCGCAGCGCCTTGATGTCTCCATACAACTCGGCGATTTCCGCCTCGTCGACGCCGGACATCTCCCGGACCATGCGATCATACATCTCGTTCGTCCAGAAGGCTGACGATACAGCACTGCCAACAGAGGATCCCAGGACAGAAGGGAGATAATAGAGGCCATATCCTCGTGCGGCACAGAGGCCTGGCTGCCGACGCGGGCGCCAACGACGGTGAAAGAGCCCAAGCAGAAGACCAACTGCGCAATAACCAGGCGGGCCGTGTCCTGCACCATATTGCCGTTGGGCTGGACCAGGATCCCGTATCCAACAAGTCTTGCGGCGGCGCCAAATACCATGAGGGACTTGTACCGGTGAGTCTTCCTCTGGATGAGACCGACAATGGGGGAAACGAGACTGAGCCCCATGGTTGTGACGCCCAAGAATATAGTCCACTGGTACGTCGTCCACTCCTTGATGATGTAGACATACGAAGAGAAATACGTGTTGCGAGTTGCCGAGGCCATCTGACTGAAGGTGTAGATGGTGGCGGCGGCCAAGAACGTGCGGTTGTTTAGGATGCGCTTTGTCATAAGCGGCTTGGGTGCGAGGTATACCTCAAAGGCGACAAAGCCTCCGAGTAGAACGAATCTAACGACGAGCATGGCGATTATGCTAGCGTTGGACTAACCACCCTCAGCTTTATCTGCGAGGGTGAAGGGTAGCAGGATGAGTGAGAAGGAGGTTCCCAGAATGACGAGGCTGCCGAGATCAATGTCTACCAATCCCTGGCGGAGAAGCTTGATCCAATAGGCGAATCCCGTAGTTTTAAGATCGTCTTCAGCGTCGCCCACGGCGCCGGCCCTCACCCTCTTCGAGGCCGCCATGGTGACCATGCCCAGCTTCTCTCCGCGGCGCTGCATGGCGTACAGCGTGATGATCGCTGGCAGTAGGAGGACCGGAACAAGTATGCAGAATAGGCCGAGGCCCCAGCGCCAGTTTCCAACGAAGGCCTCTGCAATAAAGCCGTTGATCGGCACGGTGACGACAAATGGGACAGACAGTATGGCGCCGAAGAAGCCGCGCCACTGTAGCGGCGTCAGGTCGCCTACGATGATGTCGCTCAGCAGGTCAAGGCCGGACTTCCCGACAGATGTGAAGCAGATGCCGACAGTATAAGCTGCGAAGGTGCTCGCGCTGGCGGCGACGACGAAGCCGATGATGTAGAAGATGAGGATGACGACGTAGGTGGTGGGGCGCGACGTGATGTCGGCCAACTTGCCGATGAAGGGCTTGCTGACGGCACGGATGATCTGACTGGCGGTGTTGACGGCGGCGAGAGAGCTGTGCATACCGAAGGTGGAGGTTGCCATGGTGGTGAAGATGGGGGTAGTAATGCCCTGATCTAGTGCGTAGGCGAACATAGTCAGGCCGACTGAAATACCCAGCAGCCAGAGGAGGATCTTGCCCGACCTGCCGGACTGGTAGAGAACTTTGTTGAAGGCTTCGACTCTGCTGACACCGATCTCAGTGTGGCCCTCACCATTGGCACGGGCGGTGTTCGCCTGCGGCTCGACTGGGGTGAAACCAGCTTGCAGGGCCTCATTCTTGGAATGAGTATCGGCCTTTTCGGCTCCGTCAACTGACTCGCGGCTCATATGAGACACGTCGGCCGCGGGCTGGCCAGTGCCTGTGGCTCCAGGTGGCGTTAAGATATGTGGATTTCCTGTCATCTTTCTTTAAAGCGCAGCCAAAAGAATTCGGTATCCTAGAAGTGAGGAAAAATGGGAGAAAGACGAATGTCACGTCGCGCACCGCTTTGGTGCGGAAAACAATGCAGGTTTTTCTAGACCCTGGCAGTTTCCATTATCAATCTATGGCCGGCCACTCCCGGGGCTCAGATCCTCCAATCCCACCTGTCCTCCCAGCTGTGGCTGGAATGGCACCCTCGCAGAACCCCCACTTGAGCTTGGCATGGCCGTTTTAGGTTATGCACAGTTTCCACTCCTTCATCTGATAAGATCTTCCGGCACATTTTGACATGCCGACATCGGGCTCGGCGCATCTTGGGGCTGAAATGACCCGAGCCACACCTTTCAAGCTAACCGACCCCGCGCGCCAATACGAACCGGCTCAGGGGAAGCTTGACAGGTCCTCGCCAAGGTACGAATCAGCAGGGTCCCCCCATCTTGGGTCACATTTCATTACGTCAAGACCATGACCGTGAGGCTGCCGCACGTGGACCTCAAAAAACTGTCCCTTCTTCTACCATCCATGTCGGATACCACGCCGCCGTTGTTACGGTACCGCCGCTGGACCTGAAGTGTCTTCTGGCAGCCGCTGTTTCAATATCGGACCGTCCAACGGCTTGGTTTCGGCCGACAGAGTTTTATTGTATCCTCGTCCCGCTACCCGGCCCGATGTAGAGGATGTTTTCATCTTAGAAGCGGAGTGAGGGTCTAATATAATGGTCTCTCGCTGGATACTCCTCCGCTGTGGTTTATTTCAGCCGGGGCCACACCTTATATGCACTGCTGTTTTAAGATTACTGCTGCCTCCCGATATACATCCTCGAAGCATCACTGCGTGCCCCGATGACACTGTATAGCCCGGATAGGACCCCGATACGGAGTAAAGGGCTCGCTTATACATGGATACTAGAACAGCTATGTATCACGCGTCGATTCCCTTCACGGCAATTTCTATGGTTGTCCGGTTCCCTGAGCTGCCCTGAGTTTTACTAAGCCGTGGATGAGGCGAGTCATACGATTGTTGCACCGCTATTCGACACCTTACTGTGGTCACCCGAAGGGTAAAGACAGGTCCGAACAACAGCTTTTAGCACGTCTCGCTCATTCACTACTAAAATGCAACTGCCTGTGGCTGACTTGCCATGCGACGAGAGCTAACCAATTTCAGTACGATTGCTTTGCTATTTCTGTCGTCAGGTGGTTTTCTTTTCCTTTTCCTAATCTGAGCATGCCTGAGCGTACCCGAGCCCACCCGAGCCAGTCTAAGTTAGTCTGGGTTCTGCACGAGATGTCCTGAGCTAGCCTGTGCCCTCCTTGAACTAGCCAAAGCGAGTGTCTTTTGCTTGAGCCGGTCTGCCTGAGCTTCGTCCAGCTCCGACTCAACTAATTTCGGGTACGCTCGACCTAGGTAGGTGGCCTTTACAGATAACCGGGAACATCGTAGATCTGTCACCACAGAAATGACCGACGTGACTCAGTGTTATTCACATCCTCCTCGCTCCAGAGGGGTGGCTTGGGTAAGGAATTGTGAACGACTTCTGAGAAAAGCTCCTCACCTACCTCACTGAATTCCCTCTACGTCTAAGCTCTGATAACGACTGTATTAAAGTAAACTTTGAATCCGACCGCTAGGAGTGTCACGGCTACGGGACGCTGATACTAAAGCGCAATTCCTGCAGTGAATAAGCGAGACTATCGGAAGGACTGCAGGTGGCCTTTTCTGGACTGTGCGATATTCTCTGGACAGCCTATGCCATACCTCTCTGTCACCCTACTCAACCGTTTCAGCCTCTGGTCGTTTTATATAGCGCTACTCTAGAGCTCTGCATCCCGTGCCATCCTGCCTCATGATTGAGCGTTCGGGGTAACAAATCGTTTGTTCTAAGGGTTTCGTCAGGAGACCACTTGACGAACCTGCCCACATCGCTGCTAAAATCATTTGTGTCATGGGCGCTGTCCGGTAATGCACCTATGACTTTTTGCGCCCAGTTCTTGTTAATAACCTGCATTTCTGCTTTTGGCTTGAGGTGGAATCAAAAGACATGAAACTTACAAAAATGGAGATACAAGTGAGTGCGAGCAGGGCGGGGCGGCCCTTTCCCTTGGGTTCTGGCCAACTTGGGGCCCATTCCTGGACTCAGCAGAGGTCATGTTCACGCATGTACAACAGCTTGTCAAGGGCCATCAGTGCGTGACAGAACTGGTATTATTGATATCTCTCTCACTTAACCCATTACCTGTTTCAAACTGGTATCCGAGCAGGAAAAGAAACTGTTCTTCTATCCAAATTCAGTGAGTTGCTCGCGTTCGGCTATCCGACAGGCTTCTTAAAATGTCATACGGCATTCTTCCTCGAGTGCTGGAGGCCACTTGAGCTGTTTATATCGTTTCGCTCGAAATGCTCCAACACAGGAACGCCTTTGCCTTCGATCGTGTCTCCTTCCATGTCCACTTGATAGCCGTCGACCTCAACCACTTCATCTCCGAATGCCGCCGCGATCTCTTCCAGGGTTTTCTGTTTGGTTTCACTGCCAAAATAAGAGTAGGTTCACATCTGGCAGTGGTAGGGCAACTTACGGGTAGAAAAAGTAAACAAGGACGAAGAAGATAGAACAGCACGCCACGAAAACGTAGTAATAATTCTCGCCAATGTTGGCAAATGCGCTTGGTCCCGCTTGCGTAACTGAATGTGGAGGAAAAGAAGCAATTAGAAGCTGGTTAAATCTTTAGGATTGGTATAGGAATGGGAGGAGCAAGCCTCACCCCCAACGTTGACGATATAGTGAGCGGCTGCGGCGACGCCCATGATCCTGCTTCGGATGGACATGGGCAAAACCTCAGCGCCGTAAAGCCATGTCACAGGATTAATCAAGCTGTCTATAAAACGCGTCAGTGTGACCTTGTTCGAGCTTAATGCTCTGCCTACACGGTACTTACAGTAACCCACGGCAAACAGGTATATTCCGAGAATTGCGAAGCTTTTGCCGACCCTGTTGTTTGTATCTTGGAAGGACCTCTGCATGACGGCACAGTAAATTTCAGTTCCAACGACCCAAGCAAGGCCATAGAGAAGCATCCTTGTCATATATCGTAAGCGTGGTTGTGGAATGGTCCTCATATACCAGCCGGACTTACTTGCGGCGTCCCCATCTGTCAGGAAGAAACATAATGGAGATACTAGTAGCGAGAAATGCGCAGGTTCCCCAGACCGCTGCTAGGGCAAGAATGGTTTTAGGATCGATTCCCAAGGACTTGTAAAGTGTTGCTAAATAGTTAGATTCTGCTCTACCTTAGCTCATGGATTTTTCTCTTACTTTGATAGTACTAAGACCAGTTAGCTGGGCACAATGGGATCAGGGACAGAAAGGGTTCCAACCTGGACTACATTGACGCCGGTCAGACTAGTAAGTATTTGGACGGAGACGGACCTATGCGCTGGTGGTGAGCATGACGACGAACTAGTTCCCGACTACCGTGGCTTCATGCTTACACCAGCACACGACGGCGATATAGTTTCCAGATATCGAACAGGGTTGGAACCTCCCTATGGCTCTCAAAATCAATCTGCGCCCGCATAAGCTCGAATTCCTCCTGTGTCTCGCGCACATCGAGCTCCCCCCGGGTCCTCGAAAACTCGCGCCGCGCCTCCTCGATATTTCCCTTCTTTATCAGCTGGCGAGGAGAGTTGGGCATGAAAGTGACGAGCCCCAGGAACAGGATGATCCCCCAAGGAATCTGCAGCGCGAGGGGCACGCGCCACTGGACCTCTCCGTACGGCGCAAAGCCACCCGCAAATCCGACCCAGTTCGAGGTCATGGTGCCCAGGGCTAGACCGGCGCCGTTTAGACCGCCAATGAACCCTCGCACCTTTGGCGGGCTGATCTCCGACAGATAAACGGGGACTGTGCCGCTGAGAGCCCTGTTAAGCCAAGTGTCAGCGCCGGGGTTTCCCATGAGAGTTCGAGAATAGTGGGACACTAAGTGGGCTAAGGCCCTACCCCACTGCAATTCCGGCGAGGATGCGTCCGGCAAGGAACATGCCTACGTGAACCGCGCCGGTTTGGATGGCGCAACCAACTGTGACGAGAATGCACTGCAGCTGCATGAAGCGGACGCGGCCCAGCTTATCCGCGAAGAGGGTTTGCATGATTGCGCCCACAGCCTCGCCCGCGATGTAGGTAGCAACGACCTGTATTGCATCGCGTCCGTTTCAGTTAGCGGAAGGAGGCGCTTCCCAGGTACGGCTGGCCCGCGATGGGTTTGGGACTCACAGAGCCGACGATCGCATTGGACGGATTGCCCATGTAATCAACCCAGCTTTCATGCGCAATAGCTTGTGGGGTCGGTTAGCGAAAGCTGGTCCTTTTCATAGAACGCGAGATGCGATCATGAGCTGGGCTTGGCTTACTCGTGGTGGCGATGCCGGTGTCGAATCCCTAACGTCCCAGGGTTAGAAAGAAAGACACGTATCATCGCTAGAGGGTGAAGACAAATGTACGTAAAGGAATGTGCCTAAACAGGCGAACATCGCGATTAGTACTGTATACCAGTCCTTCATGTTGGCGAATTCAATTGCTGTGGTTGAGGGAGGATGGAAGCCAGTGATGCGAGGGGAGAGCAGATGCCTCTTAGTCTATGAGATCCAGTTGGTATGAGCCTCTCGGTCACACGACGCCTTAGAACCTGCACTCCATCTGTCAATGCTGCGAGCAAACAAGCATCCTCAGGCCGGGCCGCGTCCGGGAGATTATTGTGCCGGCACTAGCATCACCTTGATTAAGGATCTTCATCTAACCAGCGGGGTCAAATTGATCACTCTCCGCCCCACTCCCACCCCACTGGGCTCCCGGGGGAATGTCGTGTCGGCTGGGGCCGACGCAGACGGGGCAAGAGTATGGGGCCAAGGGGAAGGACCTCGTGCGCCTATTCTGGCACTTCTTCTTCCCAAGAGGGGCGTAATGATGTTCCGGATAAGTATTGACAATGGGACTGCATCAGCTCGGTACAAAGGCGCCGTCCATATCCAATCCGCCCCGAAAGGCTGGCTGGGTGCGCCATCTCCTCCAGACTCCCTCAGTTACTACACCCTTCCTCAAATCCTACCCACCTCGTGTATCCGCCTCGAACACCATGGCAACTAACAGGACAAACGGCCTTACTCGGGCCGCACAAAAACTACAGGATAATCGCGCCAAGAAAATTGTCGACGCTGCAGCAGAAGGCGGTTACGCGATCACCGCCGTATGCTGTTATACGCTTGAAGCCGTCATAGCGACCGTGAGAGCTGCGGAAGCAAAGCGTTCGCCTGCCCTCATCCAGCTCTTCCCCTGGTCGATCGAGTACGCTGACGGTCTCCTGCTACACGCCGCTGCCGAAGCGGCCAAGAAGGCGTCCGTCCCAATCGGTGTCCATATGGATCATGCCCAAGATCCGGACATCATCCGGCGCGCTGCTGACCTCGGTGGATTCGACGGAATAATGGTGGATATGAGCCACTATGAGCGTGAGGAGAATCTCCGTCTCACCAAGGAGCTCGTGCGGTACTGCAATGAGCGTGGGATCATTACTGAGGCGGAGCCTGGGCGCATTAACGGCGGTGAAGACGGCGTGGCTGACACCGGAGACATGGAGGAGATTCTAACTAGCGCTGAGGAGGCAGAAGCATTTGTGAGCTGCGGAATTGACTGGCTGGCTCCCGCTTTTGGAAACGTCCACGGAGAGTACGGGCCCAAGGGTCCTCAGCTGGACTTTCCTCGCCTGGAGCGAGTCCAGGGGGCTGTGGGGGATCGTGTCAGACTTGTGCTCCATGGGGCTCACGAGGATTACTTCCAGGAGGAGCTTCTGCGCAAATGTATCAAGTACGGCATGGCCAAGGTCAATGTCAATGGGCCGGTGGCGGCGGCTTGGACAAAGGTCCAGGGTGAGTTGAGCGGGAAAGTTCCTCTTACTACAGTTGTGGAGGAGCAGACAAAGGCGATGCAATCTGTAGTCGAGTATCATATGGACTTTCTGTTGTCCACAGGCAAGGCTTGATAGAATATGTAGTTAGAAGGACCAAGCAATTTCATGCATATAATAGACACTTTGAAAGCTCTGAGACAGAAAAATACTACCATGACTGCCGTTGTACCTTGTGAATTTAGCACTTCTCAGCATGAACTGGCCGCCCACCGCCTCCGTGGTTTTGACATCCGCACTCCCGCACGCATTTCCGATTCCCCAACCCCAATAGGGATAGCTTCACCCTTACTTCGTAAAGGTCCATAGCGGCGAATTGATCTGCCGAGGATGAACTCCTCACGAAGACCCACCGAGGGGTCGACCCCGCATTATACCTGTTATTACCGGAGCTAGGACTGGCAGCCTGCCATGTATGTAGGCACATTCCCGCTCGTCGTCCGAAGCTGATCCGCACGTTACATGGCATTGGCGATCCCTGGTGGCCAGTGCCCGCGTCAACATGGCGAAACCCAAAGCCCTCCTCCTCGGCAAGATTGATCAGTACGTCCCTACTATATCTCTATTCGTTGACTCCCTGTCTAATCTAAAACTAGTGCCATTGCTTCCTGGAACGCGCTGTCGGACATTGCAGACCTCGTGGTTCCTCAAGCTCAAAGCAGACAGGAGTTCCTCGCAGAATGTAGAGAGGGTAAACTAGACGGCGTCGTCGCCATATGCGACCGCGCACCGCATAGTCTTACCATCACTGGTAAATTCGACCAAGAGCTTATCCAGGCGCTTCCGAAAAGCGTGCGGTTTCTGTGCCATAATGGTGGGTTTTTTTCTGGCACTTCGCAGACCCTGTGGAGTCTTTATTTTCTGAGATCAACGTGTTCACTAGGCGCGGGATACGACAACATCGATGTAGCTGCCTGCACTGCCCGGGGCGTCCTGGTATCGAACTGCCCCAAGGTTGTCGACGCCGCGACCGCCGACACGGCCGTCTTCCTCATCCTGGCCGCGCTACGGGGCTTCAACAACGGGATAATGGCAATCCGCAATGGTACCTGGACGGGCCACGTGCCGCCGCCGCCCCTCGGCCGCGATCCGGACGGCAAGACTCTGGGCATCCTGGGCCTGGGCGGCATCGGCCTCAACCTCAAGAGGAAGATGGAGGTATTTGGAATGCGGGTTGTTTATCATAACCGGACGAGGCTGAGCGATGAGATGTCGGAGGGGGCCGAGTATGTAGCTTTCGACGAGCTTTTGGCACGGAGCGACGTCCTGAGTTTGAATTTGCCCCTGAACGTAAGTGTTTCGGACCCGGCTGGAACTTAGGATGGGATATTCTCATGATACATGATTCGCAGGCCAAGACGCGGAATATAATCTCGAGGAACGAGTTCCAGAAGATGAAGAAGGGCATTGTTATTGTTAATACCGCTCGCGGTGGTGTATTGGATGAAGATGCCCTAGTCAAAGCTATCGACGCAGGGATAGTGTCCTCAGTTGGACTCGACGTTTACCAGAAGGAACCGGACATTCATCCCGGGCTTGTGTCGAACCCACACGTCTGCCTTCTTCCTCATATGGGCACATCGACTGTCGAGGTATGTACATGTCCTAGGGGATGGGCCTGTCTAGTTCGTCGCTAATTTAACTTGGGTAGACGAAAACGAAGATGGAAGAATGGACGCTTGGGAACGTACGATCTGCTCTTGAGACAGGGAAGCTAGTTAATGTGGTCCCCGAGCAATCGTCCCTTATTTAAATGACAGAGACATTACCGCTTGCTCTTTGAGTCCGGGGTCCACTAGACGGTTCATAGATTAGGAGCAGAGATGAAACACGGGACATCATAGCCAATCCCCTCCAAATTCAGGCTCGAAGCCCCCAAGGCCAAAATGTGGCCCATGCATGTCTAGAATCTCTGGAAACGTCCCATCCAAGAAGTCGTCCGAATGGGGGAGAGCGTCCACCGCCGTCCTCAGCCCGGCCAATGCCCCAAGCCTACTCTGCAAACCGTACGCCGTATTCCGAGTGTCATTGAAAATATCCAATCCCGTAGGCCCTTCCGGGTTGTTCTTAGTATCCAGAATAAGCTGGATGATATCGACATGACGTTGCGCACAGGGCCATATCTCTGCCGAGCGCCGCAGAGCACTGAGGAGAGAGTCCAGGTCGCTCGGCGGCATGGTCCCGTAGGTGGTCTCGTGGCCCGAGGTCCAGAGGATCACCAGGCTCCTTGCAGCAACCCAGACTATGAAGGCGAACATAGGGCCGAGCTGCGAGACCTGGTGCTGCTCCAAGGAGGCGGCAAGGCCGGCGACGCTGCGAATGGCTTGGCGGCAGCGGCCGCGAGCTGAGGAGGATGGGCGGAAGTACGGGGACGTGGTCGACGGGAATGCCGCTACGGTGTACATTCGGATGTTTATCCTATCGTATGGGAAGAGTGCGAGTCAGTGTGAAAATAGCCATAGCCAAGGAGTGGGATCTTTGCGCAGGGAATACTGACAGGTAAAATGTGGCGTGGACGAGGACCCAGATAGGGTCGAAGGTCTGGGGGCATTCACGCATTTCGGTAGGGAGGTTCTCAAACCAAGTAACGAGGGCTATGTCCATCCGCCGGAAGTTACTCTGCCACTCCTGACAATGAGCGGGGAGAGACAAGTTAACCGGCTGCACCAGCAGCTCATTTGACTGATCCAGTAGCGTCAATATGTCGATATAATAGTGCCATGTGTTAACAGGATAGTGCACCAGCGAGGGCCTTATTGGCGAAGCCCGTTGGAACCACTCGGGGGATGTGATTTGGCCCCAGCCATCCTCAGCTGTGGGATACTGAAGTTTGATAGTCCGGCTATCGATGGCAGACGGCTGGGCATGGGGGATACTAGAGAAGCGATCAAGACTGTAAATCGTCCAGAAAAGCCGCCTCTTCTCCTCGGCCTCGATAGCGGACAGGGCTATGTCGGTTTCGGCATCGCTGTTGTCCACCAGCGGAGACTGCTTGGCCGCTTCCCTTGGACAGTCACATCTTGAAAGGCGGAGCTGCTGCGCGGAAGTGATGAGTATGGCCATGATGTTCCACGACCTGGGGCCAGGCCCCTGCGCCAGCGCGTCAACGGCCAGCATGGCCACGGCCTGAGTCGACATCAGCGAGGTTGCATCGATGGTCTCTAGCAACAGGCGATCCCGAGATGTCTTCACGTATGATTCTCGCGATTCTTTGGGCGGCTCTGCACTCGTCAAGAACCGGAACGCGAGGACAACGACGCCGTGGAGGAGGACCTGCCTGTTGGCAGAGAACATGCTCGCCTTGAAGGTAGGCTTGTGGAAGAGGGGAACCCAGGGGCTGATGTGCTCAAAGAATAGGCCGACAAGCTCGTGCAAGATAGGCTTGGGCGGGAGGTTAGGGTCTAGGGGCCCGGGCGCGGTGGACATGCTCAAAGAGGAGGGTAGGGCGTTGATTGGAGAATGGGGACTTGTAAAGGGGGACACTTCCATTGTAGATTGGACTCTATTGTCGTATGCCGCCGGGACTGGTGCGGAACCGCTGTCCGGCCGCCATACAAAGTCCTTATTGGCAGAACTCGTATTTTGCGTTGCCGGTTGAGGCGTAGGCTGACGGTCGGAACCCGGCGTATTGAAGCATGGCCTCTGTGAAGGGGTTTGGGCCTGGAAGTGCTTGAGGACGTGCTGCACGGATCGAGAGATGCTCTCGACGCTCTCCTCCAGTGTGCTGAGGCGGTTCTCTACCGCCTTGCCGTACCCGCGGCGCAGGCCGGGCTGTCCCCTCTCCTTGTACACGCAGTGTAGCCCTGAAAAGTTCAGAAATGAGAGGCTTGATTTAGTTACATCACGGATATATTACCTTTCTGTTGACATCGCTCGCACGTGGGCCGTGCACTGTCGCATCCTGCCTTCTTTAGCTTGCAGTTTTCGCACCTAAGTACACAGGCAGCCGGCGTGAGTGACTAAACGCCATTATTAGGCAAGCTCACACAAAAGGGGACCCACGCTTTAGATAGGACCTTCGCCTGTTTTCGGGGAGGGCCGGAAACGTCAGCGTAATCGGTGTCGTCTTCTCGTCCGTGTGCCATCCTCGTGGGAGGGCTGTGCAATGCCACTCAGAGGTTTGAAGCCTTGTTGGTCATTGGAGATAGGGGGGTGTGTTGAAGTTGTTTAGCCGTGAAGCCTCGACACAGCGCATGCAGGATCTAGGGATTATGGAACTGAGGTGGATAAGAGGAAGGAGGAAGGAGAACGGAGAATCCAGGATCAGAGGCCGGCCATCACCAATAGCTTGGACACACAAAGTAGGATTGGCCCACTTTCTTCTCAATGTATGAAGTGAGCTCCAGCTTGGAAGTCACGAAGTGGGTCCGGGGAAGTTGTTCATTGGCCTGTGTCCAGGTTCCTGGCATCTAGAAGGAAAAAAAGAAATAATAGATCACTGGTCAGACCACTATTCCCCATTCCTCCGCTTCTTCCAGTGCTTTGTTCCCCTGTCTCCATGCCTAATGTACCCCGCATTCGCTGTGTTCATTTCCCAGCAAGCTGGCTGCTCGCTGCCCGCCTGGGTACTGCCGGAGGAATGACCCAGCGCTGATCGAACATCCGATGCGGGGAAGTGGGACCGGTTCATCCAATGATAGTCACTCCCTCGCATCTGTGATCATCCCTGAGTGAGGTTACCCGAGCCCGGGCCGCTTTGAGCGCTAGGTGTTCGCCACGACCTACATCAGCTAGATCACGCTGTTTCCACGGAGTAGGAGATGAGGGTAGATGCCATAATACGACAGAGCTTACTAGAAGTACAAGCACATTTTAAGACATCCATAGCGGGCGGCTGCCCTAATCTTTCCCGGATTTTGGGAAAGAGACGAAGGAGCAAGCTCCGGAGCGCGAAGAATATTCAATCGAATTTCGAGTTAATACCTAAGGAGCGAGCAAAACTACCGTTATCTTATTGGGGGTTTTATGCGCACAACCTGCCTTTCAGTTTGTTCCGTTTGCCCCAGTCATCTAGTATGCTTTGACACCGGCGAGCCTAAGCAGCTTTTCCGTCTGTGGCGCCTTGTGCAGCGGCTCCGCGCGATTCCGAGGGTCGACGGTGCCGTCCGGGTAACGAGCCTGAAGCTCCCTCAACTTGATGTTGTCATGGGGCCAATGAGTCGTAGCCCCGTTGGCCCTGAAGACTCTCTCCTTCTCTTGCAGTGCTTCCCTGGACGCGAGCTTTGCCGGGGCGTATGCCGCGTAGATGACCGTCCTGATGGTGTCGCTCTTCTCTGTCGGCTCTCCACCCCAGTGGATACACCGCGAGTCCCAAAGGATGAGGTCCCCAGGTTCTGCCTCAACCCGCACTGGGCGGACCCCCCTCGCCTTGAACCACTCCATCTCCTCGCCGCTGAAGTACCTGTTGTCCTTCCACTCCCACGTCGCTGGGTCCGTCTGAGAGTCGAAGAACTCCTCAACCAGGGCCGAGGACCCGTCCATGACGCAGAGGGAGCCGTCCTCTGGCCCCGCGTGGCTGAGGTTGATGATCCCCTGGATGCAGTGTAGCCCGCGCTTGCGAGGCGCCTGGTCGACGTGGGGCCACGGTGCGCGCGGCTCCTTCATGTTCGGCAGGGTGACGTTTAAGGAGTCGAAGGAGACGATGAGCTCGTCGGTGCCCCATAGCTTGGCGAATGTGTCAAGCACGCCAGGCTCCTGGCGGGCCTCCCACATGAAGTCCTCGTGGACGACGCTGTAGTGCTCGTACGTGTTTTTGTCCGTCTGGATGGGGAGGTTCGCCGTCTTCCAGGTCGCGGGATCGTCCAAGTCCAAGGAGTGGTCAAAAGACTTGAGCCACTCGAATGCGCGCTGCTGGTAGTGCTTGGCTTTCTGGGGGGGGATAGCACCCTTCACGACGCAGTATCCCTTGGACTCCAGCTCATCGCGCCAGTCCCCTCCAGGATTTTGGATCCTAAGGAGACGTTAATGCATTAGTGTGCGCCCCGATTTCATTTACGGAGGGATTTATGACACACTTGAAAGGGCTGTGGACCTTCGTGGACGCGTCCGATTCTGTCTTTGCGATCATCCTTACTAGTTTATTCGCAGGGTAACTTCTTACTTGTAGAAGGGTTTACGTAGAGAGACTTCAGGCCGCTCGAGGCTTGACCGCAGTGTTCTGTATATATGCTTGCTCCCAGTTGCGACTCTGCATTTTGTGGGGCCGAGACCCAATCGGAAGAGGATAAACAAAGATGCTCCGCCACGAAACAGTACTCTGGCACAATGATCCCCCGGCCCAAAGCAGCCGGCATCTATTGGGTCTGATCCCTGCCACCGCAGGTTCAACCAGTTTCCGGGTGGTCGTTTGCGCGGGCGGCAAACAGTCTAATCAAGCAGCCCTAGCGAGGAGCATTAATACCGACGTTACAAGGTTCAAATCTCGAGCTGAGGTACATTGCAATACGTTTCCAGTCCCGCGAGTCATCTACATCATGTTCATACTGATTACCGGCGCCGCCGGTTTTATCGGGCAATTAGTGGCCCGCGCCCTTATGGACGATGAGAAAAACACACTCCTGCTGACCGACATTGTCGAGCCGCCCGTACCTCCAGGAGCAAAATACCCACACCGAGCGGGATGTGTCAAGGCCGATCTCATTAAAGATGCGAAATCCGTCGCCCCCGCCGGTCTCGATGCCGCGATCCTTCTCCACGGCGTCATGTCAGCTGGCGCCGAAGAGAGCCTGGAGCTGGGATACCGCGTCAACGTCGACGCGACGCGGGCCGTGATCAACCACCTGATTTCGAAATGCCCCGGACTGAAGGTTCTATACGCATCCAGTGAAGCTGTTTACGGACGGCCGGTTCCGAGCCGCGCGGTAACGGAGGGCGATCCTACCTCACCAGAGATGTCATATGGCTGCCAGAAGGTTATATGCGAGACCGTAATAAACGATTACACTCGTAGGGGACTGATGAACGGTTTCTCACTGCGGTTCCCTACCGTTTCTATCAGGCCGGGGAAGCCCAGCGCTGCCGTCACGAGCTTTCTCTCCGGCGTCATCCGCGAGCCGCTCAACGGGCAGCCTTGCACCATCCCGCTGGAGGATCGCTCCTGGCGCCACTGGATGTCGTCGCCCAAGACGCTGGTTCATAATATCATTGTGGTCTTGGGGTTGCCGCGGGACGCACTGCCGCTACATCGGAGGGCTGTGAACATGCCTGGGTTTGCGGTCACCGTGCAGGACATGCTCAATGCGTTGGAGGAGGAAGGCGGGCAAGATAAGCTGGAGCTTGTGAGGGAGGAGGAAAGACCCGAGCTGAAGTCGCTTTTGTACTCTTGGGTTGATGACTTTGACAATAGTTTGGCGTTGTCTCTGGGGATGAAGCAGGACACTTCATTTGTGGAGTCTGTGAGGGATTATAAACAGACGATACAGCATAATTCGTGATCGCGTGGTGTAAACCAACCGAGAATAACGTTGTGGAGGAGGGCCGGGCGGTTACGTATCTTGAATTTGTCTTCAAATAGTATGAATTGCCCATCAAGACGTACGAGGTGTGTGGACAAGGAAATTGCGCAGCTGAGTCCTAAAGGAGATTATCACACTCGAAATTGTGGTCTGGGAGTCTGTGGACTGTGATATCGTGTTTGCGGGTCGGTGGATTAATGTGCCATGTCGGGTTCTTCCGAACCATTCTATATAATAGGCGTGTGCGACATCGGAGTATGACCAAGAGATAAGGCAATGCGAGGCTATAATATCCGGGATATTGTAACTATGATCGGCAGGTATCTTTTAGCCGCATGTCAACGCGGTGTCCAGTGATCTCTACTGGGATTGAACGTCGGACATGCGTGGACACGAGCGGCCATGTTGTCGGCAAAGATAATTGTTCCCTCTTAAATGGCTCCCACCCGCCACATGCAATCGATCCGTGCCCGATCTTTGGAAAAAAAATATACGGGACGAAAATCCGGGGAAGAGCCAGCCAGCGGCCGAATGATCGACGATCCCCGCTCCCGCATCCCGAAGGAGATTAAGCTCATGCCCCTGGGCGAGTCGGGAAGGTCGTGTGCCGTTCCTCAGGGGTGCCCAGGAACATTTTAATTTGGGATCAACAATCTCGCATGCCGAGTTGAGGGGCGAGGCCTTGGCGCCGGGCTGACCCACGAACCAACGGAAGCCGGCTCCCGGCTTAAGGAGCTTTTCCCGGCACGGACTTGCCGGATAGAGAAGGTCGCAATAACATTGAAATGCGGCTACCAAAGTTCCTCGGTGCGGATATCGATAACGCGATGCAAGCGCCCAGGCGAGTGATGAGCACGAGATGCTTGGTGTCACCTGTAAATTAGACATAAGTTACGCGACGCACCGCGTAAACAGTCTCACCCGTCGGTGCGTCCCCCAAGTTCTCTTATAACTCTTGCGGATGGGACAGTTGAGGCTGTGGACCCCTTCGCACTCGGTGTCTCGTGCACGTATAACAAGTCCGAGCTCAAACAATGGCGTCGTTCAAGTGCCTGTTCACGGCGACCTTTTTGGGCGCCGCGTCGCTCTCATGGGCTATTGAGCCAGGACGCCAACCCCACCAGCCTACCGGAAATGGAGACCGCCTGCTCACTTTCAATGAGACGAGCCCCAGCGCCACGATTCGGCCCACGAGCCAATCCATCAGGTGGACTTCCGCTGGAGGGGACGGGAGCCATATCGCTACCAGCAGCGCCGGCGATCTCGTGCTGGAGAACATCGTAACCGGCGACTCGGAAACCTTCGTCACGGCCGACAAGCTGCCTGATAATATGCACGAGTATTGGATTAGCTCCGACGCGACGCGGCTGCTTGTTGCAACGGACTATAGAAAGCAGTACCGGTACTCCTACTTTGCAAACTACTTCGTCGTGGATGTCGAGAGCGGCGAGTCGACACCCGTTGTTGAGGACCAGGACGGCGACATCCAGTACGCGGAACTGGCGCCGATGGGTGACTTTGTGGCTTTTGTCAGGGCTAACAACCTGTTCGTTCACGACCTCGCATCTGGAGAGATTACGCAGGTGACCGAGGACGGTGGACCGGATATGTTCCATGGAGTCGCCGATTGGGTCTACGAGGAGGAGATCTTTGGTTCACCTTCCACGCTATGGTTCTCACCCGATGCCAAGTTCATCGCCTTTCTGAGCTTCAACGAGACGGGCGTGGGCACTTTCACTATCCCTTATTACATGGCCAACCAGAAGCTCGCTCCGACGTACCCCGATGAGCTTGATCTGCGGTATCCCAAGGTTGGCTCGACGAACCCGACTGTGCAGCTTAATGTTCTCGATCTTGAGTCGGGGGGGTATGAGACTGTGCCTGTCGATGCGTTCGAGCCGGAGGACCTCGTTATCGGGGAGGTGGCCTGGCTCGGTAACAGCACAATTATCTATCGTGCCTTCAACCGCGTGCAGGATCGGGATGCCCATATCACTGTTGATTCGACCTCGCTCGCCTCAGAGGTGGTGCGTGAGCGCGACGGCACAGACGGATGGCTCGATAACACCCTGGCAATCCAGTACGTCGGAGAGCTCGAGTCCCACGGCAACGGCTCCTATTACGTTGACCTCTCGGATGAATCTGGCTGGGTTCACATCTATCTGTACCCGGTCGATGGTGGCGAACCTCTCCAAGTGACATCCGGCGAGTGGGAGGTTACCGCCGTCCACCACGTCGATACCGAGAAAGGCCTCATCAGCTACAGCGCCGCGAGCCACCATGCTACAGAGCGCCACGTATATACCGTGTCCATTAGTGACAACAAGACCACGCCGCTTGTCGACGATGAGGTCGCTGCTTACTGGTCCGCCTCTTTCTCCTCTGGTGGGGGCTTCTATGTCCTTAACTACCTCGGTCCGGACGTGCCCTATCAGGAGTTGTACGCCTCCAACGACACCTCTACGCCTATCCGGACAATTGAGGACAACGCGGCATACATCGAGAGGATTTCCGAGTACAACCTGCCCAACGTCACGTACTTTGACCTTGAGCACCCGGATGGATACTCCCTCAGCGTCATGCAGCAGCTACCGCCCAACTTTGACCCCGCACAGAAGTACCCCGTCCTCTTCACGCCCTACGGGGGCCCGAACTCTCAGGAGGTTAGCAAGAGGCATAACCCGCTCGATTGGGAGGCCTACATCTCCTCGGATCCGGAGCTCCAATACGTGGTTTACAAGGTTGATAACCGCGGCACGGGCTTCCGCGGACGGGAGTATCGCTCCACGGTGACGAGTCAGCTGGGGAAGCTTGAGCCGCTGGACCAGGTCTGGGCGGCTGAACAGTTGATTGAGCAGAATGAGTTCCTCGATGGTGAGAAGGTGGGCATGTGGGGATGGTCCTACGGGGGCTACCTGACCGCCAAGACGCTGGAGGTTGACTCTGACGTCTTCTCCTTCGGCTTGATCACCGCGCCTGTCTCAGACTGGCGGTTCTACGACTCGATGTACACTGAACGCTACATGAAAACCCTCCAGGAAAACGAGGACGGCTACCGCGAGACGGCCGTGCACGCGGTCGACGGCTTCAAGAACGTCAGGGGCGGCTTCGCGGTGCTGCAAGGCACGGGTGACGATAATGTGCACTACCAGCATGCGGCAGCGTTAGTGGATCTGTTAGTCGGGGAGGGGGTGAGCCCGGAGAAGATGAAGATGTTTGCGTTCACGGATAGTGATCATAGTATTAACTATAATAATGCCGGGTTGTATTTGTATAGGTTTTTGACGGAAAGGTTGTTTGAGGAGGTGGAAAGGGAGGTCGAAGGGGATTTGGAGGTTCACCAATGGAGTAGGCGGGTCACAGCACAGAAGGAATAAGGAGATATAATTAATGAGGATATTGATGACAGATGAATCAGTTTCCGCCCCCAACTCCCCCAACCTGGCACACCTCCACAGCGCTGCCGCCCCTATCTCGTAGCCTCGGTCCCGCGTTATCCAGGTTCCACGGCGCAAACAGAATACACCTTAACTGTACCTCTCTCGCTTCCATTAATCCTTAACACTATCCTATTCAAGGAAATTCTCATCCCCGTTCACGTACCGCTTTCACCGGAGACTTATACAACGACACCACCCCTATACGCCCTATCGTCTCCTCCCCTTTGAACGGCCCCTATTTCTTTTCTTTGTTTTTTCTTTGTTTTTTTTTCTTGGCTCGGATCGATTGAGCTCGCTTTCCTTTCCTTCCCGACACACTATACATCAGATACCTGTGGTAAGTCAAGAGTTAAGTTAGATGACCCCAATCCGGCCCACCCCCCAATCCGGCCCACCTCAAAAACCGAGTCGCACATCATCACATATAAAACTAAACTTCATTTTCAACAGCCCTCACACCTACTACAATACAACTGCCACTATCACTAGGTAATTCAGACCCTCCGGATTCATCTGGACTATCCTCAGCCTCATCAGCCTCCAACTGAGCCTTATAGATCGCCTCGATATCTGCAAACTTCGAATTCGGGCTTAGTTTGACCTTCTTCTTTTTCCTAGGCCTTATAGCTTCAACCTTTGCCTCTAATGACTCGATTTTTCGCTGGGCAGTAGCTAATTGAGCCTCCTTTTTATCAAAGGCCTTATGGATCTTTCTAAAAAGTAGCCGTTACGTAGATGTAGATTGTTCGAGGTCGCTAAATTCGTATAGTTGACACTTAAGGTCTCTTGCCTTCAAAGGAGTCGACCACATAACTGCTGATATATCTGTAGCCCAGTCAGGGATTAGCTTGCTGCTAATTAACCTCTAAGGCATTGAAATAACTGATTCCTTAGCTTTGTTAGCGTTCTTAAGTAGTAAAGGGCTCATAAGAGGCTTAGCTATAGATACTGGCTAAAGACCTGTTGCTTTCCAGCCACTGCGAACATTTTAAGCTGTAAGAGCTGTTTTTCGAGCCTTTCTATAGCACCCTAAGAAGTTTCGCTTGCCAACAACTACTGAATTAACCTACTGGCTAAGATATGCTAGCTCTTTATAATAGGCAGTCTTGAGTGGGCCAAAAACTGAAAGATCAAGTGGTTATATAACGTAGGAGCAATAGGGAGGTAGGAAAAGCAAGTGAATCTTATGCTTAAAGCATAGATTCATGAATTTAGTGGTTATATAGCTGCCATAGCTGTCTATAATCAGCAGTCTAGGCTCTGAAGGGTCCTCTAACTAGGTGCTTAGTATGAAGACCTTCTCGAGCTATTCTACTGCAGTAGAATCAGTGATCCAGCCTGATTCAGAGGCAGAGAACTGCTAGCCTCTAAATAGGGCTAGATCAAGAGGAAACTATTACTGCTGAACAGTCTTCCCCTTAAAAATAACCAAAGGAGGTAGGGCCTGACCAGTAGCTGAGACACACTTAATAAAGGACGTCCAAACGCGCGACCCAGGCTGCTTTTGGCGAATTGCCTCATTTTGAGAGCTCCTAAGGACTAGGCCATTATCCCCCCTTCCTTCTAGGATCCCAGATTCGTCCATATTATAACGGTTGGCCGGTTTGATATCGTGAATGCTAGGGAGGTTGAGATACCTGAACCAACGCCTTATAACATCAGTTGAGGCCCTATTGATGCGCTAGGAATCAATAGATTTGCTTTTCCGGACCTTGATTGATGGATTCCTCTTAAGAAACGCCTGGATCCAGTGCTTTCTAAGTGGCTGAGGGTCACCTCTAGCTTCAAGGACGCGCTCAGCAAATCCCTTTAGTTGAAAATGGGTTAGTGGGAGACCTAGAGCAGCCTGCGTGAGGACCTATTGAGCTAGATGGTCTTCCTATGTAGGAGAGAGCCTTTGAAAAGGCGTATGAGCTCGATTCTTAGGCTGGGCGCCCTCAATTCGATGTCGAAGTGTGCTCCTAGGAACGCCCTATTCTAGAGCAGCCTTCCGAAGACTTTGGCCATTTGCAATAGAATGCAATGCCTGATTGACGTCATCTTCAGTATATGGCTTCATTATTGACTGAATATCATAATTATAAAAAGGAGAGTCAATTGAGCTCGATTTGATGAAGAAATTCAAGAGTGTGTTGTTGAGGTGGAAATGGCGGTGAGGGATTTTGGGGTGGGCCGGATTGGGGGGTGGGCCGGATTGGGGTCATCTAACTTATCGGCGGTTTATAGTTCCTGGATATGGCGAAGACATACCTCTAGTCTTTGTTGTTGTCTATGATGTACCCCTCTTCCGGTAGGGAGCCAGCATACCCCGCCAGGTCTGTATAAAACCAGGGGGAAGCATTCTTCAACAATGAGGCACAATCATACTGCATCCTCATCACCCTTCTACCTCTCTCCTTGGTTCTGATGGATCAAACTCGCCCTTGGAATGGCGCAATGGGAAATGGCTGCCTACCGTAACGCTGCCTTGTCGCGAACTTATCTGACCAGTCAGATGCAAAATCTAAATTGCATGATTCATTTTGGCGGAGCGAGGGCCCGGGATTGGCGGCAGAGAAACCATGTAGTTCGTCACGGAAGAGGATCGGTGATTATGCATTCCTTTTACCTGCGATCCGTATTAGTCCTAGACCGCGCGGCCGGCATGTTAACCCGCGCAAAGAAGTGCAAGTGGTAAGGAGGCGAACGTTGGAGAGGTGAGCGAGGGGTGATGACCTTCTTTGCAACCTACACTTCATCGCTTCTTGGAGCTCCTTGAACGCGGCTGTAACTATGTTTTCCAGCCGTTGCTAAGTGTGATGGTTTGTCCCTATATTGTAGACGGCTCTGGGCCAGTATGGTGGTTCTTCGAAGTATTTGCCTCGACGTTGCCTCCGTATTCCCATTCCTAAGCTAGAGCCGTATGATGAAAGAAAGTTCTTACACACTACCGCTCGTCTAACATGCCCCTCAGCGCAAGTACTCCCTTCAACCAGTAAGCTGGTCTGTTCAACAGCACCCAGTAAGCCCTCTGAAGATAATGCCTGGCTGCGTGAATCGTTGTCTTGTGAGTCGGCTCTAGTATCTGATACACGAGATCCTCCGCAGGACTCGCGCGATCCAGCTCCGTAAGTTTACAAACAAAGTAATCCATCATCCCAGATACAGGCTCTTTAACAGCAGATAGAGGCTGTACGGCCTAGGAAGAAGAAGAGGGTTCGGATCAGCCTCAATTCGAAGTTTTGAAATATCGAAGCTATCCATGAGACTCAAATTGACACTGGCGATAAAACTGATAGCACAGTTGAATCCAGTGACTCTGACTCATCTAGTGAAGCAGAATATTGCATCATTATAGCATTAAAAATAGTCCGAAAATGAGGTTGAAGTTCCGGGTTTGTTCTTCTTGGTGGTTGAGTTTGGAGGGTGGCGGAGGAGGGGGAGCGTATGAGGTGGAGAGACGTTACGGCCAAGAATCAGCCATCCGCGTACCAGAATAGGTCGCCCTCGTCACCTACCTCTACATCGTGCCCCGCAACTCTCAATGCCGCTATGTAGTGCTCCTCTACATCCAGACCCCTTATCTTGGCGAGGTCCCACGGCGTTAAGCGCCGCCCATCCAGCCGTGGATCCTCATCCGTCGTACTGGCGAAACTCACCGCGTGGGGGTCACACCCAAGTGCCAAAAGCAACGGTACGAGTTCCCACTCCTGCCTCCATACTGCTACGTGTAGCAGTGTCCACCCTCTTCTGTCTACTGCTGAAGTAAGGCAGTTCCCCTCAAACGATACTAACTCTTTGAGCGTATCGATGTTTCCATACTTGACGGAGGTAAATACCGGTGTGTGCTGAAATGTGCGAGTCCTCAGCGAAGGATCAGCGCCGAATCGGATGAGAAGCCGAATATCCTCTGCTGAGCCATACGCCGCAGCACGGTGGAGAGCCGTCCACCCTAAGCATGACTGGGCGTTGATATTAGAAAACCCCCTACATATGAGCATTTTCAGGATTTCCTGCTGCTCCGGGCCATGCTCCCCTGGGTTATAGAGGACCCAGAGGGGTGTGCAGCCGGTCGAGTTGATGTGGTCGATGTCAACGCCGTAGTCAATCAGGAGTCGAGCTATCTCAACATGATGGAAAGCCGTTGCTCTTGAGAGCAGGTCCCTAGATAAAACTTAGCTCAGTTCCGGGTATTTTGCAAACCCATTTTTTGGCCGTGACCTGACGTACGTATACCTTGGACCGGAAAGGAGCTTAGCACTTGCCCCTTGTTCAAGAAGGAACCGCACTACATCAGTTGAGCCCTCTGAAATAGCATGCTTCATGCCCAGTTAACCAGCGTTCATATCAAAACCATTGTATCTCGAATATAAGAACGACTTACATAAATTAGCGGTCTAGAATCAGGCGTTCTATCCCGTACCGTCATGCTTTTCTGTCGCAGAAGTTCCTTTAATAGCCCCACGTTCCCATTTTGGCACGCTGAAACCGCGTCAGAGTCCTCGGGGATGATATTTCCGGTAGTCACATGTCCACCAAAGGAAAGGCTCTCGAACCACGGCCGCGGTAGAACCGCCTGCTGGACAATGAATGTCATAGTAAATATGCGGCACGCGAACTTTATCTGTAAGAACACGCGATGGATCGAGAGCCGCTCGCTCTGGACCGTTTGGAGGTTCAGCTGGAGGCCGCGGGCGTGCCACTTTTCGGAAAGGCCGATTGCGCGGCGGAGAATCCAGGGGAGCTTCCCTGTTACGGAGCTGAGATACGGTGGGATGGGATGGACGTTGTGATGGATCTCTCTTGACTGCATTTTAGGTTTTGAACTGAGGTCGCTCACCATCCCTTCAATTACCGACGTGCGCGCGAGGATAGTCTTGCTAATACGTGCCTGCTCGTGTCCAAGTTGGGTACAGATGCGACTTGAGTTAGTTAGCCCTAGCGTAGACTTCGAGGAAGGAGGTTCCCTACATGATAAGCAGATTCAGCATTATTCCAAGGCTCGACTCAGCGCTTGCGAGTCGAGCTAAAGCATCCCGGGCGCGATCGTGGCCTTTTATGGCCCACGATAGCTTGGACTTACTTCTCATAGAGGGTGAAATGATAGCTGTGCAAATAGAGTGCGCGCTGGTAATTGCGACCTCTACGTTCCGGAGCTGCATCGCAACAAAGGCACGGTCCTCGTCGGATAATACCATATCTGACTCGATGCCCTCGTGTATGTTCCTGACCAGGTTGCGCGTTGAGGCCATGATTTTGACCTGGGCCTCGAGAACTTCAATGTCGTCTCCCGCATCCTTATAGTGGCTGTAGAGGTGGTTGAGCGTGGTGCTCACTTTCGCTATGATCTGAGAGGCGGCCAGGACTGTGCCGACGACTTCCATGGTTGAGATCTAAAGTTAAACTTCGATGCCTCCTACCTAAAATATAAAATGGTGTTTTTCTACCCTATATGGAGTGTGTTACAGTTAAAGGGAGCCCCGTAATAGCATGGATGAGGGAGCCATCTCAAATTGCTCAGTACTTCTGCCTCGGATCCGCCTTACGTAGACGTCCGGGAGAGGGGAGGGGGTTGACGGCGTATGAAGGATACCGCCATCAAAAGCTGATTCGAGGACGAGTCACATCGCACCATCCGGATCACAGGACAAGGCTGCCACGACCTGCCTGTTCGCCCATCGGTACCTAGGAATATAATTAGCATCTGTTCCAATTCCGCCTAGCGTAGCTTTGCCGTTGCTACCCAACAGACCGCCCTTCTGCTGCCCGACTGAAACGGACCAGTGGCATCCGACGACCAACAGGCATGCGGGGTAAGACTCGGGTTGACTGGCCGCCCAGACCTCCCACAGCCTGCCCTACACACCTTTCCTAGCCGGTCTGCTACTTATTATTGGTGCGATACGAGCTGGGAGTAACAAAGTTGGCAAGAGCGGCGCTTGATATGCCCGCCACTGCCACACAGCCAAACGTATATATATTCCACTCACAAATACATGAGAGGGTACTACTTAATAGACACATATTGTGGCCCCGGCAGATCGCTCGCCTAACCAGAAATCATTATCCCTTTGCCCATTGCGGAGTTGTAGGGCTGAAAGTCGTCATGGCAACAGTTAGGTATATATATGCTTATACGCTCCAAATGTGCTTGTTCTTGCGCTGACGATATTTCAAAGCCAACCCTACGGGTGGGGTGAGACAAGAAGATGGCAAAGCCTGTTGGTTTTTGTAAAGGGTGAAGTGGTCAGGCAGGACATAGACAATAATCCCGGCGGTGATGGCGAGGATCATGGTATGGACGGAGATGGTCAAGGAGATGCTAGGCCTTTGAAGAAGTAAATTGGGGGATCTCTTCGTCGGGATTGTCGGCGGCTACGGAATGAGCTTCGGGTTGAGGAGAAGAAAAGTCATGGCAAGTTGCGCTAGACGTCATATCCGCCCCGTCACACCCAGATAGTTTGGGCAGCAGCTTCCCTGGGAATAACTGAGTTTTCCAAAAATTTATCAGTCTGATCTACGAAATTTCTTTCTAGTTCTTTACTATCTGTTGGGGCCTCCTCCTCAATTGCCAGCGTTCCCGATCTCTGGCCGTCAAAGACTCCTGTGCTGCGCCCTCCGTGATGGTGTAGAGCGTCCGTACTGTATACGAAGCTCTGAACTTGAGATGCTCTTTGGGGTACTTAATCAGGGTGGTCTGGGTTAGAAAATGCACCTGCTGACCAGCCAAAAACGACGCCTATGTGGAATAATGCCGTGTCTGCCATTGCGGCCGAAGGGCCTTTTTAGGTCATAGAGAAACTCGCCTTCTTATTTGTGGCTCGTTCTTTAAGCTCCTTAAGAATGTTTACTTGGGAATCCATGTGATGCGCAATACCAGGTCCTGTGTGATGCCATCCGTAGGGCTGAAGTTGAAACTGTGAAGAGTGCCCGGGTGGTTCTTGAAATTGTCTTCGATATTGACCCCTCCCTTTCTGGAAATGAGGACAACCGGAGTGTAGCTTTCTCGGTCGAGCGTCAACGCGAGGTACCATTCTCATTGTACTGGATAGCTTCGGCAACGTATACCTTTTCCACAGGGATGCCATCTCCAGAGGCTTGCTTGGTCTTGAGGCGATAGCCTAGCACCTTCGACGCCAGGAGCTCACCTGCGGACGCGGTCTCGGCCATCTGAATACCACCATTCAAACCGTTATCAAAGGTCCCTTTACTGCGGCCACCTTTCAGGACCTGAGATTTGATGACACATTTTCCGCCTGCGGAGAACGCAACTTAGCACTGACGGAGGGCCGCGTCAAGCTCAACGTACCAAATCAACGCGCGGTCTCGCATACCTCGGCAGGAGGCTGAGCTACTTGTCCGTGGGTCACTGGGATGCCAAACTGTCTCGGTGAGTTAATAACCAATTTCATGGAGGCCCGGCATAGGAGAGACTTGCGTCTTTGAGGAGCTGCTGCGACTGGTACTCGTGCAAATGAAAACATCGCCTTTGCTGCTTGATCGCCACTGCAACTTTACGGGGTAATTACTGGTCAAGGGTTGACAAGGGCTAATATATCCAGAGTAGCTGCATTACATTGGGTTGCCAGATTCTCGCGGTGGATTTTCCAGACGCCATTTAGTAGAAAAGAATCGGCATAAAAGTATTGTTAAAAGTGCCTGACATGTTAAATATCGGGCTCGAGAAGCTAGGTCAGTGTACATTATCTCTATTTAAGAGTTGTCATCTCTTCCAGGTAAAAAAATGGGGCTCGGTTTATTCGAGCTGCAATCGCTGGTATACTTGCTAGCCGAAAGTTCTCTTATAGACGATAGGCGATATTGCGGCTATATCGGTTACATTAACCTACTATCGTACCTGACCTTTATTTACTGCCCCGGTACCAGCTACGAGGATGCGAAGGCAATTCAGTCGGCAGTCCCTAGTATGATGAATTAGCGGCTGTTTCTAAGTAAATTACAATTCCTCCTCGTCCGAACAAGATGACGGTAAAGGATATCGTATACTGCTTCGAGCTGTTTGGACTGGGGTGCTCCGTATTTTGCAGTGTCGTACTACCCCGTTGTAATCGTTCCTGTATCTGAACCCCTGGATAGAAGAGTGACATTAGCCCGAAAGATGAAACCTTGAGGACTGCTACTCACAATCATTAGAACGCTGACTAGGAAGCTGATAATATCCGCAGTTTTCAGGATCTACAAGCCCTCAATATCGCTCAGGTTTCACCCTTATGATACTGTATGATCCCCCCTACACTGTGAACCATATGTCAACAGGTCGTAAATTTTCCTAGGCATTACCAATGGGCGTAGCCACCTTCCCGATAAACTTTAACATGGTTAATGCACACGAAGGAGTCAATCAAGCAGAAATAGTCCGCTGGTAAATGAGGACACTTGGACAAGACTCGTTGGGTTAGAATTGTAGTCATTATCACTAGCCTCGTCGCTCCTCCTCTAAATAGCCCTGCCTCCGTCCACTTCCATGTGTATTCGCGGTTGAGCTTCGACGTGCGGATCTCGCCGACTAAGATATCTGCTGTATTGTCTACTCTCGTCAAGTCATAGCCTCCCGTCGTTGAATGAAGAAGTCAACTGTTTCAAGATGGTTGTTCTCGGCGGCTTTCGCGGCTGCGATGTCCCACTGGAGAGACGGCACGGCCAGATGCGCACGATGGTTAATCAGACGGCAAATGAACTTAGTGTAACCTTTTCTCGCAGCGATTATCATTGGAGTCTCAGATTCATTGTCGTAAGCATCGACATCGGTGTGTGGACTATGTTCCAACAGGGCTTCAGCTACAAGCCAGTGTCCATTTTCTGCCGCCACATGCAGAGGAGTCCTGTTGCCGCCACCAATAAGGTTGGGGTTTGCCCCTTTTGAATATAATGTTAGTCTCCTCGGGTGACCCCACTCGCATCGGCTGGGCTGTAAGGCGTGCGTGCTTACCATGCTGTAATAGGAACTGGATGATGTCGACTCGATTCTTGGAAACGGCAGTGTGCAGCGGACCCCAGCCGGTCCCAGCGACAATATCTATACGCGCACCATGCTTGACCAGCATGGTTATCATTTCGAAATTCTCATTCTGAGCGGCTATCATGAGTGGTGTATGTCCAGAATTTCGGGTCTGGTCGCAGCCTAGGCCAAGTTGAATGAGGAGCCTCACAGCTTCGACCTGCCCAAATTCGCAGGCAACTAGGACGGCATCCGCGCCCGTCTTCGACGTGGCTTCGAGGTCAGCATCCTCCTTGGCGAGATATCGAATGAAATCCAAGCTTCCGGTCTTAGCGGCACGTAGGAGAGGAGTGTATCCGGTTTTGATCTCCTGGGTATTGAGGTCGAACCCGTCGGAGACAAGGATCTCCGCAACTCCGACGCAGCCCCCATGCGCGGCGAAGTGGAGGGCCGTCATGCCGGATTTTTGGCTGACGGCGTTCACCTCGGCACCGCGGTCTCTGAGCCTGCGGAAGGCCGATTGAGCACCTTTCAACGCAGCCAGCATGATAGGCGTCCGGCCCATAGAGTCAAGGCAGTTGATGTCGGCCCCGTGGTCCAACAGCAGATCCACGGCCTCGGCGTGGTCCTGCTGAGCTACCTTGTGAAGCGGAGCGATTCCCTTATCTGTTAGCCGGGATACATCTGCTCCGAGGTCGACTAGCGTCGCGGCGGTACTGTGCTGGCGGACGCGATAGGCGTAGAACAAGAGAGACTCGCCCCCGTTCCCGACATGATCCACGGGAAACCCGGCCTGGACGAGTCTGATGGCGACTGCCGTGTGGCCTTTCCGAATAGCCCCGTGCAAAGCAGTGTTGCCGTTGGACGCTTGGCACCGGATGTCGCAGCCCGCGTTGATCAGAAGCTCGACCATGTCGAAGTGCCCTCGGTCGGCCACGGCCACGAGCATCGGCCCTTCGCTCTTGTTTTGTCTCGAGTTAACGTCAGCCCCATGCTTTATGAGGAGCCTTGCCATTTCTAAGTCGTTGTGCTTGGCCGCCCAACATAGAGGTGTGATTCCCAGCTTGCACTTAGACTCAAGCTCGGCGCCTCTTTCAACAAGGATAGATGCCACCTCTCGGTTCCGCTTCTTCACAGCATGGCGGAGCAGCGAGTGACCCTCGGAATCTCTGGCCTCCACATCTGCCCCGTGGTCTAGTAGCTTCCGAATTAGCAGCGTATCACCGGCGTTGACCGCTTGCTGTAGAGAGCACTGGTGGCCAGGACCCAGGGTTCGTTCTATCGCCAGCAGGGCCGTGAGCAATGCACTTTCCCCAGACGCGCAGGCCAACTCGACCAGTGTCTTGCCGTCGAAATCACGCATGGTGAAATCTTTAGCCGTAAGAGATAGCGCGCGGAGTGCCGCGATCGCACCGTAGTCGACTGCGATGTGGACGGGAAGCTGTGAGTTCTCGTCGCGCAAATTAGGGTCAGCGCCGTTGGCGAGCAGGAATGCCACGGCGCCCGGCTGGTCGGCGGCGACAGCCAGGTGGAGAGCAGTGCGCGATGCATGACCCGCATAATTCACGTCAAAGCCGGTGTTGAGGATGGCACGCGCAATGGAGATGTTACCCGCCATCGCTGCGCCGTGGAGGGCGCTCCACCCGTCTGAGTTGGGTGTC
The DNA here is from genome assembly GCA_030271035.1 of Microascus cirrosus. NCBI lineage: Eukaryota > Fungi > Ascomycota > Sordariomycetes > Microascales > Microascaceae > Microascus > Microascus cirrosus. Next base: position 43,793 of record JAMBUN010000324.1, on the reverse strand, counting down.
TTCAGATCTACACCGCGACCAACCAGGAACTCTAAGAGGGCCATGTAGTCCTTCGAAACAGCCCAGTGCAGTATTCCAGCACCATGGTCCCGTTGGCAGTTAGTTCTCTCGTAGATGTACTCGCAGATCTTGGGCTGCAATAGAGCGCTTTTCGCAGCAGCCACCCAGGCGTAAGTCCAGTCAGGGTGTGCGGATTTGTGGGACTCAATGTGGCCCAATATCTCTTTGACTGTCTCGAGATGACCGTTAGTTGCAGCGGCGTCGAGAGCCGACAGCCTCTCGGTACTAGTCCTCCGGTCAAGGTCAGATCCGTTCGCCAGTAAATACCGAACAGTATCGGTTCGGCCTGCCAACGATGCGGCCAGTAGGGCCGTGGTCCCGTCGGGAGCTACGAAATTGACATCGACGCCTGCCGAGACAAGCACTTTCACCATGTCGAGAGGGCCCCTGAGCACGGCTCTGTGGAGGATAGGAAGACCCTTGACTAGCCTCTTTACGTCGGCTCCGTACTCGATTAGCTTTGACGCTACCAAGCAGTTGCCGCCCTGCAACGCGAAGTCGAGAGCTGACTGACCCTCCCAGTTCACGAGGCTAACTGGTGCGCCGTGCGAGAGAAGGAGTGACACCATGTCGTGGCTCCGGGACAGTGCAGCCAATTGCAACGGTGTATTTCCAAAACCTCCTCTTGAGATGTCGCCTCCTCGGCCTAATAGCAGTTCCGCAATCCTCAGGTGCTGTGGCAGTATCTGACCAGGGGGGATAACCGTGACGAGACCCAGCGGTGTCAGGGAGAATTCGGCTTCGATATTGACCGACGCATTACGTCCGAGAAGGAACTCGACAGTGGATTGCTGCCCGATCCAAGCCGCGACATGCAGTAACGTCCACGAGGCCTTCGAGAGCGTGCTCACGCCGTTGACGCTGACAATCTGGGCCGTCCGCGTGTCCCCGCCGAAGGCATTGACGAATATCTTGTCGTGGCTTAGGATTACATCTAGAACCTGAACGTTTCCGGCGGCAACGGCTGCGAAGAGGACGCCGAGGATCGGGCGCCACAGGTTCCGCGGCCGATGGAGCTGCAGGAGTGCCCGGGTCATATTCGCATGACCAGCCTCTGCCGCAATGCTGAGGGGCGTGTTCCCGTGTGCGTCGGCGACATCAAGTGGTAGACAAGGGAGCTGCTGTCGAGAAACGACCAGATCTAGTGCCGATAGGCTCCCACTAGACGCCGCTGCGTGTAGGAGGGTCCGCCCCAAGCCATCCCCAATGTCAGTTTTCGCGCCATAATCAAGGAGAAGCAGAGAAACGGGCAGATTGGCGTTCGTCACGGCTACAAATAGGGGAGTCTGGCCTGCTGAGTCTCGCGCGTCGATTTCGGCACCGCCCTGTAGCAGAATTCTCGCAGCTGGAGAAAATCCCCGACGAGAAGCGTAATGCAGGGACGTTTGCCCTCGATTGTCCCTTGTCGTGACAGGGCACAGGGGAAGAAGAATCCGGACAACGAGAGGCGATTTCCCTACAGCGGCAAGATGAAGCAGGCCGCTACCATCCGAGTGGATGAGTCCGGGGTCCGCTCGATGGCTCAAGAGAAGCGATGTGAGAGATGTGTCGCCTTTTACTACGGCGTATGTGAGGGGACTCCAGCCCCTGGTTGGTTCTTGACAGTTCGGGTTGTATCCGTGCTGGAGGAGCATCTCCACCATGGTTAAAGACCCTGCCTCGGCAGCGTCGTGAAGAGCGTTCCTCCCCTCTATGAAAGACTGATGCTGTTCAAGGCTATCCCGGGAAACCGTATCGGCGTTTGTCTTTGTATCTGATTCCGCCGTTGCCGTCTCCATTGACATGGACTGGAACCGCGTTTGAATATCTTGAATGGTCGCAGTAGGTGCTTTCGCCTCATGGTCCAGGATGGTCTCCACAACTTGTTCATGGCCACTCGTGACGGCGCGCTGAACCGCCGTGAGTCCTTCAAAATCCTTCGACTGGGGCCTAGCTCCACTTTCAAGAAGAAGCGTGACGATAGGCTTGTTTCCAGAGACGGCCGCTATATGGAGGGGCCTCCAATGACCGCTCCTGAATCCTGTTGGACACTTGGATCTCATAAACGACATTGAACCCTGGCTTCCGAACGGAAGGTCCTTGTTGAGCTTGGCCCAGCCGTGGCCCTCGTCGCTTGAAGCCTCTGTGTCAGCGCCATTCTGAATGAGGAGGGCTGTCATTGCCAGATGCCCCACCTCCACCGCAAGGTGGAGGGCGGTCCATCCACCGGAGCATCGTGCATTAATTTCGGTGATCCGTGATACATTTTCCTGCCCCAACAACACCTCGGCGGAATGGTAGCTCTGATTCATCGCCGCCAAGTGGAGGAGACTGGTCCGATCGGGAAGGCCAAGATACCGGTCTCCGTCGAGAGGAGTTTCCAGAAGTTTCAGAAGAGCCGGCCCGTCATCGGCCTCGATCGCTCCCATGATATTCGCCCGACGAAATCTCGCCCTAGAGTTGTGCTCCGCTCCGACACCGCGGAGTATTTCAGCCACGTCGCCAAGGCCTGTGTCCACGGCAAGGTCGAGCGCAGTAGAACCGCTATCATCTTGGATGTTCAGTTGATTTTCTTCCCGCAAGGGAGCCGCCCGGCAGAGCTTCTTGACAAGGAATCCCACTATTAATCGCGACTCGGCTGTGGACAGTTCTGCTCGACTTCGAATAGCGACGTGAAGACAGGTCGAGCCATCGTTCGTTTTGGCCCCAATGTATGCTCCATTTTTTAGGAGCCAGCCCAGGACTGCCAACTGGCCATACTTGGTGGCGACATGAATTGGGTAGACGCGCACATTGGAGTCGAACGATGCCGCAGTATTCAGCGATGACCCAGTATCGAGAAGGAAATCGAGCACGCGGGAGCTGGCGCCAACTTTACAGAACCAAAATATTAAATCCGGATTCTGTGCGATGTCCAAGCCGTGCTTTTCTCTGACAACTTCGTCAAATTGCCTCCGCAGGTCGGTCGACGCGGTCCGCGTCCCGAGGAGGATATGCAAGGAATGGATGGATGCAAATAGGTCTGACTGTGAGGGCGAGAATACGAATCGCTCCAGATGTTCATGTAGGAGGATCTTGGCCCTTCTCTCGAGCAGCAGGACCTTATTGCGGGTCGAGCCACTCCCGGCCATCTTCTCACCCACGTTCGGCAAGGCGCTAGAAATTTCGGAAATTTCGGACAGGCGTTGTGCTAGGACAGCTGCTCTAGATCTGGAGTCTTGGTTCACAATGACCTGCGCCTCGTCAAGGAGCGGCTCGATGGTCCCGACTTGACTCTGCCGTCTATTTTTATCCAAGAATACGGCCGCGCCGGAAGACGCACTTGTTCGACTAGCAACAGTTAGCATGTGGCTCCGTATATGCTAGCCAGGAATTTGCTATTACCCATTAACAGCCTTCAAAACCTCGATCTCTTCGCCGCAGCTTTGTTCCGAGAGTAACTGGTTCAAGCACAAGGGAACATAAGGACATGTGCTTAGCACCCCGCTGCAGAGGACGTAGAGCTTTGAATTTTCTCCTCGGGCCACCCGGGTAAGGGACTTGCTGATGGGGGCTAGGAGCGTCTTGAAGATTCGCTCACGCAGGCTTGAGGCGTCAATGGCAATCTGATTGTTTCGAATATGCGATTCCGGATGGTCAGGGAATTTCCATGGTACTAGTCTAGTGTGTGAGTATCAACAACTTCGGATTCTCCTAATTGCCACGGCTGCTTACATCGCACAGTATAGTCCTTGGTGCCGTCGAATCGGGGCAAGAACTAGGGAGAACTCGTCGGTTATTGGCCCTTCTAGATATGAGTCAGACCATTCCCTACCTCTACGAAGTGTTGGGCAACCTAGAATATAGGTCAGTACAATAAGATAAAGGGGTTGGGTCTGAGACTATTCCTACACCTTGGAGTTTGTTGTGGAACTCAGCAACGTCGTTATCATTTATGGTACCAAGACTTCTCTCTATACGCTCTTCAATTAGCTCACAGGCAGCGTTTGCAACGTCAGTCACGCTAAAGTTCTGAATCTCCACCCCCTGAAGACGTGCACTGAGGGAAGGGCTGTCTTCCGATACCAGGACTTGTGTGATGGTCTATAGAGTCCGACGTGTTAAACCTGGTAGCTCGAATTCGGGTAAAGGACGCTTGGGTGCGGAATCACGTACGGTAAAACTCTCGTCCATGCTGCAATGACACACCAACCCGCCAGTAATCAGATGATGCTTCTTATTCCTGCTCAAAAAATACGTCAAGCAGGAAATGGGCTCAGGAAGCAGATGCACTTCAGGCCGTGGCTCCGGTTCGAGGCTTAAAAGGCTCAATTCCGAGGCCTGTACAAGGCCATACCACCACGGAGGCACCGATATAGCGACCTTGAATCTCACGCCTTTCATTTTCCCTGGCCGTGGAGTCAGCGATGAGAAACTCTCCGGCCTGGAGTTTGAGTTTCCTACCGAACTTGATCTCGGCCCGGCTCTTGATATGAGCCATGAGGCTGTCCAAGAAGCCTCTCAGCGACAAAATAGGGTCGTGAACCGGGCTGATTCGCATCGTCCTTTCGCCATATCTCCGAGACAACATCTCCATCACGTCACCATCAGACTTCAGATGAAAGGCATCTTTACCAGTTCTCCTACATGCCACTTAGCCAGAGCCAGGAAACACAGACATGACGTGTTGCTTTACAGAAGAATGTTCTCTTCCACGGCTATTTTCGATCCGGAGCAGTGGCCCCAGGCCACGGTCACTTCTCTATCCGCATCGTATTGCAATTGGCTGCATCGAGGTTAGACGACGGCATGGATATTGAGAAAGCAGAGACGTACAACGGCACAACGCTGGTCCTGAAATTTTCAGCTCCAGGATAACCGTCTACCAAAGTTGCGTCGACGTTCTGGGGCCCGGTTAGGAATGCTCCGAAGAGCTAGCAGAGGCCTTTCGTTACCTTTCCTGGCAGCAGATAGGTCGCGGAAGCGGTGCGGTTGCCCAGGCCGATGCCGATCTAAGGCGTTAATGTGAGTGCGTCTTGGTAGTCACAGATGGAGTAACAAGGGACCTGTGACCGTTGTCTCACCAGAAACTCGTCGGTGGCCATTGGGAACAGCCAGACGCGAAACTTAACGAGAGATAATGCTATCTAAAAAGTCGACAGCTACGCTCTTGAAAAGGTCGACAGCTGTGTTTTTGAAAAGTCGACAGTTAATGTAACATAAGGCGTCCAGATTCTGCACAGCCATGCCGATCCCTTCCTCTACCACATCGCACCCTAGCTGAGCCGAGCGAGCCTTCCCTCTGAGTTCCCTCCCAGGGCGCCAATCACGGAACTTCCAGGGCTGAGACAGGGTAGAGCTACGCAAGGAGTATGTACACATTAAGTACCGAATGCATCTCCGCCATAATAATCTGCCTCAGGGAAGTGGCTGCCCCCTTGCGTAGTAGTAAAGCACCCCGCACCGGACCTCGAAAACATCTCTGCCATAACTTGCCGCATCCCGCCCTTCACCTTCCCTCGCGCCCGCCTATCTTTGTGCCTCCCCCTAGCATATTGCCTTCGCCATAAACTTCGCCGCAAGAGCCAACCGCCACCGTCCCAGCCCGCCATGGAAGAAGGCAAAATTATTGTTAGTAATAAGGGCCACAGGGCAACTCGTTGCTGACTCGATTCCAGGTTGCTGTGGACTTTGGCACGACCTACTCCGGGGTCGCGTATGCCTACGTCGAAAAGGGCCAGGATGTTCGTTCTCCGTGAATTCCGGCGAGCGGTAAATTAAGGTCCACTGACGCACTTTATAAAGCCCAGGGATGTTTCGGTAGAGCTCATTGAAGACTACTGGCCGGGAATGGGAAGCCAGAGCTCGCCGAAAGTGCCATCGTAAGTCCCCTTTACCCCAGAGGCCCGGCGGAGACCAGGCGCCTGAAGGAGGTATTTAGGGTCTTTAAATTTGACAAAACGGCTCCGGGCGGTTTCAAGTGGGGGTTTCAGCTGGACGAAGACCCGGACAGGATCTGCTACTCTAAACTGTAAGCGCAGCCTCAGCCCCATACGTCGCCCGGTGGTCCCGACAGGCTGACAAGACAAGCTATCTCGATCCGGAGCAGATAACCGCCGCTGAGACCCTTGCCACGTTTTCCACGAGGCCGGGGAAGCTCCCGCCGAATCGTAAGGTCACTGACGGCATAAGCAAACTCCTCGCGTCTATCCGTGCAGTCGCCTTGGATCGGATGGAGTCAGAGTGGGGAAAGGGTACATTCCTCTTAGGGAATTTCGACGAATCGAGTAACTGATAGCAGGATTAGACTTCGTGGAGAGCACGCGCATGGAAACGATCTTCACGGTCCCCGCCGTTTGGTCGGACAAGGCCAAGTCGGACACCCTCCAGTGTGTGCACCGGGCCGGGTTCGGTGAGCTACACCAGATCAGGGTCATCACCGAGCCGGAGGCGGCAGCCGTGTACACCTTCCACCAGGTTCGTCGTCGGCCGCGCCATATAGTTATCGCGCTAACGCGGAGGAGCTGCCCGATTTCTCCGTCAACGAGGGTGATATCTTCATAACGTGCGATGCGGGTGGAGGTACCGTGGTACGCATGTTCAGGCCCTAGGAACGGGTATCAGGGCGCTGACATGTAACAGGACCTCACGACCTACAGAGTCTTTGAGACGTCACCCCTTCTCCGAGTTGATGAAGTAACGGTCGGCAGCGGCGGGCTCTGCGGCTCGGTCTACCTGAATCGCAGGTTCGAAGAGCTTGTGCGGAAACGGCTCGGCTCTTACCTGGGAAAACTCTCCAGGTCCCAGTCGGTGGAAGTCATGGACGGGGTGAGAACCACTGAGTTCGTCATGGAGCAGACATTGATCCTGACATGTAGATAGATACAGCGGGCCTTCGATGAAGAGGTAAGACTCTAGATGGCAGGGAGGAAGCCAACGACCGCTAAGCCTTTGACAGATCAAACCCAACTTTGGCCTCGACGATAGAGAGGATGCGGAATATACAGTCCGCGGTGAGTATTCGTTCTCTTCCTGGAGAATAGGCTCCTGACAGTCGGCAGTCCCCGAGAGCTTTGGAGACGACCCAGACCTGGGCATTGAAGGTGGCCGTTGGACCCTGACCACCGAGCAACTAAAGGGCGTGTTCGACCCCGTCATCGGGATGATTATTGAACTTATTAACGGCCAATTGGACCGCGTAGAGGAAAGCCTCGGCAACGTCCAAGTATCCGCACTCCTTCTCGTCGGCGGGTTTGGGAGCAGCGAGTACCTGCGCAAGGAGATCAACAACCACTTCAATGATGACGACGACATTTCGGAGCTCACTGTCATTCAGCCTGTGAACGCGTAAGTTTTCCTTGTGTTCTGTACCGAGGCAGATCTCAATTCTGAACTCCGTAACTTGCAGGTGGTCTGCTGTCACGCGAGGAGCCATGTTGCGCGCTATCCAGGGCGATATCGTCGAAACGCGCATTATACGCCATGACTATGGCGTCATATATAGAGAGCCATGGAATCCGAGCGTTCATGAAGCAGCGGACAAGCGGAGGACCGCGGAAGCGAACAAGTGCGGCCCATATGCCCTCCAACGCAAAACTGGCTCGGAAGTGCTGACGCGGAAGGAAGAATATGGTGCCCCATCGAGCAGAAACATTTCTGCAGCGAAGTCATGCGGTGGTATGTGAAAAAGGTAAGTATTCCTCCAGCGCCTACTGACCTCTGGCCCATAGCTTATCCGGGTTTAGGGCGACAGGTTCACGTCGAAGAAAGTTGTCCGGTTCAGCTTCTATCGAGCAGTCACAAATCTGAGTAACATGGTGTTCGTGGATAATTTAATCATATACACTGGGTGTGAAACGTCGCCGTTGTTCAACACTGCAGGTACGCTCGGTCTCAAGGGTTGATACGGCCTGCTGCTGACAGGCAAAAGACTGTAGGAAGGTCGCCACGCTCAGATCAGATCTTTCGGGGATCCCAGCTTCGGAATTTGAGATGATGAATTCGGGGAACGGGAACTGGTACAAGGTTAGTTATGATGTTGAGATGAGCTTTGAGGCGACCTTATCGTTCAAGCTTGTGTTCAAGGGTATGGCCTAATTTCCCTCCCTTTAAAATACTGTAAGGAGAACGCAGCTAACTACTAGCGTGTCGATAAGGGAGAATTATGGGGGAGAGTAATGTGGACTACGGAAGGTGAGGTTGGAGTTGCTATGAAGCCTGCCATGGGGCGGGGAGGTAGGCCGTAGACTAATCTACATAGACTCTGTGGGCGAAACGGTCCCTCAATAACGTCTGAATGTGAAGTTTTGTGTCTAGCAGGGAATATTAATAACAATTATCCTGGCCAGCCAGGAAAGCTTCGAGTTGGTTCAGCCCGGATGTTGAATATTGTTGATCTCATCTCGTCCGTCTTCATATCAGAATAGCCACTCAGGTCCGTGATGTTTAAATGGTGAGCCTGGAGATATCCGTACAAAACGGGCTTACGGGGCCAAGGTTGGCACCACGTTTTCCACATCCGGGTATATTCCCCCTGTAATGTTTCTCGTCAAGGTGTGAACTTCAACGTTGAGCCAAGCAAATGACATCAAACGCACCGGACTTAAAACTTGAGAAGGCGCTGACATTATTGACTCATGAAAAATTTGCGGTGCGTCAAATTTATGTATGGAAGGAGGTGAGGAGGGCCATGTGCTGTCTGGTGTGTGCGACTGATATGTCTGTGGTGTAATACTCGAGAGGTATTTCTGAGGTTAATCTCAGCCTGGTACTTCGACAGTACAAAAACAACAGTTCCGAATTCACCGAGACCGGTGCAATATACCAGTTTTTGGTTGGGCCGGAGGTGGAAATTACCCGCCGCGGACACTCTGACCTGCAAGATATATGCGCGCTCACAAACATCCGGCAGGGGGGCGTCAGCTGCGCCTCCACAGGCAACCTACGCCACCACGTGCGATCAGACCAGGCTGCATCTCAGGGGCAGGCAGCTGGAGGGCGGGTGCCTTTCCTCTTGGATAAGAACGACATCTCCAACGACAACAGACTCTGCGTCGAGATAGGTTTCTCGACGTATTGATTCCCGAAACATCAGCTAAAACTCCTGGACAGACCACCTGGCACCCGCTGAGAATGGACGCTGCTTCACAGGGGGCGGGTGACGATGTGGGGTTTGTAATGACCACATGTTATGCTCGCGCCGCAAAGCTTTATCCGCCTTGAAGGTAGGGAGTCCACATGCCTGGGAGTGATGGATGTCAAAGGTCTAATCTTACCTGTTGTTAGCTACACAAGGGCAATCGAGACGCCGCTGTAAAGAGCCTGCAAGACTCGGCTTCTTTAAGTAGGTCAATATACCTGGTCTTACCCCGTCAAATCTCCGTCTGACAGCGCACGAGCTTCGATCTTTCGCAACGCCCCGACGCCTGCTGAGCGACCCTTTGATCAGCCCAAAACCACAGCCGGACCCGGTGACGTTTTACCGCGAACGTCCTCGGCGAAGACCCCTAGCCGCAAGTCCCACGGAGTTAACGGTGCCGCCAGAAAGCGAGCCCCAGATGGCAACATCCCACCACAGAGCCCCGAGTTCCTGACCGTACCGTCTAGGTCAGGGAAGAGGCGGGGCTCCTTGGGAGGAAAGCGGGACTCGAAGCCCGCGAACGTGCCTGCATTGGTATTGACGCCACCGGGTGGATCCCATAAGCTGCTCTCGCCCGGTGCGCCCCACAGTGAATCCCTTGAAGACGCTGATATATTCGTCCACTGTGGAAATTTCCGGTTACCGGTGGTCCACCTGCCTGCCAACGAGCCGCCATTCTCCCCGGACGAAGGGACGAGATTACCTTTCTCCCTTGTGCGGCTCGTTTCTGCTCTCGGGCAGGGGCTTCAAGCAGCGCATCTTCGCCATTATTTGTCACTTTACGATTATGAGACTGTCAGACACGGCTTGAGTACCACCATTTCCGGGGTTCCCTCGATATTTCACGCTGTGGCCACGAACGACGAAAATGTCGTGCGTACGTGGGCGGACTATGGAGCCGACGTGAATGCGAAGGAACCGAAGTCGGGAATCCCCCTGTTAGCGTTTGCTATCCTGTCGACACTGGCTTCTCACGAGGATACTACGTATACGGTGATGACTCTCTTGAGTCTCGGCGCGGATGCGTCAGTGATCCCCAAGGAGTTGTATACACCTTGCATCGCCAACCCCGTGGAAAATATACCCCTGGATCACGGGCATCCCGAGCCCACGAATCCAAAGACATCTTGGTGCAAGGGTGCTATCCTTAAGCAGATGGCGAGGACGATAAATCTGAGCCAGCGATACTTCCTCGAGAAGGTCTCTAAAAGTCAAGCCCCTTCCGGTCGCCGATCACAAGTCATACGAGCTCACAATGCCACGGCACTCCTCGGGGTTTCGAATTTCCTTATTGGCCAGTCGACGGCGACAGCGACGGTCTCCGAGGTGCTAATATCGCACTTGGCCCTGCCAAGATCCAAGCCCTTGGTAATGGCCTTCACCGGTAGGTATTCCGTCATGACCCGCCTATTCGGGCTCTAGGCACGCCACGTAGATGCCAGATGCTGATGGTGATATCCAGGGCCTTCCGGGCACGGGAAAACCGAATTAGCCAGGCGCATGGGCGGACTTCTCAGTCTCGAAATCCACTGCGTCGATTGCACGGAGATGAAACATGAAACGGACCTCTTCGGGCCCAAGAAGCCGTACATCGGTCACGAAGTAGGGTCGCCGTTAAACAACTTTCTGGCTCAGAATAGAGGCAAGCGATGCATCGTTTTCCTGGACGAGTTTGAGAAGACCACACGCGAGGTCCAAAACGCTCTCCTCGTACCGTTCTCCGAAGGTTCGGCAGGTACGCCCATTTATACGTTAATTTCGGGCTCTAATTTCTCTTAGGCCGATACTCCGACAGGAGGAGTCGTCAGCCGGTCGATACGTCCCAGACGATATGGATCTTTGCGACGAATGCGGCCGATGATGTGATCCTCGATTTCTTCGAGATACACAAGCGCGAGTTGACCGAAGTGGAAGACCCTGTGCGCCGGTCTGAGCTCATGTCTCAACTCACATCTTCAATCAAGAAGCAACTCAAGTCCACATTCGGGGTAAGCCTGTACCTCTCATTCCAGTTTTGACATTGCGATCGTGCTAAGCGGGTGTGAGTAACAGAACCCCCTATCCGGTCGCACCTCCGTTATTGTCCCATTCCTGCCATTCTCACCCGTGGAAGCTGCCGTCGTCACCCACAAGTTTGTCCTTGAGTTCAAGAGGCGGGTGCTACAGTCAATCCAGATCTCGGGCAAGAGGCTGGTTGGGAACATCGTGCTTGAGCTCCACGGGGACGGGGCGATATGCAAGCTAATCGCGGATGAGGACTACGACTGCGACCAGGGATCCCGGTCTCTTCAGTCCTCGGTAGAATCCCGGATCGGGGATTCGCTGGTCCGGGTTTTCCTTGAGGAGGAACGGCAGATTGACGACTGCATACCTCTGGCAAGGTACGGGGTGTTTCTCGCGCGAAACGGGCACATCGTCGTTCGTAAAACTGGCGAGTACACGGATGACGAGGACGGGGACCAAGGAAAGCAGGGGGAGCCGCGTACAACTGAGGAATCAGAGTCAGACACGCCCGAGGTGGGAGAAGGGGCCGAGGGGCGAAGGAGCCTTAACAGACGGGATCTTAAAGAGCGGCATAAGCCTAGCGAGGAGCGTTACGAGCACGAGGAACAGGATAAAGCGGAAAGACCAGACGAACCCGATTCGGAACAGAAGCTCGAGGGGCCTGAGAAGGACAAGGGCAATCTCGCGAAACCAAACAAACTTGAAGGACCAGACAAGCTCGAGGAACGAAGGAAGAACAGGGACCGCAAGGGTGACACAGACGACGATAAACTCAAATCGATGGAGAACCTTCTGCGGACCACCTTCTCCGACCCCTCGTTCTCATCTTTAACGTGCAAGGCACAGGAAGACTACCAGTCGTTCCTACGAAAGCGGTTTCCCAACCTTTTTGGGCAGTTCAGCGTAGCCGACGCCGGGAAGTCAGACTTTTCAAAAGAGCTGGCTGGCCTGCATAATACCTTTTCGGAGGATACAAATCGCACCAGAGCACAGGTCAACGCGATGGAGCTTCTTGTCCCGCTACTTCGGAATTTACCCCTGAGTGAGCAAGATCAACAACACGTCGACACCATAGACTACTCAACTAGAGATATTCGCATGAGTCTGGACTACAATCAGGACCAGATGGCTGGACTGAACAATGCTCTTGAATTAGCCAAGGACATGCTGTTTGGAAACGAGGCCAATGAAATGATGGACTGGCAAAACAAGTCGCCGGAAGCCCAGGCTAAAGCGATGACCGCGTTCTATAAGAAGATGCAAAACATCATCCCGACGATGTTCGCGGAAGACTCAGTATTCATGGAGGAGGCTCATGACATGCAGATCGGTGGGCTGGCGAAGCTGCAGCAGCACATGGACATCTTTCGGAACGGGAAACTTCTGTGGGATCCTGCCAACCTGGGTCCGGGACTGCCCGACTTGAGCGCGTATGACACTTTCCAGTATCGGAGTTTTGGAAGCCAGGACTCCATCCGGCTCCTCTATCTCAAGGATACACCAGACGAGAACCCCAATTTCATTGAACTACGTATTGAAGAGATTGACTTGAACAACAGCCCCGCTTTCATCGCGCTGTCCTACGTCTGGGGAGACCATAGGCCTCCCCTATGTCAAGCCTTCAATCCCAAGAGAGCGAAATGGAACCTCCCCATCATCTGTAACGGGAAAAGGGCCCTCGTCACATATAATCTCTTCTGCTGTTTGCGACGATTAACGTCATCTCAGGACGAGCCGTGGAGGAGCCTGCGACGAACCCCTATCTTCATCGACCAGCTGTGCATCAACCAGTCCGACAAGGCCGAGAAGGCTACCCAGGTTGCAATGATGGGAAAGATCTACTCCTCCGCCCAAGTGGTAGTTTCCTGGCTTGGGGAGACCGATCCCGACACTGACGCCGCCATGAGCCTGGTCCAAGCGCTCAACGATGTTCCGCCCTCACGAATATCGGGTCCTGATTTTGATCCATCTGCCTTTGTTAGCGAGTTCTCACACGATGACTGGTTATCTCTGGGGGCGTTCCTCTCTCGACCATACTTCAAACGGGCCTGGATCGTCCAGGAGGTGGTCTTGGCGCGCCGACTAATCATGGTCTGCGGGGATCGGCTTCTTGACTGGGACAAGATAGCCCTGGCCCTGAAGTTAATTGCAGATTCGAGGTCCTGGACGGAGCTGTCGCAGTATGTCAACGTCTTCCGCTCAGAGGAGGACCAGATGCCCGGGCTGGGCATGACGTCTCCCCTGCGCTTCGGTGAGCAGTTTTCCACCCTAGTCGGCGCCAGAAAGTCTGCTGGGAGCATTAATACCTCCCCCGTCAACCTCCTACTTCTGGGGAGACAGTTCGACGCAACATATACCGTCGATAAGTTCTTCGCCATGGTGGGGATGGCAAAGCACGGAATGAAGACCTCAGAGTTGCAAGCACTTCCGGCCGTCGACTACGATCAGAGTCTAAGGACCGTAGCCCTTAGATTTGCGGAATATTACTTGCGGAGTTCGGGTAGCTTTTCGTTCCTGGCCCTCGTCGAGGACGCAACGCAAAGAACCCAAGAGAACAAGGACTTCCCTTCTTGGCTGCCGGATCCCGCCGCACCCTTGCTACCGCTACCGCTTCGCGCGGAGGGCTTCCAACTTGACGGCCCCACGACCTGGCGATCCTGTGGGGATGTGGAAGCAGTTGATGCGCCCCAGATTGACGGGAACCTCCTTCACTTGCATGGTTACAATTTTGACGAGGTGGCCAAGACTTGCGTGTCATTCGACGTCCTCGACAAGAGTAACGAATGGTCCCAATTCTTCGACTTCATAGCCGGCCTTTCTAATCTACAAACGAACGGGTTTCCCGTCGGGGAAGCCCTCTGGCGGACGCTTACAGCGTCTCCGGACCGGCCTTCCGGGAAAATCGCCTCCACGGCCGATCTAGACGAAGAGTTTAGGGACTGGTGCATCGCTCTCACCAAGACCATCAGAGACGAATATCTTCGCAAACTCGTACACTCCGCGACCCCGGGCTTTAAAGCCGCGGCCCACCGCATGAACGACATAGCGTTCGACTACCGAACTTTGGGGGAGTCACTGAAGGGTTATTTCAGTGCGGAAGACGCACTGGAGGCATCTCGATCGGGAAATATGACCCATACTATGATAGATCGGCGCATGGAAGAGTCGAAAAGCGGGGAACGCAGACAGAGTGATGTTGGTGCGCGGCTCGAGAAGTCGCTGCACGGTGTCTGGGAGCGGCACAAGGATGGCGTCTTCCCGAGCCCGGAGCGCGTACGGCACACGTTGGGTGCCATCCACCCGGCCCGCCAGGGCACTCCAGGCTATAAGGAGGTCTTCGACAACGCGGCGAGGTTCAAGGCTGCCGTGGGGAAAAAGCTGCATTCGCGGCGCCTGATCGTCACCCGAGAGGGGCGGTTCGGACTGGGGCCGGAGTCTGCTTCTAAGGGTCATGAAATCTGGGCGGTAGCTGGGGGGTCAGTGCCGATTATTCTACGGAGGACGGGGCGCGGAACATTTAAGTACGTCGGGGAGGCGTTCATATTTGGGGCGATGCATGGAGAGGCGGTTAGCGGGGCGAAGTGGCCGTTTGAGTCTGTCGTGTTAGAGTAAAGATAGAAAGTGTATATTTTATAGGTAGATATAGCCTCAAATTCAGCATTATAATCCGGTCTTAGAAGGAATAAGCTATCCTAAGGCTATCTCCTAGACTGTTATAAGCTCGTCTTCCCTAGTTGCCTGCAGGAGATTAGAGAATCTAGAGGGTACCTTAAGTTATCCTAAGGACTCCCTGGCGATAAGGTAGCCAGGCGCCTGGGCTACCCTAGATCTACGCTAGAAGAGGGTTAGCATTACATAATCCGTTAGTCCTATAAGTAGAACGCTATAAAATTACCAGGAGGTCGATTACTCTTCCCTCTGGTTAAATGTTAGTCTTGAATAGAGATTGTCAAGCCCGGCGAACGACAGGGAAGGGGGATGCCGCTATTGTAGAGTGAAGGGGCGCAGTAGAGGGCTGTAGGGTTGTCAGAGAAGACATAACAGATGTCAGAGTGTCACAGCGTTATCGCTGTGACCCTCTTGCACTTATTGAGATCGTGAACTCAGAGGCGTGCTAATAGCAGGCACAGTTAGGTCTTACCAGTTTGATTTACTACTTGCTGAATCTCTCCTCTCTCTAAACAGTGCCCTGTCTCCTTCTTATTCTCGACTCTCCCTGTAAAGTATATTTGCTTTTTCCTTAGCTACTACAGGGTATAGACTGATCACTGAGCTCTTATAAGGTTACTATGAAGTCGCTGTGACTGATTCTTACCACTTATACCTGCCTGTCAGCACCTGCCTATATGCTCCTCGATTCTTGCCCATGACAGAGATGCTATATGTCTATGCCTGATTCTCTGCCTATTATTAAGAGTCTGTAATTACTCTAATATATTAAAAGGGTAAGAAGAATTTAGGATTAAGAGTAATTAGGGGAATAGAGTTATATAACTATTATAGCCTTCTTATAAGCATGTTATGCCGCCTTTTTATTCTAACCTAGCAGAGTCTCTAGGTGATAAATCGGTTAGTAAAAACTGGTTTAAGGGACTCCTATTTAAAGTTTCTTCCTTACACGCCTCCCTTAGGGGGGTACGAGTTCGTAGCTTACTTTTATTAAAAGCAGCGCTGCAAACCGTAAACGGGGGCGGCCCCTGCCACCCACCGGTGATCCCCAAACACCGGCGCCGGCCCGGAGCCTCGCATTCGAGATGATCCGAGGCTGCTGTTTATGGAAGAACGAATATGCCACTTTTGGAACCTTCCGATCACGATAGCGTTAATCATGGGGATGTTGTTGACAACCAGATTGAGTTCTGCTCTCAACAGCCCCGGGCTCACCTGCCTTTATCACTTTGCTGCGCCTATCTCGTAGCGTAGTCCTTGTGTATTCTTGATTATCCGGTAGAAACGAAATTTTATTAATTGTCCCCACGTTACTTCTTTTTTCCCGTTTTTAACTTGGTACTAACCTATTTAGCGAAAGTAATGCCTCCGTCTATGTGCCCTTTTTAATCCGTTATTGTATAACAACGCCATCGCTCTGCCCCCTAGCCTCTTCCGTTTCCTCCCTTCCCTCTTCATAGGCGTTGTTGGACTGCGCCGAGAGGATCTACAAGCATTGGTATAGGGGGCTTGTATGTCCCTTTATACTGCCTCTTGTGATAAACCCAAATTACCCGGTTAATGGTGTTAATCTGCACAGGAAATGAGGGTAGTACAGATGAATTCCTCTGCAAGAGAAGAGGAGGAATTCTAGAAAAAACGGATACCCGAGGCAATCATCGCCTTCCTGTCTGCTATTACGCAGACAACATATACTCTGTTGCTCCTATTACAAACGTTCTCCCCTTTCGATCCGTTCTGCAGAGACAATATCTCCGTTTGGCACACTGTAATATAACTTTATCCCCTTCATTATCTATCCGCTATTATAGAGCAACATACAATGAGTATGCACAGATGCTACTGCAAGTGTTATTAGCTGCGTTCTATTAGCGGCAATACTCTAAGAGCGACCTTCCATCCTGTACAGCGAGCTGAAGATGATGATAGCTCTAATAACTCAGACTCGGAGTGCAAGATCACGTCAGAGCACAACAGCTTTAGGTTCTGCACGTTATTCATAAAGGGGTATACGAAATTGAAAGGAATCACATAGTGCTAGCGCCTCTCGTTGTATCCCCAGTTTGATCTCCCCCTGCAGTCAGCCGACGCCCCAGAGTGGGCATTTAGGATATCAGTCTTCCAATGAGCATGCAAAATATCAATAAGGCGGCGCATAAACTACCTCTCCATAGAAGTACGAGTACCATGGGCCTCTATGCCCATATGCCCGCCTGGGGCCCATGGGGCATCACGGGTCTTAAATTCAGATACATTCCCAATGAGTAATTTAGATGCGTTCCTGTTGAGGAATTTGGATACGCTCCCATACCCTAGAGCATCTGTATAAGGAGGGACCGCCTCCCACTACTTAAATATAGTTAACAATTGTTAAGCCTTAGAGTGTAAGCAGTAGTATCTGGTGTAGGAAGAAATGTGTAGATGTGATGGAACTGGTTATATTGCAGGTGCTATTATCTAAGTTTAAACTTGGAGGAAGGCGTTCATTATGTCGATGCCGACGATGAATGAAAATATAATCAAGTTCCCCGGCAGGAATGGACGTGGATTCTCGTTAGAGAAGTATCTGGATTCGAAGTCCATGGGGACCCATTGGCCCAGACCGGTACGTGACCACGGAGAGGCCCATAAGCCCAGACTGGCTGGCACATGGCCACAGAGGACAGGACCATATCGCCGAGCGAGGCACTTGGCGTAGAGGCCGATGGGAGCCCATGAGAAATGGACCACCACGTGGCTTCAGGGAGTAAGTCCCTGATCCTCATGTGGCTTATTAATGAATAGGAAACTGTTTCTAGACTAGTTTGAGTTGGATGTATTCTATGTCTGATATATCGGTATGTGGCCATATGTACTTGCTGCTCTTGACACCTAGAAGAACTGTCAGGAGGGTGTATTTTCTTTATCATAATTATTCAGTTATGGACACGCATGTAGTCTCACGAGCTAGCCTGAACCACGAACTCCGGCCCGAGAATCGTTACGAAATGAAAAGATAGGAGTTCCTCTATGCTTCTCACTACACGCCTCCGCCACCAGAATAAAAGAAATTGTAGATGAAGGCTCGCCGATATTCTATATCCAGCTCTTAGGGTTGGGCTAATTAGCGTACACCCTTTGTTGGCAGCTGAGATCAGCTGCCTCTCACATGCGACCCTCCGCTCCACACACATAGATAGCCCAGCCGCCCGAGCCCCTGAGGGCTCGGGTCGGCTCTTCAGATAACACAACACATTCATTCCACCAACACCCTTTGTTCTGCAATTCCCGGGCGAGCGCCTTCGCGACCTTCAAATTTTCAGCCTTCCACACCTGGAAGGAGTTGCGTAATCGCGAACTACTATTTTCTTCGCCGCCTCGAAGAGAAATAAACATGAAACCCCGTACCGCACTCAGCCGCGCCATAACCCTCATGCTTCTATACGACGCCCAGCGGTTGAGCCCCAAGACCCACCCTCGTTTCACGTCCGCGCGTCCACCACCCCTCTGACGACGTCATCCCGTATGTCCGTCCAAGGACCTCGAGGCTACGCAAGCCGTCGGCCGACGTCCTGGCCCTAGCCCGCCGTCGATGCACGGCTCCCTACCGACTTAGCGAGATCTCCCCACCCCGCCAGCACGGTCCCCGGGAATTCGCGGACCAATGGACCGATCGACAACTTGGTCCGATCTGCCGGCGGCTGCAGGGAAAATGGGGTTCATGACCAGAGCTTGTCACCAACCTGCGCGCTGTAACCTGGTAACCTGTCAGCTATGATCACACAAAAAAATGAAGATCCTTACCCTTACTGAGAAAGGTGAGAAGACGTCAGATGAGTTCAAGGGTGAGGGGCCATCCCGGTAAAAGGCTTAGAATACCACCCTGAGACACTCTCTGCACCTCCTCGCGAGGAGCCACTTCAATGCGCCGCACATACCTTCGATCCAGGGAACGGACAAGGAACAGGGGGTGAGGATGAATATATGAAACGCGCCATCCTAAAATGCTTACCACGGATTGCTGTTGATCCTGCAAATCTGAACGCCCGGGCGACAAGCAATGCACCCTGAAATCCAGGAGTACAGAACAAGCTCATTGGTCCGTCCTATTTTGCCAAAAAGGGAGGGCAATCCTCATATAAGTCTAACCTGGTTCAGGTGAAATCCCCACAACCTCCACCGGCCCCACCCAACCCGCGCCCTAATTAGCAAGGCGGCATTTTGAGCCCCATGAGACTACACGTGAGCCTGCCTCCTCCAATTTGGATGAAAGGGATCTAGTCCGGTGCTCTGCGGGGACGAACGCATTAGTTGCCAGAGGCCCGTCTGATAATCAGGCCCTTAGCCTCGAGTCGTTGCGGTCAGTCTTTAAGTATAAAGGTCTCTGATGTCCGACTTGATGATATCTTTCCCATCCCTATCTCCTGCACAACACTCCCAGCCGTCAGCCTAGATATCCACACTTCCCATAAAAGATATATCAGCCCACCACCACAATGCTCTCCTACATCTCCCTTCTCACGGCCGCCATTGCCGTCACTGGCGTCTCCGCCACCCCCACCAAATCTTTCCAGGACCTTGTGCGCAGACAGAGCACGCCTTCTGAGACGGGTACCAACAACGGCTACTTCTACTCGTGGTGGACAGACGGCGCGTCGCCTGCGACCTATACTAACGGCGACGGCGGCCAGTACAGCGTCCAGTGGGAGTCAGGTGGCAACCTCGTCGGCGGCAAGGGCTGGCAGCCTGGTAGTGCCAAGTAAGTTCTCTTGTCCTCGAAACACGCTCACAGCGAGACGGCGTACTGATGTGTGCAGGGAGGTCACTTACTCCGGTACCTGGTCGCCCGTGGACAATGGCAACGCCGTAAGTGCCACCACCATTAGAGAGGTACCAAGATACCGCCGGCGGTTAGAGGACTAACACCGCGTTTGTAGTACCTTGCCATCTACGGCTGGACTCGCAGCCCGCTAGTCGAGTATTACATCGTGGAGAACCACGGCGACTACGACCCCGGCACCGCGGGTGAGTCCAGGGGAAGCTTTACGGCGTCCGATGGCGGAACCTACTCACTCTACGAGAGCACCCGCACGGAACAGCCTTCCATCGATGGTACCGCCACTTTCCAGCAGTACTGGGCTGTCCGTGACACAGGGCGTGTCGGCGGAACGGTCAACACCGGGGAGTTCTTTGACGCGTGGGAGGCGGCTGGCATGTCACTGGGCACCCACGACTACATGATCGTCGCCACTGAGGCGTACCAAAGTGCCGGCAGCTCCGACATCACCGTCGAGACCGCTCCCTAAGTGAGTCGCGTAAATATCACGTCAAGGGCGGGGAGAGCTCGCCGGATGCCCGAGAAAGGGATTGGAGGCCTTTAAGAAACGGTGGTGGGTATGGGGGACAGGACAACTACATCTTCTACATGTTCTCTTCTTGTATATATGTCAGATGGCATCACTTTTTACAATCTTCAATCAATCAGACGTTCGTTACCCAATTCTAGTTATGTTATACAACTATGCCTGACCCTAGATCTCATGCTTTGGGTTTCTGGCTTTCGCGCAGCTCCGGTGGGGGTACTGCTCGCACATGTCGCTTCGAGGCCAGGCACTATTCGCTGGTTGGAAGGGTCGTAGTGCGTCAGATAGTGACAGCGTAGCCAAGGCCTGGTATAATTCCTTGGTAATTTTATACTATTCTATCTGGCATCTAGGGCATTCCAGCCGTGCCTCAGCAACACACGGTTACGCTCTCCTAAACCAGTTAACGCATATAACGTAGCGGACTTTGATAGTTCTAGCCGTTGCTATGCATGGCCTCTGCTAAAATGCGACGTTACTTTGTCTCCATCCTGCAAAAGAACAGGCTGACATCTGCCCCATAGCCTAGATAACACAGACAAGGACGAAAGTGCAGGGTAGGGGGAGGGGTAAAGGGGAAGAACATTCTAATTTGCATCATCATCACCCTATTGTTTCTAAACAACGATGGATTGACTGACGGCCGTAATCAGGAGTCACAGGGACGGTAGTATCCCTGTAAGACGTGGGATGCCTCATCGGAGCCATGTCTCTTGGCTACCACGCAGATCCCATTGGCCTTGAACGGACATTGATCATTGCAAAGATCGTCGTCATTATTGAGGACGTACTCCAACCCACGTCGTATACCGTTACTCAAATTGTAGGATGCATCTCTAAGGACCAATAAACACTGGAAGGTAACTAGACGTACAGACTATTGGTCGAGTGGTTCTCGGCTATGGATGGTGTGGGAGCACGGTTAGAGGGTGTTCCTTGTATACTACGAGTTGTCGCCTCCTGCAATTCAAGGACGACGAATTATAGCTATCGAGCAGATGATCTTGTGTTTAGAGGAGCTGTTCGCTTTTTGGCTCAACTATGGGTTCAACTTCCTGGAGACGCGGGACTAGTGGCGCATCCCGCTTGCAACTGTATTTGACTTGTGAACAATAATTTGAGAAGAAAGGAATAGAGTCCAGCAACTTTATTATATTTTCTATCACACTATAGACTTGTGCAGCGGATATTCCTTGTCAGCCAAGAGCTCGAGTCGATATTCACAGTGCTGCGATTCTTAGCGCTATTACCCGTCCCCTTCTCCCTCTCCTCGCTCTCCCCTGCCCCCTCTTCCCTTTTCCCCCTCTCGCTCGCCCCTGTTCCCTCTCCCCCTCTTCCCCTTCCCCCTCTTCCCTCTCCCCTTCTTCAGGACACCGCGTCTCTCGTCGGTTCTGATTTCCTGGTGGCCATGCCGCCTCCGCCAAGTGAAAGTGGGAAGGGGCAAGAGCCGCTTTTGCGGCATTGTCGGTGCCAACCTTGTCTCTCGAGACTGAAGATCCCGTAATAAGCTTATTCCGACCGTCCAAACCCAAGACTTTGAACAAGGCCCCCGCTCTGCCGCAATTAGCCCCTCTCCTTCAGCCTTTATAATTATAATATCCCCCTTAGAAGCCCGCAGGGATGGATCAGTAATCAAAAGTCGGAAGAGTTATCCCGCCAAAGTAACGTTTATCCACTCGCTACGACCTTCTCTCCCGCACCTACCTCGCACCCCTTCTCTTTTTGCTGGATTCCAGTAATATACTATCTCTATAAAGTGCCTGATAAAAGGAAGAATGGACCGAGAGAACAAGGCGTGGCGCGCCATACCCAGACAATAGGATTGTTTGTCTTACGCCTTCTCAGTAACAGTATCAGCTTCGAACGTTAGCTGGAAACCCTAGCTCGAACGTAAACCATGTCTTAGCAAGCGTGACGACACAAGGATTGAAAGTATAATTGGGAACCTCGCATCTGAGAGCTCTTAAGTTGTGCCATATTCGTCGAAATAGCCCGCACAGGCCGACCTGCTTCTGTTAGCCTCGCGGAAGCCTCTCTGGCTATATCCCGGGCTTCCTTCCGTGCTTTGGCAGCCCACTCCCATGCGAAGGGTGGTATTGTGTCGATTAAAGATGGCTCTGGCGGCGCGCGTCATGGGCGAGACGGAAGTTGACGTGAGGGTGTCTCACGAGCAGGCAGGTTCTCCTATCTTCTCGTGTATCCAAGCGCATGCAGATCCTTGGGATTACATAGTCTGAATAGCCCTCTTCTCCTCGTAATGGAACTCTTGGAATGACGGCGAGGACAGGGCTCATCTCGTCTTTCGGTGTTCACGATGCTGGAGGAATATCAGTCAGCCTAGAACAAGGTTTCCTAGTAGCTGCGCGATTGGACTGATATCAAGTTTCCACCCGACAAGTTCTGCCTGGAGCGTTGACTGTCTCAGACAAGGGTTGTGAACTGGCCTTCAATCACCACATAGGCCATTTCGTCTCGTTCTCGGCTGGCAGGAGGGGCTGCTGGGGCCAGAGTATGGCGTGGGTTGTACCGAGGTTGACCATGACACTCCAGGTGAGTTCCAAAAACTGCTAGAGGCGCTCTGAGACTGGGATATGGATTACCATGGCATTTTTGGGCATCCGAGTAGCACTATCGTCAAGCTAAAGAGTCTTTGAGCCTGAGTTATTGGGTCGTAGGAAGTGTGTGGTTGAGCGCGTTTGTATGTTGAATTGGTATATACACGCCTGTGTGTGGGAGAATAACGAAGGCATAATAAGTATATAATGGTCCCTTCGCCTGCCATAACCTAATTATGATGAGCCACACGGTCACACAGATGGAGGGATACTATGAACAGCATTCATACCTGGTCTTTGTAATCAGCTTGCTTCCTGCCTATACTTGTATTTGCTCATACTCTAATCAGCGTGTGTATTAGTTCATGAATGCTTTCACTGAGATGGTTCGCATTTCCAAGTAACGAGAACAACAAATCTTGCTATCACTGTCAGCAGTACTCCTCTTATTTTCTGAGCGATACTAGGTGGAACCACCCATGTCAAGTTCCCTCACATTGACCTCTTATCCTTCCCAATCCCTGAGGGGTGTTTCCCAAAGCGGTACTAACAAGGTCTGTCCATATCGCGTCTTTGAGACCACCGGCCTGGTGGCAATTGCCATGACCAACTCGAAATACCCACCTCAGATGTTACGCAGACACTGCCACTCTGTTACCCGGCCTGCAGGAGGGGATAATACATGCATACCAGCGACCATGTTTGCGACCTTCTCATTGGCTGCAGGTCCGGAGCCTTGTCGAAGCGCTCGACATTATGCTGTGATTATTGGCCCGATGGCCCGGCTTCCGCAGTTGTGCCCAGGATCATGCTCAGGTCTGGATCCTATATTTAACAATTCTTGCTCTGTCCCGGCCACTTGCCATCCTGGAGCCGTTGCTGTGTTTATCGGTCATTCCCAACCGACGAGGCACGTCAAGTGAAAGACCGCCGGATGGACAAGGGTATTCCAATAAAATCAAAGCCTACATAGGATACGCGATGGATGTGATTATGCAAAGAGGAAAATGCTAATCTAAGAGCAAACACAGCCCCCAGAGCCCGGCAATAAATGCACCCAGTCGACCAAGTAATCCAACATCCTCTTCCAGCGTGCGAAATGCCACTCCCAGCCCCATTCGATAGGCTCCGTGGGCTGGGCCCTAGTCGGGGATCAACCGGCAGGCCACCTGATCGTTTTGCGTCTTCTTATTCTCATTCGGCTTCCCCTCCTCGTACTTGTATTTCAGCCAGCAATTTCCCCCATTCTCATTATCGAGACTGACCCTGAAAGAAACGGCGCTACATTCCTTGTTCGTTGCGTTGAAGTTGTTGTGCATCACGCAGGAGATGAGGCAGTCGCGAAGGTTGTAGGCGGCAAGCACCACCAAGTCGTTATAGGGTATGTCGATGCCGCATTTCGCCGCGAAGGTCCCCTTGGACTTGCCAACCATCACCTCGTCGAGCAACGTGTTGTCGATTTTGGGGCAATCGAGCGCTACCCGCCCGGTCCTTGGCGGCGCGACCAATTCGTCCGACGCGCCCGGTTCCGAATCGTTGGCCTTCGGAACACTGGTTCCTATCGAGCCGGCGGCAAGACCGCGGCTGGCGGGAGTAAGTCATCGAGTGCTCCTCGCAGGACGTGATCGCGCTTGAACCTACTCGTATGCTCTGTCCACAGCTACCGACCCTCCAACGCCCCCGCCCACAGCGGCAGCGACGACGACCGCGGCAAGGATCGCCAGGAGTATGAAGGTCGTCCTGCGCAGACCACAGATCCTCTTTTCTGGCGGGCTGGTTCCAGGTATCAGCTGTAGGTCGTGGTGGGCCATGGGGCTGGGAGACGGTGTCTTCTCGTTTGCCGGCGGAGTAGCGACGGGTTCGGGGTAGTTGGGCTGCGGAACGGGCTCTAGGCCCTCGGGGACTGTTGTCTGCGTGGTGCCGTGGTATACAGCGGTCGGTTCGGCCATGTCGACGACGCTAAGACTCTAGAAGAGGTGACAGAAGTCTAGAGTCGTGCCCAAATTCGTAGATGCGAAGAGGAGGTTCGAAGCCCGTTCGCAGAGCTTGGGATGCCTCAGCCACACAGTCCCTTCCTTTTTGAAAAGTCTTACCACAGCCTGGCCGTAAGCGGAGGCGAGGAGCATCTCGGGTAACACAACAGGCGCCAGCTTGGAAAAGATCAACACAGACACCTGCCCACCGTGGCTTAAATTAATAGGCCGTGCTTATTACGTGGTGGTACTCTTAGTAAGGTGATTTGTATAAATGAGCATCGCCTTCATAACACATGCTCGGGTACCTTCTGTATAGCCGTGGATCTTTGCAAGTGAGGATGGCCCAAGTACCCACGTATGCCGTGTCGGGTCATCTTGATGTTGTCTCTATCTAACTTGGCTTTCGATCATGTGGGGAAAAGCTTGTGAAAGAAGGTGTTGAGTTTGATGGGGACTGCGGCCGCGTTCCTCGGAATTTTGCCACGGACCTGTATCCAGGATACGCGTATGGCTAAGTTAGAGCGGGATTGGTTACATCGCGGTGGGTCGCCTGCCATCATGACCGCACCCTGGGCTTCCCCAGTGTAAGTCCTGGCTTTGACGGGCTGGCCCGATGTCATTGGGTGGAACCGAGGTATCCCGTCAGGAAGCCACGTGAAATTGTTGTTTATCGGTAACGCCTTGCATAATACGAAGGTTATTGGTCTCACACGGAGTCCATTTCCTTGAGTAGCCATCAGGAGAGCACGGCACCCGTCGGAGGAGAGTCGCGTCTAAACGTTAAGCCGATAGATGCGGGGCAGGAAACTAGCTGCTCCAGGAAGGAGGGGCAGGCGAGGCGTCATCTCAAAGAGCTCGGGAGTCGCGTACAGTCTTCTGTACTGCCCCGACATATCGAGTTCAAGAGGTACAAAGTGCTGTGCGTGAAGGATCCCATCACTTCTAGAGGGTATCGGGCATTTCCTCCTGTATCTTTCAATGAAGACTTACGCCAACCTTCAGCGTCGTCAGTGCCCTCCGATCCCGGCATACATATGCCCTAGCAAGATGTTCGACTCATTCGAACCCTTCTCCCTCGTGACACAGTCCTCCCCGGAGGTCACCATCAAAGGCCTCAGAGGCGGCGATGCCTCCCGTCCGCCCCTCCTCCTCCTCCACGGGTTTCCCCAAGCCCACCACATCTGGCACCGTGGCGCCCCGCCTCCTCGACCGTTACAACCTCGTCCTGATGGACCTTCGCGGCTACGGGACCTTCTCGAAGCCGGAGCACGTCTCGCAGTATGCGAAGAGCGCCATGGCGCGCGACTGCACGGCGGTCATGGACGCGCTGGGCCACGGCTCCTTCTTCGTCTACGCGCACGACCGCGAGGCGCGGGTGGCGCACAAGCTGGCTGTCGACCACCCGCGCTGCGTGCGCGCGGCGGTCCTACTGGACATCTGCCCGACGCTAGCGATGTACGGGAAGACGGACTTTAAGTTCGCGAGGGCGTACTTCCACTGGTTCTTCCTGATCCAGAGGGCGCCGCTGCCGGAGACGATGATCAAGGCGGAGCCGAGGAGGTTCGCGGAGATGTTCATGGGGGCAGACAGGAAGGGGGACTGGGGATTTTCACAGAGGAGTGTTGGGAGGAGTATGTGAGGGGGGACGAGGAAGGGGTGCATGGGATGTGTCAGGACTACAGGGCGGCGGCAACGCTAGATTTAGAGGAGGCAAAGAAGGATCTGAAGGAGGGGAGGAGGGTGGAGTGCCCGCTGCTTGTTCTTTGGGGAGAAGAATGGGGTTATTGAGAAGTGCTTGTCTTGTATCTGTACCTGCTTCCTTTGACACCTGTAATGGCGGCACTAATAGAGCTAGCTGTTGAGCTGTATCTGGCTGCAGATACCAATAGGAATGAAAATGTTCAAGCAAAAGCCTCTAATTCCTTTCCTCAAGCATTGCAATAGTATAGACACATGACAGTCTATGCAAAGATGTAAAGGAATTGCTGCATTTTTTAAGGGTCCTGTTAGCAACGGCCGTTGCTCTTGGACTTTACGTTAGGTCTGATACGAAACCAAGCCTCGCACACCCTCAAATACCAGCTCAGATATATCAAGAGGCATCCGAGTCCGTTGTACAGCTCAAAGATGCTGCAGCTCTCAGGGCTTATTGGAAATAGCATGTTTCTGTCATGGGCGAGAATCGAGGAGCATATCAGCAAGTGCTGACAGGCAGGTACAAGTGGCAAGAATCGGTCACAGCGACCTCACAGCGACCCTGTGGGAGCTCGGTGATCAGTCCATACCCTGCAGTAGCTGAGGAAAAAGCAAATATACTGCACAGGGAGAGTCGAGAATAAGAAGGAACGGGAACTGGTTAGAGAGAAAAAGGGAGAGATTCAGCGAGTAGTAAATCAAACTGGCAAGACATAACTGTGCCTGCCATTGGCACGCCTCTGAGTTCACGATCTTAGTAAGTCGAGAGGGTCACAGCAACAACGCTGTGATACTGTGACAACTGTTGTGTGTTCTCTGATAGGCCTACAGCCCTCTTGTTGGAATGGGGATGAATCAATGTCTGATGAGGATATGCGCTGCCACAGCAAGCTGAAGCTCTCTGTCTCATACCTCGTATAATCACTATGAGACATCAGACATTAGGATTCGCAACAACCCTAATGAAGCTATATAAGGAGGTCGCGCTCAAACACCTCTCTAGAATAGGAATAGAGAACCCAGGGGGTTCCGGCGATTCCAACACCTCTACTGCGCCCCTTCACTCTACAATAGTGGCATCCCCCTTCCCTGTCGTTCGCCGGGCCCGACATAGTGGTCCCTTGATTAAAGTCGAATTTTCTATCACTCGAGGTATCTCGCGCCGCCTCCTTATATATGTGACGGGGTCGGATGTGGCTTTTACCCAGGAAAATTGTGAGGAGAGGGCCGACTCATAAGTAGGCAGGGTAACAGAGGTGACGGGCGAACTGCCCTCCCTGCCCGCACTGAACAAAACTGTATTTTATGAAACTTATCCTTGAGCTCCTCGTTAAGATTTCAGTGAAACGTAATTAGCTATAGAAATTGGTTATCCATCTCACAGCAACGAAAATTAGTATACAAGTTTCAAAATAGATGACACCCCATAAAGTCTACTTATATTAAGCCGAGGCTGAGGTCCATCACTTGCATATGTCCTCGGATGGGTCTAGAAAATAATTAAAGTTTATACCCTTATACTTCGTTGCTAATTAGTCTACACCTTTGGATATCATATCGTATTTTATATAGATATGTAAATCTACTCGCCTCGATTGACTACTCAGCCTCCAAAAATGCCGTTTTCAAATGCCGTTAATGGGTCATCGCCGAAGTTCAGCATTATGTCAAGATCAAGGTTACTAAGAAGGGGCTGACTTAGTTGTTCAAACATGTCGAAGCGGCCGTAATTTGCATGCCAATCGACATCGGCGAACTGGGCGCCAGGCGTGTGGTAATCATTCTGTTGGTACCACAACGGGAAATTGGATGTTTGTGCCGAGCTTTTCTCTGCCGCCTCGATATTCATGTTTTCGACCCCCGAGTCTAGCCCTACCCGAGCTGTAACGCTCATAGTTCGCAGAGTATGTGACACTTGCCTGGCCCATGGACTGCTCTGTTCGTAGGATCGAATGAGGCATAGGGCAAGCTTCCAAGACTCGTTGATAGCCGGCATCCCGAAATGAGAAACGACTTCGTCGCAGATGCAGGCGGCTATGATGGCCGTCCCCGCGCTATACATATATAGCACGTTACTCCACCAATTGTTTGTTACATCCTCCTCTATTGTGTCGTTTGAAATGCCTCGGTGGCCATAAGTAGAAAGGATCCGGATGGCTTCGCGAGCAGCCGCGACGCACGAGATTGCACATTGCGTTGCAACCTGGTCAGGGAGTCTGTGAGAGGTGCTGGAGTCTCGCTCAGTCCTTGATTTCCGACGTATTCTTACAAGGTACGAAAGAGCAGGCCTCAGGAGGACTATGCGTGATTGAAGATATCTGGTCAATATGAAGAAGAAACGTCAGCCTGGACAAATTATCATGCTGAAAGACCACCTCGGGTACGAAGGACTACAGCGTTATCTGAAGTGATCTTGTAATATTGGAGAAAACAAACCTTTGATGAAAAATCACAGCGTGACGGCGCGATAGAGACCCATCTGAAGACCGCCCGCGACGGGAGATAGAAAGATGCTCGGGTAACGACCGTTGGAGATCAGATAACAACCTTTCATAGACAAGAACACGATCCAAAAACACCGAGGGCAAGGAGTCGTTCGATAGAGAATTAGTATTCGGAAAGTCGAGATCCCAGACAGCGAAGTCTTCCAGAGCGCGGGCAATAACTAAATAGAGTTCAATTGATTTTGCCATGAAGGACGATATCAGTTTCTCATCAGGGCCGAGTTGCGCCTCGTCCTCGTCGCTGAGTGCTTCATGATCGATTGATGGTACTGCCTCGGCTTGTTCTCGACTGATCATCACGGGTCTCCCGTATGTCATACAGAGGATGCGATCCCAAATGACGCACATGTGCCACACTCTTTGTATCAGAAGTTTAGCCCGGCCTCCTTGAACGCGTGAGCTCAATCTGGGACGTTGGAGGCCTAGGGACTGCGCGATTCTGATGGCCATCCCAACTTGCATCCAGCACTGCTGAGGATCTATAGAATGAAGGTATTCCGCGATAAGAAGAGCCGCTTGAATAGACTGAAAAGAGACACAAGGCGCTCGTTGATAGCTTAACAATGCCAACGCACGGCTACAATACCTAGACGAGGCCTCCTCTCGGGCATCTGGTCCGATCGAGGTGTCGATGCGCGAAGACAGGGCGAAAATGGCGTTGATGATAGAGAGGAAAATTCGATTCTGAGGAACAGGATCCTGATCGATCCAGAGCCTGGTGTATGCGTCGCGTGTTTCAAGAGCGTCGAGGGTTGGGAATATTGGATGGAAAACGCTCCAGTAGGTGTTGAAGAGTCTATCCGCTTGGGCACGACGGGGAAGCTCGAAGTCTGCCTCAGACAGCGCGGAGGCTTGAGAGGGCTGAAAGATCAGGTCTTTCTGACGGTCAAGGACAGTTGCTGAGAAAGGTAGGGTAGACCGATCCTCCGAGGCGATCTGGCCACTAGATGACTTCCGGATATTGGCTGCCAATGGAGCGACGCTCGCCGTGCCGAGAGTTCCTTGGTGCGCCTTTCTCCCAAGGCTGCGGTCAATCATCTGGCCGATATCGCCGTAGTGACTGCCGCCCCGCAGCCCCCCATGAAATTCAGGGCTTTTGTCCGTATAGCGGCTTTGCGGTTGGGTAAAGATATGCCTTGTCCCCTGTGTGCCAATTTCTTGTGCAGGGCTTGGGCCAGAACCAGACGACATGGGGCTTTCCCCGACGGAATTAACCGACTCATCATAGCGACTGGAGTCGGCCAGGCCCACATGAGATTGAGGCGCGGCCTTGTTTCTACCCCGTGTCACGTCGCGTGATCTAGCGGCGGAAGACCTACCATCGACCCCAGTGCCCCAGGAACATGGAGAGGAGGACGGCTTGGCAGAGCTCAACAGGGCACATCGGGAACAGCTGGGTCGCTTGCCATCGCACTTGAGCTTCTTGGTGCGACACTGGAGGCAGGCAGTGGTCACCCTCGTGCGCCGCGGACGAGTGGCAGCATCTCGGAATTCCGCGTCGGATTTTGTCGAATGCGATTCCATCGGAGAAAGAAGTTGTCGGGAAGATGGGGTGGATTGGGGTGTCGGAAGAAGAGGTGTCGGGCGCGAGCAAAGGTCCCCCGCCCAATCACTTCTTACCGAAGCCGAACGCCTGAATATCCGACGTAGGCTATCTTGGGTCATGCAGCGACCCGAAATGTCAAGTAGAAAAGGCGGTAGGTGATGGGCTAAGATGTACTGTTGCGTGAAAGTGAAAATGGGAGTGACAACGGTACGGTACCGAGCAGTCGGGCCGGGTAATGGCCGGCTGCCAATTGGCGAAAAGCCGAAACTTTGGTGCTGTCGTCGGAAATATTCCCGATTGGCCAAAGTCATCCAAGGATTCCGATGTTGGGGATCAACCATCGCAAGCCAACGTCTGGACCGACAACAGGCCTTCCTTTTATTGTAGATGGTGGCAGCCAAGTTCGCTCAACAGTAAGAGCTCAATCTTCACCCGCTGGCTCTGTTTCTATTCCAGCTCAAAAAGAAAAAACAGTATTACCCATTCTTATAAGGTTATCAACACGATGGCGATCACCGGAACCAACCCTGCCGCTCCTCAGCATGGCCAAAACGGTGATCCTAATTCCAGTAACGAATACGATGTCATTATCGTAGGAGGAGGATTTGCTGGCGTCGGCGCTGCCGTTGGGGCGAGGCAGGCATATCCCAGTGGAAGAATCCTCCTCCTAGAGTCAGAGAGCTGCCTGGGCGGGGCGGGCACTCATCGTGGCGTGTACTCCGTCTGTGGACTCTACACCTGCACTGAGAGACCTAGACGTACAGTGGGTGCGATATGGGACTCTTTGAAAGCCCGTCTGTTGGAGCTTGGTGCGACCTACGAAACACCTACAAGGCATCGCGGGATCTTTCAGGTAACATCAGACCGTTCCGCTTGAGAACTTAATCGCAGGCTGATGTTGGCACTAGGTTTTCGAGCCCGAAGGCATGAAGGTTGCTCTAGAAGATATGATGGACGAGCATCGTATCGATGTGCTACTTCATTCCCCCGTTACTGGCGCCCAGCGCTCTCTTGACAACAATGTCACTTCTGTGACCATCCACGATCGACGAGGCGCAGTCGTCTTTAGCGGGAAGGCATTCATCGATGCTTCAGGCGATGGTGACCTTGCATATCATGCAGGAGCCTCTATACGCTACGGAAATCATGGCACCGTTAATTTGGGCACTCTGTCAACCCGCTTTGGTGGCCTGAAGAACGCCAACCCGTCGGCTACGCTCTGGAAAGATGCTATTATCGCCGCCAAAGCAGCCGACCCCAAGCTCGCAACTAAGATCCACAAAGTTTCGAGTGTACAGCTCTGCCTTCCCCAGTCCGGCGATATCACTACCTACCTCGCCTCCGCACCTTACGACGCCCGAGACTCTCGCAGCATTACTCGCGCAGAGAAGCAAGGAAAGTCGCAGGCCATGGAATATCTCAAAATTCTGCGCAAGCTGCCCAGACATGAGGATATGTATCTCGTGTCGAGTGGACCTAACTTTGGCACCCGTGAGTCGCGACATATCAACGCCCAATATCAGCTACGTGTTGAAGACATTGACGAGCGCACGCATTTCGAGGATGTTATTGCTATCTGCGGCTGGGGAATGGAATGGCATGATGAGACGACCGAGAATTGGGCCTCAACATTTCGACTCCCCCCGCATGAGGTGTTTGAAATACCTCTGCGCTGCCTGTGCAGCAAGGACACAAGGAACCTCTTGGCAGCAGGTCGCTGTCTTGATGGCGATCGTCTCGCCGGCAGCGCCGCCAGAGTTATGGGGACAGGACTAGCGACGGGTCAAGCGGCAGGTGTGGCGGCGGGTCTCATAGCGTCTGATGGCAGTTTTCCGGAGACAGCAGAGGTGCAGCGTATATTGCGTGATCATGGTGCTATTATAAATGGAGACGTGCTCCCAGAGGGCATCGAGGTTTAGTTGGCAGGATAATTATTAAAGAAATCCCATATCAGTAAACGGAATTTACAGTTTCCTAGCCTACGATCATTGTAGCGTGCCTGCTGGAAATGTGGACAACAGCTTGGGGCGACTTCACGGTTTTCCGGTGTCATTTCGTTGAATCCATCGTGGTGATTTCACGTCACGAGCCAACTGGCGCGATGTTCTGATCATTCAACAGGCATTCATGGATAGCTTAGGGTTATTGTTGAGAGCCTTACAGGGGGAGGCTACTAACACTCTCAAAGCCAAATGTATCACCCGGAAAGTAATGTGTTCGATGCCGACTTTCCGGGGAGCATAGTTCACTTCCTCTCTCACCCCTTTTTATCCCCGTGATCCCTTGCAAACCACATCAAAGGTATCAAGAGAGAGGGGATAGTTCAATGGATTTGTAGAAACCAAAGACTGTATCATTTCCAAATAACCGAGGCAGGAGCTATCAGAGGAATTGAACCCGACTCCAGAACCTAACAGGGCTTCGTAATTCCTTCCGTCTCGCGGTCCTCCTGTGTTCTTATCTTCCACGCTACACCGGCCCGGCAAGAGTAATATCGAAGAAAACAAATTACCAGATATTTTCAAAGAAGGGGCCACCGGTACGGGGAGATTGGGGATTGGGCTCCTTAATCACTCTAGGCAACCCGAAATAATTGCTTCTTTGCGTCCCCGCGGCTACCGTTTCGCCAGGGACAGATCGCATCCTGTTTCCAATCCAGAACTTGGAGCTCTCTTACTGTTCATTAATTTTATTTATAAGATGTCCCAAAAAACAATTTTGATGCTGCCTGTTGACATTAAAGTGCTTCGTCTTGTGGCTAGAAACATAGCCATTTCCATTTGCAGGGTATACCAACCCCATCGCAGGCTATCGCTCTTTCTGAAGCCCGGTTGTTTATTCACCAAAATGCTTGTAGCCTTTCGTTCCCCGCGTGGTTTGCTCTGTTCTTCCTCAAGACAGATGCCGATCGCATTCCGGGTACATTGAGATAGCCAGCTAAATTTCTAGGGGTCAAGCCAAAACTCCCTTGCCAAGACTTATCCATGTTTTATCACGGATAAGGTAAAAGCATAAGGCCTAAGGCTTACGCCTTACATCTGGGGAACCTAGGGAATTTTGTAATATTGGTATTAATTCACTGAGTGAAGGGTAATGCCCTGGTAGTCTGATGTACTTTTTGTAAAGGTGTGGCTATGTGTCCAATGGTTAAAGTTAACTTATGTATCGAGAGGTGTACATAGCCTTTAGCGAAGGAAAGTTGAGTGGTCTTGACAAATGGGTGTGGGAGGACACTTTGATATATGCATCTGGAATACCGCGACAAATACAATACACACCGCACCAAATAATCCCAGCGCTTGTCCTTACCGTAAACTGCATGGCTCGAGAATCCAGGTCAGAATTTCCGAGCCAATGAATGGTACTTCCGAAAGTGAGCCTTGGCCTGTGATGTGCGGAGTTGGGGAGAGGGTCTGGGGCAAGCTGGGGAGCCCCACACAGCGGAAGGAAAACCTGGGGCCAAACCATTAGAACTGTGAAGCCTTAAAAACTTTGGGGTGGGCAACGGTGAAGCGGCGTTTCCTGGATAAGTCTATATTAGAGTCCCAGATCCACGGGCTCGTCTGCTTCTTCGTTTAGTCTTCCACTCGTTCCCGGGATTATAATATATATTTCGCCCTATCCAAATAACTCTCCCTATAAAATCGTCGATAATTGACATGGATCCCATCCTCTCCAAAACACCAGCCAAGACTGCGGCAACGAACAAGCCATCTATAGACGCGACCAAGGGCACAAATTCCGCTACAGAGCACATTGAGTCGCTCTCCCAAGAAGCTCGTGCTGCCTTGGACAATGCTGTTTGTCGCAAATTCGACAGTCGAGTTCTGCCCTTTTGCATTCTGATGCATCTTTGCTCTATGATCGACCGAGCCAATATGGGAAACGTAAAGGTGCTGGGGTTAAAGGAAGACTTAAATCTCACGGGCAATAAGTTCAACATTGCCATGTCTGTTTTCTATATTACCTACATCTTATTCGAAATGTGAGCCTTATTATGTCCCTTCGCGACCCCGGGAGGACAGGAAGAAGGGAGAGAGTCATCCTCAGCGCCGGGCGTATGATCGAATTCGAAGGCTAACATATTCTCTATCATAACAGTCCGGCCAACATGATAATCAAACGCATCGGTCCTAAGATATGGCTGACCTTCATCACCACGTCGTTCGGAATCGTGACCATGTGCCAAGCTTTTGCGCAATCCTTCGAAGGCATTGCCGGCGTTCGAGTCATGCTCGGGCTTTGCGAGGCTGGTGTGCTCCCTGGTATCATGTTCACCCTGGCGAGTTTTTATCGACGACATGAGCTCACTACAAGGATGGGCTATCTCTCTGCAGTGGTCTCGCTCTCCGGCGCTTTTGGTGGTTTATTGGCCACTGGTCTCTCCCGAATCCCGTCCTTCGGCATCCTTCATACCTGGAGACATGTGTTCTTCTTTGAGGGTATTATTACCATCTTGATCGGGTTTTCTATTATACGTCTGCCCAATAACCCAGCCACAGCTAGCTTCTTGAGTGAGGAGGAGCGAACCTACTCGTGCTTGCGCCTCATTGACGAAGCCAAGGCTCTGCCTGAAGAGAGGTTTAGCAAGGTTACTTTTAAACGTGCCACCTGGCATGTTACTACACAACTACTCGGGGTCGCTCTCATCTGCTCCATGTGCTGCATGAGCTCCCTGCATATTTTCACAGTGAGTTATTCTTTCCGTTATCTCTGTGCCACCAATCGACACAAAAGAAAATCGCCAGTCTTTTAATGTCACTACATAGTGGTAAAAACGCCATACTAATGCGCATATACTTATTATTAGCCTACCCTATTGGAATCGATGGGATACAGTGGTCAGGTGGCCCAGCTGATGTCCGTCCCTCCCTATGTCCTGGGCGCCATTATCTGTATCACAACGGCTACACTCTCGGATCGTCTGCGACACAGAGGCATTTTCTTCGTCTGCCTCCTTACGCCTTGTATTTTCGTGGGTTTCGCGTTGAATCACTTCGTCTCTAGTACTGCCGTGCGCTACTTCGGCCTTTTCCTTGCTGTGTCTGGAGGATTTAGCTCCAGTCCACTGCTCCTTAGCTGGTCCGTCGACAACAACTCTGGTCCGGCAGTCAAGGCCATCGCCTCAGCCTACGTCATTGGACTCGGGGGGTAAGTGAGAATCTATTAGCATCTACAGGCCTCAACTAATATGCGCAGGTTTGGCCAGCTTCTCTCGACCTGGACCTACATGGCTGACGAGGCTCCAAACTACTCAACGGGACACATTATTAACATGACATGCGCCTGCATTTTATCCACTGTCACCGGTGCCCATTCTCTGTGGGCCATCCTCGAGAACAGGAAGCGTGCCTCCGGTCTACGTGACGACCGGTTAGCACGCGAGCACGAGGGTCTTGGTCATAATCATCCGGCTTTTGGATTCACCCCTTAATACAAGGAAACCTACGCATAGACGCTTGTTATGGGATATGGCAGATGATAATAGGGGGACTGTATTAGACAGAAATGATCAACATGAAGAAACAACGCAACGTTGCGAGAGCCCCATAAATCCAAGTGTTTCCTTGAACAAGATGCGTTACATTGATTGCCCTGGCCTTTCAGAGGCCCATCGAATATATCCTGCCGGTCCCTTTTCGGTGCGGGACGCGTCGACCCCTCCACTTACAAACTACGAGCGTGACTTGAGCAGAAAGTACCGTGTGGCGTCGATAACTCAGATTATCAGGAGCCAGTATTACGATAGATAGGATCTAATTGGCAGACGGCGGCCCGCAGCCAGCCGACGACAATGCTGGTCAGCCTGCGCGGGTAGAGCACATCGATACAGGCGGTAATAAGTCGGTGTTGTGCCGATACCCGGACTTGGTGTGGGCGTACGATATGTGCTGTCAACAGGTGACGGCCTCCGATGGCGTGCCTCCGAAAAGTGTGCGGAAGGAGCTGCAGTTTCGGATTGGAAACCGCGGACCCTGGCAGTATCCACACAAACACTGAAGACCTCCTGCTGTGAATGAAATGAAGAATATTCTTTAGTCGAGAGTTCTCCGATGAGGACAGGGAACTCGGGGTATTCCCACAAATGATGATCTCAGATGCAGAGATGCTCCAACTACGGGAGGATGGAAAACTCGGGGGGAGCGCGGCTTAAAGTACTAATATACACCCGGGGTGGGAGGAGATCTCAAAACCCGCATATATTTATGCAGAGACGGTGATACCCAGTGCGCGCACGCCTCTCTTGCCGAATCATCCGAGACTGGCTCCCGTGGGGTTAGGATCCCTCCCAGCCACTTCAGCCGCGTTGACAGAACAGGGGCGTGCTCTTGGTAATTCTTCTCATATACAGAGTAGGGGATTGGAAACGCAGTGAATCCTTCAGGTCGACCGTACAAAGCTCGGCCCATTGCAGACAGAGGCCTTCTAGCACTCCGGCGGCTCTCATTAAATTACGAGAATGCAGGTCACACGAGGCGAAACCGGAATGCACACCAGTCAGGCCAGGGCAAACAAAGTGGCCTGCTGTCGGGTCGACAATCCGCTAATAGCTATGCTACTTGACAGCATTTCAGGAGCTTGCCTATTGTAGCATTGAGCGTCCCTCCATCCTTAACAGGCGTGGGTGTGTTTTCTCTTTCTTTCCTTTATTTGCTTGTAGCTTCTTTATAAGGCGGCCCGTCCACAAACGCGGTCTTCGTCCTCGTCAAACTCTCAGAGCTCCAGCCAGGC
The DNA here is from genome assembly GCA_030271035.1 of Microascus cirrosus. NCBI lineage: Eukaryota > Fungi > Ascomycota > Sordariomycetes > Microascales > Microascaceae > Microascus > Microascus cirrosus. The sequence continues at coordinate 6,613 of JAMBUN010000324.1, read as the reverse complement.
CCCTAAATGACCGTTCTGCGTTATCGTTAGCGTTTTCCGATCTCGGCACACACTGTGATGGGGGAGGAGTGTGGCAAGGGGAAGCAGCCAATAGCGAAGAAAGCAGATAACACCCCCGACTTCCACTGGATTTTCTCCGAGATTAGCCCACGGCTCGACCCGTATCTGACGATTCTTCACTTTGGCAGATTAGTTCCGCGGAAGTACTGGAAGCAGCCTGTGGGCCCTGTCGACTTCGGGGGCCCTTTGCGGGCGCTGTTGTATGTGCAGGGCCTTGTTCGATAAGAGCCGCCCCCAGTGTCATTGGCTGGAATCTTGGCAATCGCCTCGCCGTACCCACTGCCAGACGACGGAGGCAAAATTTGCTCGACAACCCAATCTAGTCTTATCTTCTATCTTCTCTCTCCTTGAAGATAACAAGCTGACAGCCCCCCACGACCCTGCCTTAATATTTCGAGCCCCGCGGAGATGCTGGTTTCGTATTTCCTTGCCGGCTTGTCCTTTCACCACCACGCCTTGGCCTCCGGTCACCCACGAGAACTTGCCGCTCTGACATGTCATCGGCTCTCTAATCCGAAAAAGCACCCCACATATCGCCATCTTGTGGTCTCTGAGTGTCTCTCAGCGCCGTATGAGGACGGGCTTTTGAATTCACTAGCCATGGAGGGCCTACCTGATATATTTCGGCGCAAGCCGTTACATTGCTCCGAAGATGCCAAAGCTAACAGAGCGTCCCTGCCCTGCTCAATTATCCGAATAACTTGAATTCGTGATATCTTTGAACTTCTTCAAACTATCATCCGTCCTCAGCTCCTGGTGCCCGCCGTCATGATGTCCACGAAACTACGATATCTTATTGGGCCACCTGACGTGAACCCCATCTCGCTCAAGGCTCGTTCCATTCCCATCTTGAACCCCTTGGACAAATATGGCAGGGTGTTCTTCTTCTCCTGGTTTTCCTTCCTGGTGGCCTTCCTATCATGGTTTGCTTTCCCACCATTGGTGCATCTCCCGAGATCCATCCTTGTTCACGCGGCGGCCGGTGTGCTAACGAGACTTCAAGCTGGTTATCACCATCCGGGATGATCTAGGCATGACACAGGAGGACGTGGCGAACTCCAATATCGTGGCTCTTCTCGCAACGTACGTTTTGTCAACAAATTACCACCGAACTGCACACTGTACAAGGAAAGGACTAATCCCACGCAGACTCCTTGTCCGCTTGGTGGCAGGCACTCTATGTGACCGATATGGACCCCGCTATACATTCGCAGGCCTCTTGCTCTGCGGCGCCATCCCGACGGCCCTCACCCCTGCCGTGAGGAGCCCCATGGGTCTGGTTGCCGTGCGGTTTTTTGTCGGTATACTTGGAGGCACCCTGGTTCCCTGTCAGGTGTGGTCGACTAGCTTCTTTGACAAGAATATAGTTGGCACCGCGAATGCGCTCGCTGGTGGTTGGGGAACCGCGGGAGGTGGAATAACTTAGTACGCCAGCCTTCTCTAACCCCGTTTTCTGGAAGCATCGTCCGCTAACATGAATATGCTCGCAGCTTTGTGATGCCGGCCGTGTTCGATTCGTTGGTCCGATCTCAGGGGCTATCCCCTCACGTGGCCTGGAGGGTTGCGTTTGTTGTACCCTTCGTCATGATCACTGCGGTCGCCATCTGCATATTACTCTTGTGTGAGGATACCCCGAATGGACCATGGTCGAACCGCCATCTTGTCATTACCGGAGTACCACAAACACCCTCGTCAGGGACAGCTTCCCCGAGCGCAGACGGTGGTGCAACCACTCCTCAGATAAACGGTGACAAAGACGTGGAGAAGTCGCCCGCAATCACGCTCCAACAGGGAGGAACTGCGGCCGCCGGCCACGCGAACACAGAGGTTGTCAACGCCATGAGCCTCCGTCGAATCCTGCGCATAACGTTCTCCCTCCAATCACTAGCCCTGGCTGCTCCGTACGCTTGTTCTTTCGGTAGGAATCCACCAACCTCCACGTGATCATTATACTTACTTGAGTAATAGGTAGTGAGCTGGCGATTAACTCTATTATTGGCTCCTACTACTACAAGAACTTTACCCATCTCGGCCAAACAGCGTCCGGCCGTTGGGCGGCCATGTTTGGCCTCCTCAATGTTGTCTTTAGACCCGCTGGAGGAATTATTAGCGACATACTCTATAAGTACACCAGCTCAGTGTGGTGCAAGAAGTTGTGGCTTTCTTTCCTGGGGATTATGATAGGAGTCTTCCAACTTGCGATCGGCCTGTCGAACCCCGCCCTTGAACAAACGATGTTTGGGCTCGTTTCCGGCCTTGCGTTCTTCATTGACTCGGCCAATGGGGCCAACTTCGCAGTTGTGCCTCACGTGTATCCCTCAGCCAACGGTATGTTCTTGATGATAGCTCGTAGGAGATTATACATATTTCCGCCGACCTGCTTGCTGACATGCTGAACCTCAGGTCTACTTTTTGGAGTCATAGGCGCGAGCGGGAACCTTGGTGGTATTCTCTTCTCGATACTGTTCCGATACCACAGCGATGCCTATCACACGGTTTTCTGGATTCTTGGCATTATTTCTATTGGGGTCAATCTCGCTGTAGCGTGGATTCCGCCTATCGCCAAGAACATTCCAGCCTCCTGAATGGCCTCCTAAACGTCCGATGCGCCATGCTTATCTCCACTGGTAAGGGGTAAGAAGGATGGACAAGCCCGGTTCTCCGCCTATACCGTTTAATAATTCCATACTTGGGGTCCACCACGTCCCAAAAACCATTCTTCATCTTAATTGGTCTGACTCTACCTGGTTACGCCCCCGCACTGGATCTGGACTCTCCTATTCCTCAAATGGCCAGCATATCACCAACATCGAGAGTATCAAACTCTAACCGGACCGTCATATTTTCTCCATCATGGAGAAAGAGAATAAGATGGAGACGCATCGCTTCCGGCGCGTCTAATTGGTTTTAGTGGAGAAAATCAGGCCGCACACGCTGCGATGCGGTTGGACGGCGGATCGCCCTGGTCAAAAGTGCTACCAATGGGCCTTGTTTCCAGACACTAACCGAACCTAGTGCGTGAATATAACTTCACGAGGAGTTTTTACTGAGGGGAACAAAAATCCTGATGTCGCGATAGATTGCAATCGACTGTAGCTAGTGGATGGTTCGGGATGTGGAAAGACATAAATCCATACGGATGATTTGAATTGTAATTATTTGCACCTTCAGTCGCGGCTACGCGAGACAACGGCAGGAAGAGCTTGACATTTCGGCGCTCGAGATAAATCCACTATATCATGTCCGTCCTTGACCTGCAGAATTTCGCCAAGGGCTCGGAAATCACTTGTCCGTAGCTCCGCCGTTGGTCCGTCGCCAACAACCCAACCAAGGCTTCCTGCATGTATCAGGGTAAGCAAAGAACTTCGCGTCCTATTTTCGGCTAACCGGAGTAAAACGCCTGTCGATCTCAAAGCGTGTCCCGTACCAGGTTCGTTCCATCCCGAAAATCCATGCAATTGGACAGGTCTGGCGTTCTTCGCGAGGTGGGATCAGCTATTTAGCCTAGGCGACGTCGGGGCTTCGGTTGGCCGCTTGTCCAGATTGGCCCATGACGCCTCAACTGCAGTACAGCGGATGCCAACCTTGCGTAACAAGGATGTGGCTTGACCGAGAATAGGTGTGAGTATATACTTGACTGGTTGTGGTAAATATAGTCAAGTATCCCGGTGGGCCATGCAAGTACAGGGGCTAGTTCAAGGGGTATCTTGCGTCAAATACAGATTCAACGGCAAGCTCGATACATGATCCTAGAAGACTGGTTAGGCAGTTGAACTTACGTCTGAATCGTAAGTGCGTGGATACATTCAGCGGCGCATTGCCTTCCTATGCATTGCTAACACGAGCTATTATAGGATGAAATGTGAGTTATGGAACGTAACCAAAATTTACTTCCTCTGAGTCAGCCAAACTAGGCCGTATCGGCACATTGGTGGCACTTCCGCCGTGCAACTTAAGCGCCCGCATGCACCTCACCACTGCCGAGGCTCGTTAGACCAGTTCCGTCAGACGGCCTGATCAGAGACCTGACGCGATCTCAGAGGCTTTAGCTTATCCCCCACTGGGAGATCGCAGGATCAAAGGCGGAATAGCAAAACACACACTGGCTAAGGCTGAACCCTACACGTGGCGCGGCGTGCGCCTCGCATCCCCTTGCCAATCATACCTGTCTCCTGCCCCCCTGCGACGACGTACAATATATATGGACCTTGGATTACTTGCATGCCGGAGCAGCCCTTCATCTTTGGACTCCTAACATCTCAGATCCACGCCACCAACAGAATGGAGCGGGCCCTAGCTCTTGAAAGTTGTTGTACGAGGCGTATCGTCTTGCTGGCAGTTCGCGGATCAATGAGGACTAACTCGCCAAGTCCTCATGTGGCCCTAAGACAATAGGAAGTCAGACAATAACCTCCCGCTCTCCGCAGTCTCGTCTCCCTAGTCTGGCTCAGTCCTACCCACCGAGCGATTCCAACTCAAACAGAATCTCTATGCCTGCACTGGATAGACCCTCAGAACTATATAACACGTGCTTCCGGCTAAACATAATGTGTGGAGTGCGGAGAAGGTAGGATCCCGTGGATGTGTGCCTCCTCGTTTTGAAGCCAGGCGCGAGTCTTGCCAGGTGCGCACCTCCATCTGCATTCAGGCTGATTTCTATTGCAACGTCATATTCCTAATCCTATTTAAACCACGATCCCTCTACAGGATTAGGCTTTGTCATGGCGCGCCCATGCCCTACCTGAGATCTCACAGCAACCTTTAAGCCAGATATCATCAAATTAGGGATCCGTGGTAGAAAAGTTACAAGTACATGTCAAGCACCAAGCACGCCAGTTTCTGCTAGACAAACAATCCGACCAAAGGTTCCCGAGGATACTCTCTCACAATGGTCACCCTCCTTATCACACTCTTCACTGGTCTTCTCTCTGCTACAGGTGCTCTTACAAGCCCCGCACCCGACACTGCGGATTACTTGTTTCTCCAGAAGCGCCAAGCCACGCCCAACTCAGAGGGCATCCACGATGATTTCTTCTACTCGTGGTGGTCTGACGGCGCACTTCCCGTAAACTATACGAACCTGTCCGGTGGCAGTTACAGAGTTGAGTGGCAGCCAGGAGGCAATTTCTACGGCGGGAAGGGATGGAAGCCCGGATCCACTGAGAAGTATTCCCGCTTCTTCCGGAAGCCAACCAGCGTATTACAATGTGGCTGATGTGCGTAATGTAGATCAATTCAATTTTCGGGCACCTACGAACCCGATGGTAACAGCTACCTCGGTATCTATGGCTGGATGTTGAATCCTAGAATAGAATACTACATCGTCGAGAGCTATGGCACTTACGACCCCACGGTGGCCATCGAACACCTCGGTACAGTCACCTGTGATGACAGTGAATACGACATAGGAAATGTGGTTCGCGTCAGTCCGGGGATATCAGATCCGCTCTTGTTTCAGTATTGGTCCATCCGCAGGCAAAAGAGGCACGAGGGAATAGTGAATTCGCGCTGTCACTTCGACGCCTGGCGTGACGCTGGCCTGGAGCTCGGGAGTCACCATTTCCAGATTGTAGCGACGGAAGGATATGATAGCACCGGCTTTGCCGAGATTACGGTAGCTGATGTTAGCTGAGCGGGGTGCGGAACCGAGCTGGGATGATCCGGGAACTCTCGCTTGTAGTTGACACCATAGTCATGTTTTCACTAATTCGCAAGGAATCTACCTTTATGGAACTTCCTGGCTGCCGACATAGGCAGCCGAACCGACATAGTGCTTGATCGACGCGTGGAATATACCCTTCACCGCGTAGGAAAAAGAGGTGGAGAATGTCACTCCATATCCTGGCTGTTTGGCTCTTAGTAGTTTTCTTGCTACCGCTGCTGCTTGATCGTAAGCGGGCCTGATCTTCAAAGGCTGAGAAGACTCTATGTACCGTGAGAGCATAGTCAAATGGAATCCCTATCAGTGGTAAAGCGTGCCACGGAACCTCTGCGGAGAGGTTCTTACCGTGCTAATTTTACTTTCCTGAAAGGGAATATGGAATGCCATCACTACAGATATTGACGATGAATCATCTGATGATATTGTGCAATTGTGATGTTATGCTGTGTCTTCGACGTGTAAGGAAGGCTTTGGCGAACGTGTGGTGCCTAACAAGAGCGAGGTTATGAACAGCAGGTAGGTCCCTCAATTTCCCTGGGACATGAAATGCCATGGCCGAAGCCCCGTACGGGCGGAACACCAACCTTAATACTATCACACAAAGCTGACGATGCAAGAATCGTCGGGGCAGCTCGAATGCTTCTTTCTGCATCCTTTGTGGCACGCCCATACATGTCGGGCGCCCATGGCCGGACCGGATGCGGCAATCCGCGTAAGTGAATTGGTTGGGCCCTGCTACTGGAGTTGTTAAACTAACATTTCCCAGTATACACAAAGGACGCGTTTTACGAAGTCTGGAATCCTACCGTCCAGGCCCGTCTTTCCGGCGTCGGGCAGCCACGCCTGGGTGGATATAGCGACATAGAGTCCGTCAACGACTTGGGTTGGGGG